>PYAF01005492.1:1636310-1737239 GCA_007407185.1 Glycine tomentella
TATATATTATGAGAAGAAACATCTTATAAAAAAATGAGAGGAATAAATATGAACCGTATAATTATACATGGAAGATAAAATTTAATGTTATATGACTAAAAAAAAGTCACATGACTTTTTTAAGTATTAAAATTTGTCCATTTACAATCTAGATTTAATTATCTTAATTATATAAAATACATTATTCTCATATGATATATGATATTTTATATAATATATATATATATATATATATATGTATATATATACATGAAAGGTATGATTGGTAGGTGAAAAAAAAATAGAGAGAATTTTGAAATTTGAATACAAGAAAAAGTAGAAAGGAGAAATTTTTTGAATTTTTGTTTTCCACAATCAAATTTTGTTAATTTTTATCTAACCAAATAGAAGAAAGTATGCCCTTATTGTGGTTTCTTTCCTCCAATTAAATATACCAGAAACATTAAGGATAAACCATCATAGTATTGTATGGTCGAAGATAATAAGTCTTTTAAACATATAATTCTTTAAGTGAATTTATATAAACAAGATTAGTCTTTAATTTTGATTCACTGTTCATGTTATGTTGGACACCCAGAAAAACAAATAAACTTTAAGGATATCCGGTAGCATATGCCAGCTGTAATTCTCAGTTTGATTTTTATTAGTGAGTCTCTCTGCCTATATGGAGAAAGCAAACTGAGAACAGAAATGGCCCACCCATGGGCTCCGAAGTCCAAACCTCTTATAATTCACGACCTTGCATATCGAAACAAAACAGCAAGTTATAGTTCTCACTCAGCCGAAATAAACAAAACCAACATCATATTCTATGATTTTGTCAGACGCACAAAGTGTAGTTTATCAAATGATTAGGTGTTTGCAGGAGAAGTTGTGTGGCTGAGATTGAGTTAGCGCTCGCATAACAGCGATTTATGTATAATTTATGTACGTCAACGTGCTAATACAAACAATTACTCAATTAACCTAATAGAATAGAATAAGAATACAACGACAGTGACTAAAAATTTAAAAATCAGCCACCCGTTGGCACATGAAATATATATAGGAATGTGGAGAGGAAGAGGTTAGGACCACCACAACGTGAGGGAAGGAGAGGTAGTGTCGCGTTGTCTTTGTCTTTGGTCACTTACAGTGTAACCGTCCAAAAAGGCACCACAAAACCATTTGCAATCGCATCACTCACCAACCTAGCTTTTTTCTCATCTAGAACCAAAATAAATACCAAACCGTTATAATGTTGTATTACTTAATTGTTATACGTTATGATCGATGTGTTTTGGATGAACTGGATTTTTGTCCGCTAATTCATTGATATATTGACATTTATTTAAGAATTTGAACTCTTAATGGAGGTATTTTTTTTCATACATAAAATTCATTTCACACGGTTAAAGAAAAAGTTATCTACAATCATAACACACCATATTGGTACATTATGATCTTATCAGGTCCCCCAGCCTATTAGGTTTCATATTGTGGGAAAAAAATTTAAGTTCTTAGATATAATAAATTTTAAATGGAGATCTGTTGAAATGATTAAATATAGGTTTAAATATAATTTTGATCTTTCTATTTTATTCAATCTCTAATTTTTATTGTTTTTTATTTTAAAATTGAAACATTTGATTATCCTATTTTAAAAAATTTGTAATGTTTGCCCCTTATTTCAAAATACAAACATTTGATCTTCATATTTTAGAAAAATCATAATTTTCATCGTCATATTTTAAAAAATTTACAATTTTAATTTAATCTTTAATTTTTCTATATTCAATTTCTTACTTTATAATTAATTAAATCATTTCTTGATGATATCTTAAATGAATATATTAAGTTTAATCGTTCAATTGGATCAAAAGAAAAAAATATATATACAAAATTAAGAATTTGATCAAAATTATGAATTTTTTAAAATAAAATAGCTAAAATTAAAGTTTTTTAAAATAAAAAGATCAAATGCCTTTATTTTAAAATAAAAAAAATAAAAATTGTGAATTTTTTAAAATAAAATGATAAAATGTTTCAATTTTAAAATAGAAAGATAAAAGAAAATAAAAAAATCGAAATTTCATTTAAGGCTTAAAAATATAAAAAGAAATGATTAATATCTTAAAATCACATCTATCTAACAAAATCAAACACAGTAGACAATACGGATATGAGAGAGAGAGAGAGAGAGAGAGAGAGAGAGAGAGAGAGAGAACGTGGCATTGGCGTGGAGATGTTAGTTTACAGGCTGCCACTGTGATTGGTCAATGCAATACTGAGAAGCAGGAAATACAGCTGTACTGAGTGGGCCATGACGTGAATAATAGGTCTTGAGTTGGGGCACTACTCTATCACTGCCCAGAAGTCGCGGCGCTGCAGCTCAGCTTCAATATTTTTTGCTCTCAAAATTTAAATCAGATATCTGCAGCTTCTTTTTGCCACATCATATAATAACTATTGTATATAGGGATGCTAAAGTGGACTAACTCATCAAAAATGGATCAGACTAGTCCAATCCATTAAAAAAATGAGTTGGATTAGATTGGTTTATTTTTATAAAATGGACTGAAAATATTAGTCTGTTCCACTTTAAAGTGGATTAGTGAATCAGCGGATCAGTCCACTTAAAATATTAAAAACATATTTTTTTTAAAAAAGTAAAAAATTATTAAAAAATTCAAATATAATTATTTATACTAAAAATTAATAATGTACTAACTTAATCCTATAACAATGATTTTTAATATAAAATACATGTTTAATAGAAGTAAAAGTAAGCAGGAAATACATGTCTAATAATGATTTTCAATTAGCTTCTAAGTCTTAACAAATTCTTAGAAATTTGCTTCACAATGATGCAGGCAATCAAAACATATTTGTACATGTAGTATAGCACATTATTAAAACATATTTGTACATGTAGTATAGCACATTATTAGGTTCCAAATAAAAATGTATTAGGGTTAAGGATTCAAAATCATTCACTTCTTCTTAGTCACTCTCCTCTAAACCACTCATTTAATTACCTATTAAATACTTTTATTTTTATTGGTGGGCTATTGGCCCAGTGAGTTGGCCTGGCCCTAACCCACATTTTTGTGGGCCGAATTGGTCCGACCCATTTAATGAATGTGAGCTTAAAATCTCAACCAGGTCCGCATTTTTTCATGGGCCAAACCGGCCGACCCGTCAAACCAGACCCGTTTTGTCATCCCTAACTGTATAGTATAATATAATATATGCTTATAGTTTTATTTTTTTCCCAAATATTCTATACAGAAAATAATTCTGTTTGAAATACAATATAAATTTGAATGTCATTCTTAACCAAATTTTAAACCATGATTTATTATTTTACAAGAGTTAGTCACTGACATTATATCAAAACCTTTTTGTTGTTTGTGGACACTCTTGCCTCTTTTGCTCATAGCTTTTCAAATTTTTGTTGGGATTCTGTCCCACATTTTGTTTCAGCTGCGCAGTATAACAAAGTGTGTTGTTTTTACATACAATTTCATCATCCTACAAATATGCTTGTATGTATAGTTGTACTCTTCTTTCGAAAATAAAGATAAGAAGCAATGTCCTCATCAACTTAAAAGTGTATCAAAAAATCTCATAGGAAGTCTTTTATAAAGTCAAATGACTCTAACCTACTTCATTAAAAGATGTGATAACTTCAATATAATAGTATACTTTTCTAAACAAAAAGAGTTTTCTTCTATGTTGCATGATGTCAATATAAGAAAAATAAAAGGAAAATGAACATTTTATTTTGTCTTAGTAGAATGACTAGTTAGTGAAAGACATTAAATGTTTTATTTAATGCACCAACGCTTGTATTTTCTTCAGCTAAAACAATGAAATCTTAACGATCTTATAATATACACTCCCAACTTGCCTATAAATACTAGAGAATTCAAGAAAAAATAACCGTTTGCTCAACTTATCTGTGATCTATCACATTATCTTTTCACATGTTTTACTTGCAAATTCTTTAAGTGTAAAAAATAAAATACTTGAACTACATTTGTACATTCATCTTGTCAATATGACAAATAGTCATTGAACTTTATTCTTTACCTTTTCTTAGCAAAAATAGTGATAACACAAATAAGTTTGATTCAAAGAATACTTGATTGTGAGTCTCAAGAGGCTTGTTGGTAAATAATATTTAGGATGTTGTTTGGAAAAGCAAGTCAAATAATACTCGAACCGAGTTTATAAAGAGATATGGATTAAATAATACTTATAATAGTGTTGACTAGTAGTGAAATATGGACCTATCTACAAATAGGTTAGGTGCTAACTATGAGTTTTTAGTGAAAAGTCTTTTTGAATAAACTTGTTCTTCTAATACCCATAGAGATTCAAATTAAAAAAAAGTTAAAGAGCAATGTGCTTTGATGGTTGAAAAAATGTAGCAAAAAGATCCTTAATTTTGACACAATTTTAAATGGGAGCAAATTTCTTAAGCTTTAAAAAAGAGTGTGTATTTCCCCATGAAATTGTAAATTAAAGGAGCTAAAAATGACACCTAGTACCATAACATGAGGTACTTAATGGCTATGTGAGGTCAACAACGCCCCAAGACTCTTCCCCTGAAGTATCCCGTTGCCAAATAATCTTGACAAACCAACACTTTGGTGGTGCTTCAAACAATGCATTGGTATAATTTTTTAAGTCATTTTAATCTCTACACTTTCCTTCTTTATTGCCTAAGGTCAAGTACTCAACATCCAAATTAAGAAAATGAGTAAAATTCTAACTAAATTTTGCGCAATTAAATTTAATGACTTATTTTATAGTGACACCATAAAATTTATTTCATTGGTCTCAAACTAACTTAACATTTGGAATAAGTAGCTTATTAAAAATTAATAATAATAAAATAGATAATCCAAGAATTTGTCCATATTACTTTATTTCAACCCAAGAAATTTAAAAGAAATATGAAGGAATAATTTGATTTCAAAATAATGTTTTTATTTTTATTGTATTATTTTTCTAATTACAAAATGTCATATTATTTAATTTAATTTTCAAGAATTTATAGAGTAATTTGTAAAAATAAAAAGAATTGTTTCAAAGATTTTTATAATAACAGAATTTTTTTTACCATTTATTATACAAATCTTTAAAGATAGAAAATAAACTATAAATAAGTTGAAATATATACAATCAAAGTTGAAATGATAATAACAATTCTCAAAATAAAGTTAAGATAGTTTTAAATCATTTTATATCTTGCAACTCATTTCCAATAAAACTTTATTAATCAGCTACATTACAAGATCATCTTCATCTACAAGAAACAGGTCATGCATTTACATTCATACGAGAGAAAATAAGATTTCATAAACTTACTAATTTTTTTTTAAAAAAAATTACTAATCTTTTAGGTTTAAATAGATTACTTGCTTATATTTTTTTATCTATAGAAACCAATAATATGTAAAAATAATTTATAACTCTCACATCATATTTAATCAATTGAACAAGATCTTTTTAGTTCATGTGTCTATATTTGGTATGATGAAGAAAAAGTGAACAGAAAAATTTGAAATTTATGTTAAGAATATAAAATAAAGGAAAAAAATGTTTTCTGAAGATTAGAAGAAAAAAAAGTTAAATTTTCTTTTTTCGCTTCTCATTTAATTTTTCTTCCAATGCAGAATACGGATTGCAGAAGATTAGGATAAAAGAAGTCTATATTGAAATCAGGCTCTAAATATAAAACTCAAACTTAGTGAAATTTGAGTTTTGTAGATAAAATCAAATCAGACTATGACCGAACCAGATAAAAAAAAAAAAAAGAGTGGATTAAGTTCGGTATCAAAATTTAAAACTCAAGCTAGAGTAGTTGATTGAACCTCTGTTTCTTTAGTGCATGAAGACTACTATTATACTGGTGGAGGACAAGAATTTTATTGAAAAGGGAAGAATATAAAAAAAAATTATATTATAAATAAGAGTATTTCGAAGATAATACAAATTTAATATAAAAAAATTATTATGAAAATTAAAATTATTTTATTTGATTCTTACTTTACGTGTTTTTATATTATTAAAATGATCTATAATTGAATCCGTGCTAAAACTCAACAAATTCTTTTTGAATGTATGTAATCAAAGAATCAAGAAATTGGTCCAAAACAATTGAATCCGTGCTAAAACTCAAAATAGTAGTTTATATTCTTTTATTTATTTCGTTTCATATTTAACAAAAACAGGTTCAGCCTAATATGTAGGGGAAAATCAAGGGATACAAATAACAGTTTATTTTATTTTAGAAGAATAACAAAAGAAACAGAAAAAGAGAGAAAAGAAAAAAATGAGGGGATATCTGAAACTCTTCTCTTGTATTTTATTTTTTTCTTTATGTTCATATCTCTCTTTCTTTTTTATAGTATTCTTTCTCCCTCTTCCTCTTTATTTTTTTACTTTTAATTATTTTTTTTTCTGTTTTACTATCTTTCTTCCTTTTTCTTTTTTTTTTTTCTGTTATCTCTTTCTCATTTTATTTTTTTATATATTTCTTTCATTTTTATTGTTTTAATATTTTTTATTTTTCTTTTCTTTTTTTTTACTATATTTTCTTTATATTCTTTTTTATTTTCCCTTTTACATTTTCTAACATTTTATTTTTTTATTAATTTTTTTAGAAGGACGATAATCCACTCTAACCCCCTAGTTCTGCCTGCGTTTGTCACTGCAGACGTAAAATGCAGTTTAACGTGTTTGGATTTCATGAAGACGTGTATGTGACTTCTAGATCTTTTGATGAACTAATTATTGTTTTACATTGGTTTTGCCAATTTGTAAGCATGATAAGTTTAGGATTTAGTTAATTTCTCAACAAGAATTTATATAGGAGAAGAAAAATTGAAGTTAAAATTAGTTTTTGAAGAAGTTAAATAAGAAAAAAAAACTATTAATTAATATACGCATAAATTCATTTTAATTTTAAAAAGTAAACACCAATTATACCTTCTTGTTTTTTAAATAATTCTTTATTAAAAATTATTCAGAACAACCTTATAAAAAAAGAGGCAGAAAATTCGATTTACATTTGTTGTGCAGAATCGAAAATTAATTTGTGGGGCAAAAAGAAGTGTCCCCATTTTCCACCGGCCGCGGGCTGTGTGTATTTTAAATTTTAAATTGTAGTGAGAGAACAAAAAAGACAACGTTGGTACATCTATCATCTATTTATGTATGTATTATTATCATATTGTTATTATTATTATGGAAACCAAAGCCGTACGCTAATTAGATGAAAAATAAAAATGTCGTATGGGTTTGTTCTACTATAATGAAATTTGAAAATTACAACTGCTCATATGTTCTGTTCCACCTAATCATTAATATAATAGAATGTTTTGACCTTGTCGTTTATATGTGGTTTTGTCTGCATTTCATTCTGCTAAAATTTAAATAGCTAAGTGATTACCGAAAGTAACAATGTTTTTATTTTCCTGTGAAACTGTTATTAATTAATACTGAGAAGTAAAACTCCAATAGGTCGATTTCGGTTTGCATATATAAATAATATCATCGGCATAAAACAATATTAGCGACATGTTTTTATAAATCTTATATTGCTAAAAGCCTGAAATTGTGTCGTTATCATATTGGGGTTGCATATCGTCAAGAAAGGGAAAGAAGTTTACAGAAACATGTCACCACATTCAGCGGTCAATTCATTCGGCCGAAATAAAAAAAAAAAAAATCTTTGGTTAATAAGGGGCCCATATTTTCACAGGGGCGAGGATTATTCTGAACCACACACATTCCATCATCAAACATAAGATAGAAACATGTTTAAAATGGTTGTGGCTTGCAAAAGAAAGTGATTTACGTAGTGGCGTTTGGTTGGTTTCTTGTGATCGAGTTCTTACAATTAAGTTAAGTTACAACATCAAACTCACGAGAGTGGCTGTGTGTGAGGGTCAGGTTCCTGGTCCAGGATGAATGGTCGGTCAGGTCGGCCACACTCACATTATGAATCTGGGGCAACAAGGGCACCATGTCTCGTCTGCTACATGTTCAAGATATTGTTTGGATTTGTGGGATCTTATTCTGTTTGTTTTGCATTATTGTTAAATTATCAAGGGTGTAACACCAAGTTAAGTTTGTGTGTAATTAACGCTGCCATTGTAGTTTGTTTTTATAATAATGTTTTTGTTCAACTTAAAAAAGTTACATACAAAGAGTTTAGCATTTTAAATTAAAGTTATAATTTCTTTTATGTAAGTATACGTAACTTTTGAGATAACATGTAAGTTCTTATTACTTAAAAAAAAAACCCATTCAAAGTTAGGTCCTCACAAGTCACGACCATACACTTTTTGTGATGAGGTTCATTCTACCAAAATGTAAAAGGATCTTAAGGTTTCATGTGCGTTTCTTACGGGTCAAACATGGCAATATCATTGTTCTATGAACAATTGGGTTTTAGTCACTCCGACGGGACCCTCCTGTCCTGGGTCCTGATTGTTGGGAGTGTCAAAAGTGAGAAAGAAATGTCATAACTAGAGAGAATGAATAAGTTAATAAATAATATAAGTAATAAACAAGATGTGATGTTCATTTCAATTAATCCATTTATGTGATTCTCACATAGCTCCTTAACAAAAGATTTAGATGATGTTTTAAACTTTTCTTTTGAGATCCAATAAAGAAATGTGGTTTTAAGATAATTTATTTAGTTTACGTATAAAAAGAAAAATTACAAAATGGGGAATAAAGTTATTTGTAAAAACAGTTGGTTTGTACTAAAAGATAATCTGATGGTTTTAAATATAAATTTCAAAATTTTGCTAATTAAAATTTCCTTTATTTCTAAAAATAATTCAAGATTCAAAAACTTTTTTTGACACAAAAGTCAAAGATGGTTGAACAGTTGTTTTGCCACTTTGTTTAGCCATTTTTTTAAGAATATATGTCTTAGCCAATCATATCAATTTGTAAGATATGCTATCATGTATTTCATTTTTGTTAAAAATATATTTTTTCTTTATACTACATGGCCATTTAAAGATTTTAAATTTGAAATATAAATAAAAAATAAAAAATAAAAAGAAAATATTATTATTATCATTAAATTATAATAAATTACCTAGTTTAAGGGAAAAATATTATAAAAAAATCAGCTTTATTATTAATAAAAAAAATAAGTTATGCACGAAAAGTGCAAAACAAGTTTAGACGGTTATTCTATCAAATTCATTTATAATAATTTTTTTATGAAATTACTTTAAAAATTATATAAAAGATGATTTATAATTTTTTTATATGTAGAATCAAATATATTATTAAGGATTTATAATAATTTATAAATCTTATTAATTAATTAAGTTAAATTTTCTTAACTGATTTATAATTATATGACGGTGTAAAATTATATTATATGAAGTCATAAATTTTAAATTTAAGTAAAAATTATAAATAAATTATATAATTTAGGCTATATTATTTTCATAATTTTTTATTTATAAATATTTGAATGTTCTCGTAAAAAAAAAAGATTGATAATGTTTACATTTTGAGCACATCAAGAATTTATCCCTTTTGCGACTGTGGTAGCCGTTCATTAGCCTCGCTTTGACCGGACAACAGTTTATCCATTGGGCTCATATATACTTTTGCATGACCCACCATCTTTTTTTTGTTTTTGGATATATAGCTCAGATGTTCTATGGACCGAAATCATGACCGGACAACAATTAAATCATGTCATTAATATTTTAATATTTTAAATGAATATGTTACGTTTAAGGTTTAATTAGATTAAAATAAAAAAATAGAATATAGATAAAATTGAGAATTTGATCAAAATTATATTTTTAAAAAAATAGGTGAATTAAATGTCTTATTTTAAAATAAAATGACTAGAATTATGAATTTTTTAAAATAAGAAAATTAAATATTTCAATTTTATAATGAAATGATCAAAATTATGGATAGAAAAAAAAATAATGAAAGCATAATTACATTTAAGTCTTTATTTTAATCTATGTAGTTTTTCAAATACTTTTTGGTTCCTGTATTGGAGGAAAATTCGTTAGTTTTAATGATTAAATATTAAATGAAAAGGACCAATATTAAATTGGTTTCGGTATTTTTTTTAATCGGCTGGTTTCGATAGCTTAAAGTGTTCCATCCATAAACCCGTAGTTGGTACCATATTTGATTGTTTTTCAATTCATTTTTCTATTTTCTTTCAGTCTTCCACGCATATAGTGACTGTTCTGCTCAGTGAGAACAGAAATGTCTAACAAATGATGTTGGATGAATTGATGTAGGATCAAACTCTCTCTCTCTCAAGGAACTTATGAAGATGAAGCAACTTGAGAAAGAAGATCACAGCAAAGTAACACGGCACGTTGAGGGAGGTGCGGTGTGTGCTTGTGTGAAAGGAAAAGAGAGAGTTCAGAGTGTGTATGTACCTTTCACCATGACTGATGCTGTATTTATAGGATAATACCTGGATACTGAAAGAATGGTGGTTGAGGTCCATTATCTTTGGCCGAACGGTTTAAGCTCAATAACCATTCCTCCTTGATATGCGGAGATACTGGTAAGTGGGAGATAACAGTTACATCTTCTATCTTCGGGTGGTTACAAGAGATAATAACAAACTGATATGTTCTTTGAATCTTTAACGGAATAAAAGATAACTATCTTTCATCCGTAACAGTGACAAAAAGAAGTAAAGAAAAAGGACTAAATTCATGAAAGTTGGGTGGAGAACTATCCCATGTCTTTAATTGCTGAGTTGCCTTTCCTTTCACCTGGTAAAGTGCTGAAGATGCACAATCGGTACACAATATACAAATACTTACTAATCCATAGGAAGTTCTATAAAAAATAGTAACCCATTGGAAGTTGGGGAAGGAACTTATTAGAGTCCGTACCAGATGTTGAAGATTTATTAGCAATAAAACCGTTTCATCTGTTTGAATAAATTTGGGTTGAACTACTTTTTAAATGAATTTCAAAGCCATTTCAACTAAATTCTGAAAATAGAAAAATAAAAATTCTAGTTCTAGTTTCAACTATTTAGAAGTTTCTCATCCCTTTCAATTCCGCAATTAACTACCACAACTCAAATTTGCTTGATTAAATATATGACTTGGGTTTCAATATGTGAACACAAATTTAATATGATCTTTTTAACTAGATTTAATCAAATCTCAATGTGAGCTTATCCCACAAAAAACTCGTACAATTCAAGCTTTCACATTCTGGAGTCTCATTTTAGAAGGTAGTGGTTTTTTGGCTCAATTTGTTATAGTTGTAACAAACTTGACCTGAACTCACTTGATAAAATATTAGGATTGAACTTTAAATTTTAATCATGAATTAAATATGAAACATTTTAGCCTTATTTAGGCTTTGCACATAAATAATTCGTATAAATTAGATTTTCACTTAGATTAAACTTTATTTTAGATGTCTAAATTGAACTTGAACCTTTACCCCAACTCAATAGTTTAAGACTAATCTAATCTGAACTTGTCTAATCAAATACAGAGTTTGAACTTTAAGTTTTGATTATGGATTAAATATAGGTCTTTTACCTAAAAAAATTTAAAATCCAATTTAGGCTTAGCTTACAAAAAGATCTTAGAAGCTAAAATTGAATCTAGGTGTTATGGTCCAACCTAAAGGCCTATGACTTGTCTTGAGCTCACAATTATCTAACTCACTTAAATTTGTCCAATAAAATGTAGGATTTGAGCTTCAAATTTTAATTACACAATATAAATCTAGACCTTTTAAGATAGATTTTGTCATAACTTGATACGAGGATAGCTCTCAAAAGCTAATTAAAAACTTAATTCTTTTTTATTCTATTATACCCTCATTTCATGTCCTCTTATCATACACTTGTGTGAAAAGTCTCACACTTTTTTAGTAAAATTTTAAAGAAAAATTGTAAGATTGATGATAAGCTTTTAAACTTAATATCAAAACTAAAACCACAAATTCAAAATTGAGAACTGGTTATAGTTTTTAAAAATTTAAAAACTTAAAACTAGAAACTCCCAAAACAGGGCATTAGTTCGCTCCTAAAATGTGTTTACTTAGCTAAATTTTGAATTGATCAGTTTTAAAAGGACTTAATTCTGTTTCCCGTCCTTAAAATTTTGGATAAATCTATTTTTTTGTCTCCAAATTGAAAAAAAAAATAGTCTCAAATGTTTAGTCCTAAAGCTAGACGACACTAACGGAAATGGTAAATATATATACTTTTACCTTAAGGAAATAGAGAAAGATAGTTGGCACGCCTTAACTACTGTTGCTTCTAGAACAAAGCAATACACAAGAGTAGTAGTTTTGCCATATCGCGATTTTTGTCGAAAATGAAGTCGCAGGAAGAAAGTGAGGATAAAAAGATCACCAAAGTTTTGAGTCCAACCGCACCAGATAACTATAATAGATTCCTTTGCATGGACTTGTTCAGAGCTATAATTAATTATAGCAGTTTCGTTGGCTAGAACCTGCTTAAAGTTTCTGTGCTGGGACACGTTCTTTTTGAATCTTTAATCTCCTTGATTGCTTCCTACTCCATTATTTTCAACTTTCAATTAGCCCTTTTCTTAGTTTCAAGTATCATGCTTCTTAAGATCTTAAATTGTGTTCTGTCAACAAAAATAAAATGATCTTAAATTGTATAAATGCAGATTTCATATAATTAAAGGTCAGATGCATGTAAATATGTACTGCGGCTGTCTATTTAGCTAATTAATTGACCTTGTTAGTCATGGTGTTTTTATCTGCATACACAACCAAAAAAATGTTTTCTATTAATTATAAAGGTAAGAATCGATACCTTCGTTCGTGTCAATGATTCAAATGGTTGGTGATGTGGTTTCTGGATTGTCTAAGACCATCATGTGTCCATGATCTTGACCAATATACATATGGCACACATAACTAAGTTTTATTAACTTTTTCTTTTGAATTTTTAAAAAAAAAATTGACTATATGTTATGATGTGTTGATCTCGGACTATACAATAATTTTCCTCCCAATGAACAAAAATTTTCCAGCTAATTTTTCACTATAAATTTTCATACGATACTGAAAACAGAATCAATGGGTATGTACTATGTAGTGTGTTTATAGCGTGTTTGACACAAACTGTCAATTAGTGGATGGGTGTGACAAAGAATGAGATCTATTGGATTACACGGTGTTCTGGTAACCGGCTTAACAGAGTCGCTTTGCTCTTGTCTAAGCAACATATATATGTATGTATGTTGCATGTATATATTCTAAGATACGAGAAGGTGGAGAATTAGTGCGGCTACATATAGGTATTTTTCTTGCTTTGATTGATTAATAATTAAATCCACAATAATTGAAAAGAGTTTTATTAAGATTAATGTGCACGTACTGAGGTAGATGCTTTGCTTTGAGGCACTAACAGTACTAGCAACAAAAACCTAAACTTGATGCTGAATTGCTGGCGGAGACCCTTTACGTGCCTCTCTCAAACTCAAATTAAAGCCCCTTTCATTAGAATTCCTTACGCTAAGAATCTTATCTATCTTCCCCTACTACTCCTAACTCCTTATCTTCGCATACTCTATAGTCTATACCTTACACCAAGGAACCTCTACACCACCGCCGCAGCAACCTCCATCTGTACTACTCCTTATTCTTTACTTTTCTTCATTCATTTCTTTCCCTTCTCAGGGAAAATCATTCTTCTGGAATGATGTTAATTACTTACTTTTCCGTGCATTACCAAAAAAAAAGAATAAGCCATTTGCTAAAGGTTAGGCATTGAGGTTGTCTTTGTCAGCATAAATTTCTAACAAAAATTGAATTACTAATAGAAATATATCATGACTCCACATTAACCCTTAGGCATTCATTAGTTTTTTTTTTAAGTTACAAACTATATCTAACGAAAATTTAATTATTAGTATAAATTGATTTTTGTTATTTCTTTACATTAATTTATTTTGACTGACAATATATTATTTAATATATATATATATATATATATATGTAAATGTTATTATTAAATATTGGATAAATAACCATTTTGATCCTCAAAATTATAAAGTGATAACAAATTAATTTCTGAAAAATAAAAAGTGTAAATTTAATCTTCAAATACAAAACCTTAATAGTAGGCATCGATATTCGACTATTATAGCTAGTGTTCAAGAGTTGATGGCGACTCCAACTTAAGTATACCTTAAGAGAAGGCAATGCTTGTTCTGATTTCCTAGCTAGAATGAGTTAGAATTCTGGAAGTGCGATACTAGAATTGGAATCCCCTATACTTGTCTGAAACAACATCTCCTCATGACTGATGCTAGGGGAGTGCAGTTTTATGAGGGTGTATTTTTTTTTTCCTTTTTTGGTTCTATGTCCTCTCTCATTACAAAAAAAAAAAAAAAAAAACAACGAAATGAGTCATGATTAATTTTATATTTTTTAAAGAATTATTAAGCAGTGCAAGTGCAAATTTTTGATACATATATAGTGTTGTTAATTAATATTACTTAAGTCAGGTGGCATAGCAAAGCTCTTCACCAAACAGTTAGCTGCACTCTGATAAACACGCACACACAACTTAATTTTTTTTTTCAATACATGATAATTTTCTTTAAAGATGTATCGTTCTTCCATAACTTCAATTGGCACAACTAATTAAAATCGCGAGAATGTATATAAGATAGCGAATTTTGAGCAACAATGTTGCTAATATGTCTTGTTATTAAATAAAATAATTATTCATGTTTCACAATTTCTTGTTACTTATAACATGTATAATTTTTTATAAATATTTTTAATGATGCAAATAAATACACACTTGATATAGTCATGATTTCCTCATGCTTGATTGAAAACTTTATATTTATTTATGTTAATTTTAAGATATATCAATAAAATTAGCATCAAAAGTAAAAAAAGAAGATGAAGAAGAGATAATTATGACTTTTAGTTCTGTAGTTTTTGAAGGAAAAAAAAAAACGCATCTGATAAAAAATATTTTATAATAAGCAAATAGCTTCAATTTATACTACTACGCACTCGTACGCTTATTTATATACCATTTATGGTATTTGGATCGTGTTTATGGCCGTCTTGATTATATATATTATAGACTTGTCCTGTGTCCACTGAGGTTGTGATTAATAATTTGTATAATAAGAAATGGTTGGGTCAACAGCACATGAACTCCCTCATTATTTAGCAAGTATATATACGTAGTTTAGTAGCATTCCATAAATAATCAATCATGTAATAGCATGGCAGCTAAAGCTCGAATGATGAATTAATGGAAGATAATCTCGTATCACAACTCGAAATAATTAATTAAGGATTGTGTTCTACCCATAAAAATAATCCTACACTTGGAAGTGATTGGTTGTTAGTTAAAATGAGGTTAGAATTAGTTAAATTAAGCTGTAGTGCTTGAAGTAAAGGAAGCTAAAAATTAGGAGCAAATATATATATATATATATATATATATATATATATATATATATATATATAAACACAATCTAAGAAGGAAAAGCTAATAAAAGGAGAGGTGAAAGTTTGGAAATTGTGAGTGGTTCCAGGCTTGCAAACCAATCCTCCAGAAAGGAATCGTTGCGAAAAAGTAATGGGTTTGCTTCAAAGCCAACCGAATCTCACTCGTTTCCTCGCCTCTTCATGCTTTACATTGCATCTTTCTCTCTCTCTCTTTCTTCACTTCACACCTGTAATATAAGACTTCCAAGTTCGGAAACGCAATTCTGGCAAACCCAAAACACGTTACTAGCTATTAGAGGTGCCATTATTAACATTAACTTCCACTCTCTTCATTGCTTCTTCCATTCTCTCTTTACCATGCAAAAGCAAGAGGAATTACATGCGGTGTGCAAGGATTACATGCAAATCATCAAGGGCAAGCGCACGAAGCGACAAAGGCTTCCATCCCCACTTAGGTTAACCATGTCAACAACATGTTCCAGTTTAGGAAAAAGCAGCACCGACAACTCCGTAGGTTTTGATCTTCCAACAACCTCAAATGAATCAAGGAACGAAGAGGAGGACATGGCAAGTTGTTTGATTCTATTAGCTCAAGGTCACGACAATACCCCAAAACCCTCACACACCAACAAGGGAGGGTCATACCTTTACGAGTGCAAAACTTGTAACCGATGCTTCCCTTCATTTCAAGCCCTTGGTGGCCACAGAGCCAGCCACAAGAAATATTCCAAGGCAAGTGCAGAAGAAAAGCAAGGAGTTGCAACTACTTTTGTGAATTATGAAGTGGATAATAATAATAATAATCATAATCATAATCATGATGATTATTGTGACCCCACAAGCACCACCCTCACCTTACAATTATCAACGGCTTTGTATAATAATAGCAGCAGCATTAGGAGTACTATTAATGCTAAAGCTAAAGTTCATGAGTGTTCCATATGCGGGGCAGAATTTTCATCTGGGCAAGCGTTGGGGGGACACATGAGAAGGCATAGAAATTTTCTGAGTGCACCTACTAGTGGGGCAATTAATATTGCAAATGGTGGTGATGGAAGCCCTAAAGTTTCGGAAGCCAAGAAACACAAAGATGTTTTGAACTTGGACTTGAATCTTCCGGCACCTGAGGATGATCATCTCAGAGAATCCAAGTTGTTTCCTTTTCAGGCCAAAGAAAAAGTTATTGTCTTCTCAGCAACTTCTTTGGTGGATTGCCATTACTAAAGTTCTCTAGTCTTTCTTTTTACCTATAAATTAGCCTCACCGAGAATTTCTCATCCATCTGTTTTTAGTATTGACCTTCTTTATTATTGTTTTTAGCCTTGTATGTACACAATTAATTGTTGATTCTTTCCATTCATATTATGGTACACAATCCAATTCGAATTTATTCAATTAGTGGGAATGTAAATATGTGTCGTAATTAATTTTATTCATTTCTTTTATTTTAATTATCATTCTAGCTAGTTTTTGGTATTTAATGTTCATTGGTCCTTTTTTTAAGTCGATCACACATACCACCGTCATGCATGTGAGAAAACTGAGAGAGAGAGATCAGTAGGGAGAATATTAAAGCAAAAGAGAATAAAGCTGCAGGTATATATGAATGTGGTAGAAAGGTAAGTTCCATCAAACTCATCAACGGAAAGCCAAAAACCCGATGGCAAGCAAAGCCATTGCCTAACTGACATAACTTGAGTCATCGAATCAATGTGTACTAATAAGCTGTTTCAGTCAAAACTTGCCTTATTCCTGCAGTTTATCGTTCTTGTCTCGTTTAAGAAATTAAAAGAGAAAAAATTTCATTGAAAATTATATGAAAGTGTATTTAAAAATCTTTTTCGATTTACTTTCCTTAACCAATTAATAGGACATAAGTTAACATTTGCTTTTACGTTAACTTAATTTAATAAATGTTACTCTTTTATTTTGTGTTGTTACATGTTTCCCCACAGTCAATAGTCAATGCTTCAGTTAAGTGTATATATTTTTTATTCTTGATTTTGAAATAAAATGATTTATGTTTAAGTATTTTTATTTAAAAAATAAGTTAGTAGTAAGAGTTTGTATAGTTTTTTTTTTATATATATATATATATAACACAAGTTACTTTTAAATACTTCAATTCAAAATCAACTTTAGGTGTAGAATTAATTTGTTTTTTATGTCAAACTAAACATATAAAAATTTATTAAAATTAGGTTAATTAGATGCATTTTAAGAGTGATAATTTTTAGATATTTCCTTTTTTTAAAAATATCTCATAATACTTTTTTTTTCTTTCTATTTTGTTCTTCTTATCCCATCATATTACCTATTATATATTTTTTTCTTCGCTTTCACTCCAGTGTGAAGTCTCACTCCCCTGTTCTTCAGCATCGTCAACTATGGTAATATTTGTTTGTAAAGTAATTGACAACGTTTTCTTTCTGAACTTGATTTGTGACTAATCGCTATTGCACAATTTTTTCTAGAGTTATTATGTCGTGAATGAATAAATAGCTTTCATTCATCAATATCATTGATTCACTTAAGTTGGAGAATTTTGTGTTTAGGTGGGTGGATTTGCTAGCATTTCGATTTAGGTGCATTTTTGTTTGTAAGGTGTTTGTTTTGAGAAGTAGCTGGACCCTTGGCATTTTTTTTTTATTGGTTAGGTGAGATGAGAATGTTGAATACAAGCTTTTATATTTTTGAAACGTGTGGACATGGAACGCGTACCACAAACTTTGCTACTTAAAGTTACATGTTAGGTTGTGGTGACGCCATTTATTTGTGAGAAAGTAGAAACTAAAAATGTAAGGCTTTAAATAGTTTTAAGTTTTAACATGGCATTTAAAAAAAAATAAAAATTGCGAGGCGTTTCCTTGTGGAGAGTGAATTGACAACACCAAAATATAGTTGTTGCTTGGACAAAAAATGTCAACACAAGATTGTTTAGGTATACCAAATAGCCCCATGAAAATATGCATTCACAAACTGATGCACATGACTTGAATTTCAATCATAGCATCAACTTCGACGGAGCATGCGAGATAATTCCATGTAATATGTATTTTTTCTGATATTTTAAAGAAGATTTAAGCCATTTATTGCAAATTTAGACATAGATTGGTCATTAAAAAAAATGGGCGTGTCAAAGTAGAAAAAACCATATCTAGTTTACTTTTCCAAAATTTAGCTAGTTAGAATTCTACTTTTATATGTCTATTTTTCTTAGTTTTCTATGTTGGGTAATAAATAAGGGAAGATAGTAAGTGTAAAATAACCAAGAAAAGAGACCAAAATGCAGTGTTTCAAGCACCAACAGAGCGTTGACTGCCTAGGATGAGTTGAGCATCTTTAGTGCAAGATCTTAAGCAAAGATCTTGAACTTAAGATCTGATTTTCATTAGATCTCCCAATAAATAAGTTGAAGAGATCTCCACCATGGAGGATGGGTTCTTGTGGAAGATCTCTTAAGATATGCACATTGTTCAAAAAAGAATAAAGTTTCTTCATTTTTCTCTCTCCTTAAGATCTCAAAATTGAGATTTAACATTAAAGAAAAAATGGAAGAGATCTTAAGAGATCTTTAATCCTATTTGACATTATGGGATCTACCAAAAAGTAGTCTAAGATCTCAATTTAAGATCTACCACTAAATTTTTCAAGCAGCGGCTATATAGGTGCCCAAGTAATGCGTGTCTAACAACAACCTCAAATTGTTGTTAATGTTTTGTAGAACGCCAGAGATAGTCATTGGATACTTGCCACCGGTAGAAATTTCTAATCTTAATGCTTATTCTTATATATATATTCAGTTTCACATAAGGAATTAAGGTGGTTAATTATGGATAAAGGTTTAATTGTTGAATGAATTAGAAAACTCGATAGACAAAGCGAGAAATTAAATTAAATTAAAAACTCAAATTAGAAGTTAGAAATTCTAGGTGAAATATAATGTACCTTAATCTTAATGTTTTCTCCCATTGCATTAAACCAATTTCTTGCGTTCTAACATATTAAAATATTAAACCCAAAAGTAAATCTTTCTTGTTTTCTATAAATTTTAATTCTTATTTTTCTTCAAACCAATCAGTCATAAATTATCTTTTTTGTTTCCAATTAAAATTACGTTTTGGTAAATTGTAAATCATACTTTGATCCCTAAGAATCAGAGACGGAGCCATAGTAGATACAAAGGGGAGCAATTATCAAATTCTTTATTCCTTTTTTTTTTTATTATTCAACTAGTAATGATAGTTATAATTTTTTATATTTTAACAAATATGAATATAAGTTTAAAATATTTAAAATTATATGAAAAGGAGATGAAACTTAAAATTGTAAAAATAATTTCAAAGATTAGATTACACAAATAAAGGAAAATACAAAAAATTCAAAGCTCTGTAGTAGTAGAATAATGATGAAATGGGTGATTAAAATATAATACTAAAGTTGGTACTAAAATATAGAAAATCCAAAATGTTAAGACTCTTTTTTGAAACAAAATGCTCAACATGGTAAGGGGATCCGTTTATAAACATGCCATAAGCAGTGAAAACAATAGTCAGATTTAATTATTATTTGTTCCGGTCCAGTATACTTGTTGAGGTCCTATCAATACTTCATAAATCTCTTCAAGATAAAACTCTATAATTATTTGCGTAATTTAGTGCATTTATCGAGTTTGCTTCAATAAGTTAACTAAATATTGAGGGTATCGAAGTAAACTCATTGGGAGGTATAATGGGAGAAAATTTGGATAGTTTGCGTGAAATTGTAAGTTAAATTTTATTGCTGTCATTGTAGACAAAGAAATGGGGCATCAAAGTTGCCGTGGATGAGAGCAAAAAGCTAATGAGTGAAATTTGTTCAAAATAGCATATCTTGATATCTTTAATACCTCAACAGATTTTAGCTACTGTTCCTGTTGCATTCTTAGTTAGATGAAGTTTGAACATGGCAGTATGCTCCTCTTTGGACATTTTTTTTCTGCACTGTGAATTAAAACTTTTCTTAATAGAGTGCCAAAACAAATTTAAAGATAACACAAATCTTAGTGTGATCCAAAAATCAGAGGCACATGTTTGCCTTGCTGCATTTTCTTATACAAGTATTTGATTGATTTTCTATACTACTTTCGACTTTTTAACTTATTATATAGTCTCAAACCATAAAGATCAGTAAACCTGATCCACCCAGAGGCTCAACTACCTCAATAACATCGACCCGGAAACCAGCATGAATGCATGCATGCTGCAGCTTATGAATTCTGGCAGGTACTGACAAATCATCATGTGTTTTCCTGGCATTATGGAATATAGTGTTGTATACAGTTTGCAGATGCAAACTAGTAATTTTCTATTGAGTAAGAAACTTATAAGGATCTAAAAAATTGGATGTAGCAGGACATGTTTAGGAAAAAATTTATATAGTTTCATTTTGTCTAGTTAGACTAATTATGTAGTATGTTAGATATTTTGCTGGCAACATCAGATTGAGCTGAGATGTTTCTTGCATAATCTCACTGACGCGGTTGTATTTAAATTTTCAAGTGCAAAAAAATATTTCAAAGTAAGGTAGAAGTTGGGACACCGACACAATTGTTTGCAAGGAATTTGGCAGCCACACTTGTATTTATACAACAAAAAGTTGCGTACAAATTTGTAATGATATTTGCACAACATATTCTCAAACATGTACAGATAACATCGCAGACTATATTATAACTGTAAGTGGGGCAGCATTGTATTTTTTGACAAAGCCATCCGTATAGTTTGTGAGTACATGATTGCACAAGTAATCATTACTCGGTTTACAAGTACCAACTCTGTGCGGGTCATATCCTACATTGCATTGCCAATCTCCAAAAGCTGGTCATGTTAAGTAGAGCTTCAAATAGAACTTTGGAGTAAAATAAATTTCTAGCTTATTTACTTTCATTTTTCCTTTCAATGGGGTTAACCAAATTGTCGGATTAGTTAGGTGTAGTGTGCGCAATAGAAAATTGCATGAAACTGCAGTTGTAGTATCAGGATTGACTTGTGACTTGGGAGCAACACATAAATGATACAGTCATTCATAGGCAAACAAATTTACACAATCTAATAGACGCCCTTGTTGCCAATTCCTCCTTGCGGTAATACAAGTAATTATGCAATCAAAAGACAATGGCAGAAGAAACTAAGGAAGAAGCTTACATATACATGATTTGTCCAAAGATTGCTAGTTAAGAAGACTCAATGTCCACGCCACCATGTATCAATTTAAGAGCAACAACCAGCATTTTGGGATGCTTGGGATTCTTGTTTTGGTTTTAAAACACTCCTTTTAACTGCTGTTGATCCTTCTTCCAAAAGACTAGGAGATTCCATTATCTACGAAATGATGCCATATTTGTCATGATAGGAAAAACAAAAGACAGGAAACAATTCACTCATTCAAAATAGCATCTCTGTCTTATATTTTCCAATTAATAATTATTTCCTATAATCAATAATGAAACTTTTTTTAGAATATTAACCTAATTTCATAAAACCAGATAACGTACTCAATCTTCACTATTATGTCTATTCTTACTGATAACTAAAGCAAATATTAGGTAGGAACTTCTGCGTCAACATATTTTAATTTAAGCCCAAGAATTACTAGCTAAAACACCTACACTTCACAGTTCACACAACTTCTTCATTTGAAATATTATATTTTTGAAGCAAATGTTTAAGCTTTGGTGAATTCATGACCCTACTGTCAGTTAATTGGAAAGTTGTCTTATGTACAAGACATAAACAGCACTGAAGCAAACTTCTAAAAACTGTACCTTTAGAGCAAGTTCCTCAAAGCACTGCTCCACATTTTCCCTTGTTTTAGCACTACATTCAAGAAGCAAACACCCCAATTCTTTAGCAAGTGCTAAACCCTCTTCCCTGCTCACAGCCCTTTCAGTATCCTAGAAATAGAGAAATAAGCCATTAAGAAATTAATGAACTGAAAAATTTATGGGGACAGTGCTGCCTGTCATGTGAAAATCTCATGTGAGAGGATTCATTCCTAGGAATCCCAGAAAGTTGGGGGTCTATATATATATATATATATATATATATATATATATATATATATATATATATTATTTTTTGATAAATTTAAGCATCTTATAATCTTAACCTATGCTATATGCATTGGGAAATGACATCAATGCAAGACAATGTCATAGTCATAGTTCATATATCTCCACAAGGTTCTTCATCAGTTTCAGAATGTCCATTAAATTGTTAATTGCTGGCTTAATTAGGTTGCTCTGATAATAGGGAAGGTTCCAGATGACAGTGCTGCATAAAGTGCATGCATGTAACAATCCAGATATTCATAATTCACTGAATTGACATTGAGTTCAAAAACAAATGCTACTATGAGTATGCAGTGAAAGTGTTATGGCTCTATTTTGCTCTAATCTGGCTGATAATGCAAGGATCCAGTTTTCTGATAAACGTCATCAGATAGATTATAGTGGCAAAATAGTATGGAGCTTTGATAAGCTAGACAATGTCTTAATTTGCTTCAGATGGAAAGACAAAACTTGAATTTTGCTTCATTGTCTTAATGCAGATAAGAATCATAAGATTAGAGTCACTATTTTCAACTATTTTAAGGAGGAACATTTCATGACAATTACAAATTCATTGCCTTTGGTCATATATTCAGGCCCAATACTGGAGCATAAAACTTACTCTATCAACTTTATTTCCAACTAGTATCTTCACACAATCCTGATTAGTTGAGTAGAGTTCCACTTCCTTAGACCACACTTCTGATAAGTTTGTAAAGGTTTCTCTCCTTGTGACATCATAAACTAGAAGTGAAGAAAATGAAGCACTCTATAAGTAGAAATTATTAAAATTTAAAAAATGTTAACTAGCAATAATTCAAATACATGCTTTATCCATCTTCACTATATTACAAAATTATGCTTTCAGAAGGCCACCTTCAGCCCCAAGAAAATATGTTTACAAAATTCCTCATGCCATAAAAGGGACATGAAAGACAATGGCAAGAACCGTTTTACTACCAAAAAGATAAAGCAACAGGGGATGTCCTTGAGAAAGGCCTTGTTTCCCTAGCTGCTAATGTAAAACGTATCTAACAATTGATAAAATTGCAGAATTTATTTTACTTCAAACATTTAACACAAAACATCAAAAGCATACCTTGAAACAAAGGTTAGTAATAAATGTTATACTTCCTTGCAATTGCTTAATTTTAGTCCATCAATAACAAATATGAAGAGCATCGATGGAAGTACAACGTTAAAACAGAGTACAATATTAGTTGCAAACACAAATTTCTCCCTAAAGAAATTCTAGAGAAGTCTCTGTTGCGGATGAATAAAATAATCCTACATTCTTATGTACACATAAAGTTAGCATACCAAGAATGATTCCTTGTGCTTTTCTATAGTAAGAACTGTTTAGAGTCCTGAACCTTTCCTGCCCAGCTGCAATAGATGTAATGTTATTTTAAGTCAATATACCACTTAAATTAGTCATTTTGGTCAATGAATAACCAAAACACTATCAGAGACATTTTATTGTATCTATTCGAATCACATGCTGCTGGGATTGAATCATTGAACAAAAGGTCTAATATTAAGAACTGAAAGCACAAGATTTGACTCTATATTACCAGTATCCCAAATCGTCAATTTCAATCTCTTGCCACCGACTATGAGCATTTTGATCTTAAAATCAACACCTACATATCATAGAAACGACATCAGATCGTATCAAAACTCAAGTCAGACAAACAGCATAGACAATACAGGAGGAACATAAATTCAATTGCTGGTTAGTTCTAGTGGCATAAAAGAACCATAACAATAGACCAGTTAAATCCTACACAATTCCTAGGCAGATTCAATAACCAAAGACCAAGAGATTCAATCACGAAAGCAAAGTAAAACATAGAAGAACTTGGATGAGCCTGAAATGTAAAGCAACTTTTAAACTGACAATAATTTGAAAAAAAAATCACAAATTTAACACTCAAAACTTCATCAGCGTCACTTTAAACAATAGATCGACAAGCATGAGACAGAGACACCATTTGGTTGCAAACAATGTATAAGAAAAACAAGTGTGACACCTAAATTCTAAGCATGCAAAGGTTGAACATAGAAATAACAAAACTAAAAAAAAAAATAGGAGAAAAGAAAACGGGGTTGAATCATGAATTTAATGAATGAATTACAATTACCAATGGTGGGGGAAAGATCTTCAACAGAACTTGAAATAAAGCTGACTAGTAGGCTACTTTTTCCCACACCGGAATCTCCGATCAACAAGATCTTGAAAGAGAGATCATAGCCACTGCTCTGACCTGAGAATGAACTCATTCTCTCTTCCTCTGATGAATGTGTTACGTGTGTGTCAAAAAGTACAGTGAAAGGAACGTATACAAGTGAGAGAGAGAAAAAGAAAGAGGCTTATGGGGTTGGGCTAGGCAAGGCTACGCTGTAAGGAAGTGCAATGGGGCAACACCTTCAATTTATTTGGTGTGTGAGTGTAAAGAGAGAGAGTGTGTAAGAAAGAAGATAAAAGGCCACCCTTTCTCCCTGTGGCTGAGTTCAGGCACAATCACTTGTCCTAAGCTCACACCCCACACACACCAACATCGTATTTATTCTTTTCTTTTTCTGTTTTCTGATATGATGATACGTGTAGTGTATAATAATATGTTGAGTTCCCAACTTCATGCGAGGGTCTTGTCCCATGTCCAAACTCCATGCCCCACGTGCAAGGGACTGATTGGTGTCGTTTACTCTCAAAGCAGTGCTGCCTGCTATGCTATTCAAGCACTACCGGGTTGCGTTTCGATTAAATCTTCAAACTATATGCTTTTTTCTCTTGGCTTTTCGTTACCATGCCTATTTTTCTCCCACCTAAACACTTGTATCCAATTACTTATTAAACCTTCCGGGGACGTTTAGTAGAAAGAAAATTTTTACTTGTGAAAAACTACGATTATCATGTTTGATATGCAATTAATAAAAAAAGATTATTAGAAAATTATGATTTGAGGAATCAATTTTATCTCACTTTTTCATAAAAATATTTTCAAAGAAGAGAGCAAAAAATCAACTTTCCTAATTAAAGGAAAAGTTTTAGTTATGTATTTTACATGCATCTTTAATTAATTCATAAGAAACATATTAATATTAACCAAACTTATTTTACACATTTTTAAGAATTGACTTTTTCAAGTATGGAAAAATTTCTTTCTTATCAAATGTCCCCTTAATGATATGGAAAATCATGTATTTTTATAGAGAAAAATTTTGTTTGTGAGACTATTACCGGTGATTTTTTCTTCTTCGAATATTTAACGTTATTATATACTTAAAAGATTTTGAATTTTAGAAGTATCATTTTTATCATAATATTAATGTAGAATATTCATTATGTCGAAAAATTTGATTGATCACATTTAATTAAAAAATTCTTCTAGTTATATTTTTTATTTATAAATCTCAAATTAAAATATTATTTTAAAAAATCAAATCTATTTTTCCTTTAACCAATGACTTATTGATTAAAACTATGGATGCTGATGTTGGAATAATTCTATAATGGTTGATTAAGACTACACAAAGATTTAACTTCGCCCGCTAACCGAATTTGGTTCTAAAGTTGGTTTGGATGGATACTTATTTTGAAATTAGAATTGATGTAATTTTTTTCTTTGTTATTTATCTCTATTATTCTTTTTATTTTTCTTTAGTTTATAAAAAACTTTTAGAGTGTGTTTGGATAGAGAATTTTAATTGGGGAAAGTAATTTATTAGGGAATTTAAAATTCTTCAATTTAAAATTCACTGTTTGGATATTTTTATGTGAGAAATTTAAATTTTTGGAATTTTAAAATAGAATTTTAAACAACTAGAAATGTGGAATTTGAATTTCCTTCTTAAAAGGTGAGAAATTGAAATTCTCTTCTTTTCTAGAAGCTTTAACCGTACAACTTTTTGCTCCATCTCAATCGCCGATAATTACTTTGACCTCCGCTACTCTCACGACACCACCCATCCACGTCTTTTCTGTGCATGAGGTTCAAAATTTTAAAAACGAAGAAATTCAATTTCTTTATCCAAACACAAAATTTTGAAAATGAAGAAATTTAATTTCTTTATCCAAACACAGAATTTTAAAAATAAAAGAATTTTAATTGATGCATTTTAATTTCTCTGAATTTTAAATTTTCTGAAATTTTAAAATATTCCATCCAAACATAATTGATTTTCTTTATAGTTTTGTTGTATTAAATAATATCGCTTAAAATAAAGGATATGATAGCTGCCAACTACTATAACTAATTAGTTGTTTATCTTAAAACACCATAATTGATTATTGATGCCTTTCATTCTCGTACTGCCTCCTCTCCCTGAAAATTCAAGTTTTTTACAGTACCGTAAAACTTGTACATAAATCCATACACTACGATAATTGATGCCTTATTCTTTTGAAATCTGATTGTATACTTTTCTACGCCCATTCCACAATCTACCATTATCATGCTTCTTTCTCTTTTTACATGGGCGTGCTCGTCCCATTGTCAAATCTGCAAACCCAGATATTTTATAATTTAGATTCTTATCTACTTATCTAGGTGTAATAGTGTTTGTGTTTGCACCAACTAATAAATTGTTTTTTGTAATGTGGTTTTGGAATTCGTATAACGAAAATTAAACGCGAACACAAGCATGTTATAACATGTGACTAGTAGGCAACAATGATAATTCATTCTGATATTTTTATTTATTTATTTTGTGACCATCCAGATCTAACCCAAATTAAGTAGGGGTTAATGGATTCAATTAGTTTAAAAACATAGTCGGATGTCAAATTTAGAAAATTTGCATCTGATCCAATCCGACTATACTAAATATAAAATTCTTACTCAAAAAAAAGTAATACATAAAATTTTATAATTTTTAGTTTCATTTATTTTTTATATATAGAACTTTTAAGATAAAACATCTATTTTCCACCCCATCCAAATCGAACACAAACAAGTTAAGTCAAGAATTGAGTTAACGCTTACAATTGAATAATTCCAACCTGACCTTTTTTGGTTCTTGAGTTCAAAATTTCTTTAAACTTGACCTCTCCCAGAGTAGTTTTGACGAAAGATGGATGATCCAGGATCTATGGTTGAAGGGGGCCAAATAAAAAGTCTAGACAATTTTAATGTGAGGAGGGATAAAAAAAAGTCTTCAACTTCTTAATTTAACAGTTATGCTTCTACTTGATCTTCCTTGTTTCTACAATCCTTTCAATTCTCAAATTTCAACTCATCTAAGCATTAAGTTAAAAAAATCAAATGCATATTCACATTCAACCTCCACCGTTTTCCCATAGCAATTAAAGACATTTGAAAGTATCTTTTGAATTTTTATTTGGTTCAAAAACGTTAAAGTCATTAAATGATGATCAACTGAAAGATATTGTGTTAATTGTCACTTTACCTCTTCTTATAGTGATTTATTGGATGTTGAATTAGATAATCTTTCCTCTAAATGTAAAGATTTGCAAATGACTCTGCCCACTAAATTAATGCAAGTCATCCAAATTCTTGAGTTTGTTAAAATTGTAGATTGTGCTTACATAATTCTACTAGATGTACTTGCGGTCGGAACATTAACTTAAGTTTTTTTATATTTAGAATTAAAAAAAAATCCTACTTAAGATCATTAATGTCACCACAAAAGGTTAATTGGTTTTTTTATGATAACATTATCATTAAGAATTTTGCATCCTGAAATGTTTTAAAAAATCACTTTTTATGATAACTTTTTGTATATTTTATTTTGTAAAATGACAGACAACAATTTGATGATGATTCGTGTACTTAATTAATGATTTTATGATGTTGATGTTAATAATATCATCATTAATGATTTTGTATCTTGAATTGCTTCAAAAAATTACTTTATATGATAATTTGTATATTTTATTTTGTAGATGATAGAAAATAATATTTTTTATGTAATAAAATGTCAATTTTATAAAATTATGTGTGTATTTTTTTTAAGGTATGTATACTTATACATATTACATAAGAAAACTTGTATATTGTTTCACTTTAAACCCATATAGTGTTTTTTTTTTTTTTTTACCTACACTACACATGCTCATTACATACAGTATCATATTTTAAGATTGATCTAATTCGTGTTATAATACGATAAAAATGGGAAAACAAAACGAATCCAACACGGAATGCAAGAATGAGATACATTCTCACAAGTTTAGGTAGTGAATTGAGAATTGAGATGGGATATTGCTTTCTTCACACAGGAAACGGAAACAACTATGGATATGGGTCTTCAGGTGTGCATTTTGTATACCCCAGGTGCTCAACCCCTTGGCCAAGACATGAGGTGGAGTGTCGCTATCAAAATGGGGTGGCACCAATAGAATGGCCCATTTCATGTCAACACGAAACTTCCATTGTTTACATTGGGTAAGAGGTCTATTCCCCTCCTTCATTGCATATTTTAAACCAAAAATGTTTCCTTTGGATAACACTTTCTATCCTCATAGACTGTTTAGATGGATAAGTATTTTTGAGTTAGATATTATTTTTGGATTTGTTCACTAGAATTGAAAAAAGACCGATCAGGTTCTCCTTTTAAGAATATTATATGGATTTTCTTTAAAAAAATATAAAATATAATCAAACAAAGAAAAACACAAATATCAAAGAATATAAATAATGTGAAATTACTAACATAAAGTTACCCTTCAATTTAATTTATTCCTATAAATTATAGGACCTTTAAACCATATTAAAATAGGCACACCTTTTATGAAGCTACTTAAGCTGATTGTGACTAATTACCCAGTAAGAGTATTAAAAAATACGAGTATAAACCTAATAAACTTAAATATTGTTTCACCAAAAAAAAATCTTAAATTGAATGAATTAGGTCAATTATATCTTTGATAATGATTGATTATTAGTGAATAATAAAATGATAATGATAGATCATAGTAACTGACCATGGATTAACTAATGATTATTTATTAATTAATAATATGACTAGCTTCTAGATTTATGTAAATATTTTTCATAGGTATCATCACCCTTGAGTCTTAACTGGAATTTCCATCATTCAATCCTTCATATCTATTTATTTTAGTTTCTAAGAAAAGACGTTAATTATGGAAGCTCGTAATGATGGTCGATTGCTTGCTACAACTACAAAACACTCTTGGCATGGCAAATGACCATGCCTACTTAAAAAAAATCGATTAATCATTTATTAAGTGATGCCCTATGTTTTGATGGCTATGTTATTTTGACGTATAGCGGTATGTGTTACCCAATATTGCTACGCATTTATTCTGCCCAACCACCTCTCTAGTCTCTGCATAGAAAATAGATTATTTCCATTACATATATTGATCAACATGAAAATCAGAACATGAAATCACGTAGTTTATCTCTTCGATGCCTGGCCAAATTAATATCCTTATTTCATGCGCAATTATCTTGGCAGCTATGAATGCAAGCTTAGCCTCAGTTTAAAGTTTAAACAATTATAAGGCCAAGAAAGCATCGCGATTCACGAGCCCAATGACACTCCCACCATTTGCTTTTACTTTTGTTTCTTTTTATTTAGGTTTTTTTTTTATGTGAATGAAAGACCGAAATCATGAGATTTATAACAGTTTAAACGTACACACGATAAATCAAATTAATTAAACCCTTTGATAATATATTTGATCAGTAGTATATAATTTTGGTTTCCTAGATTTCAATTATGAGAATTGAATTTTTTATATATCATAATTGTGTAATTTTAATTCTTTTGTTATAAATTTTAAAGAAATGACACTAAATAACGTGTTAATGATATGAAAGTTGATGTAGAATTCAATATGTGCAATTGAAACTTTGAGTGACAAAAATCACATAGTTGTGATACTTGAATAGTTAAAAATGCAATTAAACATTTTATCTATTCTATTTTTTTTATTTTTATTTAAAAATTTAAATAATAAGAAATCATAATCAAGGTATATGTATAAGATTATTTCTAATAACACATTTTTTACCATTAATTAAATTTTATTTAAAACTATAAAATCATAAATAAATATTTATTACACTATTTGTAAGACTCCACAAAATCTTTTCATTTTTTATCCTTTAACCAATAGCCTAATATTATATGTTATAGTTTTCTTTTATTTTATTCACATATAAGTTATATGAGTGAGAAAATTTTGATATATGAATGTTTTTATTCTATTATTATTTATAATATAATTTTTAGAATTATAATATCTTTTACTATCAACATATTCTTGAAAAAAAAAGAACCAAATAAAAAATGTATCAAATCATAGACATCTACAAAATAATTTTCTTAAAGTAGAGTATAGTTTAGATAAATTGGTTTAGATTATTAAAATCTTTAACTTAAGTCAATAATAAATATAAAATTTATATATATATATATATATATATATATATATATATATATATACTCACTTTACATGAGATAAATCTATATATTTACCTCATTATTCACTCGATTCCTATTACCACCATCAACAAGGTGCCCACGTGGCCACCTACTATAAAAATTCTGGAGCAAGCATGAAAGGTGCAAATATACACACTTTAACTGGTTAAAATATAACCCCAAAATCATCTTGATTAACCTGTCGTTGCATTTGGTGGAAACCCCTTCTGAATAAATTCCAGGAAGCGACGAGAGTAGAACGTAGGGTCCACAGCTGAGACAGACAATGAATCAAACTGAAGAGATTTATAAGCATGTTCAATCCTCTTAGTCATGTTGTAGTCCTTCAATATGTCAATGATACCAAGGTACAGCACCACATCGTACACCTCATGGAACATTTGCTTTTCTTGTTTTTCTGAAATCTGCTCTGCCCTTGATGGCATGTTCACACCAAGCTGAATTTGGAGTCTGCTCAACAATTTGGAAAGAAAAAATATACGTATTAGTCTGCTATATTGTGGTAATAATTAATACATATGGTGTAAAAGAACAATTTTAATCATTAGAATATATGGTCTTCTTATGAATAGCTCCAACATATCATGTAGCAATAATCTGGTTGTCTGCATAATAGCAGTAACACACATGTGACCATTTGAAGAAAACGAATAGCCAATTTATGATCTCACTTTCGGAGACAATTAAATTTAATAATGAAATTTTATACTAATGTTTCTTTTGTTGTCTTTCGGTGTATTTCTTTTATATAGATTTTCAGAATTCTAAGGCTAAGACAACCGCAAGAATGAATTCAAGGCATCGTCCATTACATGCTTGTGGAGTCTCCATCTTAGCAACTGTTGACATTGCCATAGAAAAAACACAACATATCAATGAACCATTAGGTTCAACATTGAGAAGGGTAGCAAATTTAGCCAAATTTGCGACCCCTTTTATCTACGCCATGCAAATCCAATGGCTAGCAATTCTCTCCTTCATCGATGATGCCATTCTAGCAATTGAAAAATTTACTGAGAAATTGTTTCCCCCTTCAACCCGCGTGTTCAACATAGTTGATGAAATTGTGCTAATGATAGTGTTCCTGCCAGAAAAATTTGATGGTGCGGTGAACAAGTTTTCTACAATAATCCACCAAGTGCCATTCTTGGATTGGGCACTGACCCTTGTGATCTCAAGGTTGAACAATTTGGTTTCCACGTTGAACCATTGGGGACATGAAAATTCAACAGTCAACGAGAAAACAATAGGTGTTGATAGGAGTTGCAATGAAGGGTACCTTCCCATGGATTTCTCGGATGATATTAACCATGAGAGTTTGGAAAATTTTCCTCCGATGATAGCAGAATGTGAACATAAAGCGGTTCATGACATTTCATTGTCGAGTCGTGTAAAAGGGTCATACAAGGAAGCATTGGAGAGGGGGAAAGAAGAGACCCCAAATGAAAAAATGGAGAAAGAGTGTGAGATTGTTGAGAATTGAGATTTTTCCAAGCTGTTATAATAAAATATTTTGTTGTCTTTGTAGTTTTTCTCATTGCTTGTAAAGTTTGTTAGAAAGTTGCTTATATTCAGAAAAAGCTGGCTGTAATTGTAGGCTAATGCTTTCTTTTTTAACTTAGTCATGAGTCTTTTTTACTTTGCTCAGTGAGGGACTTTCATAGCTTGTGTATTTATATTTGCTGGTTTCTAATTTACAACCTTTCATTTTTCTGCATTTAGGCTGTTCAGTCTGATGCGTAGTCTGTTTTTACAGCTTAGTCTAATAGTTTTTTCTATTCAGTCTTATATTTTGTTTCTTATACGATCTTGAAACAAAGATGGACGGAGGTGATTGTGAGGGTGAAGGTGAAGGAAGAGAGAAGAATGAATGGAAATAATGAAGAGAATGATGATGCTATTATGAAATGTCAAGTTGGAGGGAGAAAAAGTGTAAAAGATGCTCTTCTGGACTTGTTTTAATTATGCATAGTCTTCAAAGTTAAATTTTTTATTTACCACAGATGTTTTGACAATTCTGTTCAAGACATGGTTGAGCGCAAGATGTGGACATAGTTATTTAACCTGAAGGTGAAACGGCCGAGCCAAAAACATCAAGAAACCATACCTTGTTGTACCAGGTAGAAATAGATCCACCTCCTCGTCACCAGCAGATGAAGCTCGCAACCGGCTACCCCTCATGTGTGAGCCAACAACAACATTGTCATCATCTGCTCCTCGAGGAACTAGAACAAGGCCTTGTGGATAGGATACTTCATCCTCCAGAGGGTCTACCAAATCATTATTAACATAGCAAAGTTTTTAAATGGATCAGTTCATGTTTATAAGTTGTACTAGAAAAAGCAATAATATAAGTCAATAAAGGAGACAAAAGATTCACCTTCCTCTGCAAGCATTGCTAATCCATCCACACTTCTACTTTGGATGTGTGAAACGAGAGAACGCAGATGCTTGGGAGCTCGATAGTGAACACCTTGAAGAAGGCTGTAGTCCATAATGTGCTGTGCTTCCAAAAATTTGCTGTCTATTTCAATCTGCCTGCATAAAAGTATGAGTAAGAGGAAATATTCAGTTTTTTGCAGTGCATTATATATCATGTCAATTAACACTAATATTCATAAGCTTGAAGAAATGTATGCATCTTAATTTTTTTGGAGCAAAACAACCATTAGGTTTCACTACTTTTAATAACAGCATATTTTATTGGGGGTGGGGCATTATCTCTAGACAAATATTTGCTTATTCATAGAATAGTACAGTGTCAAAATATGATCCAAGGGCTTTGCTGCATACTTCAGAAACCAGGAATATACTAAACAAAAAGATATACACGTTCGCTTCTATTTACTTTTCTGCTGTTACTTTGTCTAAGGTGCTATCTTATCTTCCTTTTCTTTATATGTACCTTATAATAAAATTTCTTCTTTTACCATATCTAAGAAATCCAAATGTAAAAAAAGATTTTTTTTGTAATCCCCACTTACTTTAGTAAAGACTCTCCCCAAGATGGTTCCAGGTAGAAGCTGTAGTTCAGATCCAAATCTTTGAGTGTGGTATTCTCGTCAATTTCTATCTTGTCTGATGATCGTCCAAGGGAAGAACCTTTTAAATCAAATCTCCGATGGATCCTTAAGTCTGTGCAGAACATATTTCCCATTACAACAAAGCGAAACTGCAAGACAGAAAATCATATTCAAATATTAGCCTCCTATTTGAGGAAATGTACATGAAATTGAAGATGCAAGTTGTGATAGGCTCAAATATTTGATCATTTGATGTCATATATGATAATTTTCATACTTTCATATTGCAAGTATTAAGAAGCGTGTCATGACATCCTTATTTATACAGAAAATGACTCAGGCTCTGAAAAATGCTGTGAGGCAATATGCTCATTACCTTTTGACCACTTTAAGGTTTAATCCTTTGCAGGCCAATTTTTTTTTTTGTGATGAGTGTATTTTCATATGACTTCACATGATGATGATAGTCTGGAAGCATCTTAGAAGAACCTGCATGTCAAATTTTGAACAAGGGAATTCACATTTTATACTGAAAAGCAAGTAGAAAATAGCAGGTGAATACTAAGATATCATTACTAAACATTGAAAAGTTGCTTCAGTAAGTATTATCTGATTCCTAATGGCTTAGTTTCCTTCAGTAAGTATCAGTTAAAAGCTTCTTCTTTACCAGTTGCCTCTGAAAAATGTAGCATTGTTCTACAACTACAGCAAAAGCTCTATTGCAAAATCCGAACTCTGCCACAGAATTATTTTCGGACTCCTTGTTTCTCACGAACATAAACAACACTCAAAATAAATACTAGATAAAAATGTACCCCTTAAATATTGATGTTATCCTAAAATATAAATGATTTGAATGAAAAGAGCAATTGATTTTGATGTTGAATACTTAACCTTGGTGTCAAAATGAATAAAATAAAATACAAGACGAAGACGGAAGAGACGAGTAATGAGACAAGACCAACCTGTTTGGAGACATCTCATGATCAATTTGTATATAGCTTAGTACACATTTTAATTGTTGAAATTAATTTAAGTATACATTTAATTACGTTTAACAATTCAAAATAAACGAGTACTAGAAAAACCATTATTATATCATTTGTTAAGTTGCAAATATTGTTTAAATTTCATATTACGTATTCAAACATGATTGGTAATTTTAAACCACATATAATTATGACCAATAGCCCGTTTAAAAGCACGTTATGCAATTAAAAATCACGTCTGCTTAACACAAAGGAAGTGAAAGCAGCAATAGTTAACTCTTTTTTAGCATTAACAATAATTAACTTTTATTTGGACATGGAACATCACACTGATAATCCATTACCAACCACGTTTAAAGTCTCCAAGATTGAAAGGTTGGAATTGGTTGATCAAATTTTCTTAATTCAGGGAGTATTGTGTTGATTCTTTTTAGTGATATATTTAAAAATATATTCTTTATTAACACTTTTTTATACAATATGTACATTCCAAAATAACAATTACTCAAATATCTTGCATAAATTGTTATAAACTCTTTGATAACTGTCTTCCTATTGAACAAGAAAAAGGTCTTCAAGTTGTAATTATTTTGAATTCAATTTTTAAATTTGTGCACATATATAAAAATAAAAATGCTATTAGCAAAGATTTCACCGTATGAACATGTTTAAATGAACATTATTAAAATTAACTTTTAATAAAATTGATTTTAAAATTATGTGATTTAGATGATTTTATTATAAATTCAAATTAGAAGTAAAATTTAGTATAATTTTTTTATTCAACTTAAAATCTAATCAAAATTATTTTAACTCGTCATGAATTTTGCACTGAAAATTAATTATAAAATTCTGGAACATAAGATCAAATAAGTGAAACAAAACATGCACTTAGTTTAAGTGGGTTGCTATATATATAAAAATAAGAGTTTAACTTTCTACACCATTCATTTTTCTTATACTTCCAACAAAAAGAATTTATTCCAAGAATGCCTTTCATCGTTTTTGGTTAAAATTGATACACCCAGTATCTCTAAGCTTTTGTGTTTTTGTGCTTTTGTGCATTTGTGCTTTTCTGCTGCGTTTTTTGGTCTCTGGTTGGTGGTGTTGTTTTCGTGGTGGCGGAGGTGGTCGTGAGTCGCGGTGGTTGCTTGGTTTTGGCTCGTCGGACATCCGTCGGAGGTACATAACGTTAAACCAGTCTGGTATCATCCGTATGGATCATACAGATTGACAATCCTTATGAGTCATACGAATTGTCAATCCGTAAAGGTCATATGGATTGACAATCCGTATGAGTTTTTTTAAATTTTAAATTTTTTTTTACCCAAACATACATAAAACTTTTTTTTTTAATCAAAACTTACATGTTTACATTTACAATGTGATTTTTTAAAAAAATTTGAAAGGTCAGTTAAGAATATAAATAAAGAAACATTAATTCTAAATAGTATTTAAACACATGGACTTGCACATAATAATAATTAAAAACATCATGAATAACGGTAATTGAGATGAGAGACAGAGAGACAAACATAATAAACACCACCTAATAAAATAAAAAATGAAACGTTCTAATAATAACAATTGAAATACAAAAATACCAAACTAATCATAGTTTGAAAGATGTTGTACAACGAAGATGTCTTTTTCTATTTGAATCATTCTAGTAAGCATCATGCCCAACATCTGCATCGGTTATTGGGAGTTGTTGGGTAGCTGGTTTGTTAAAAATAGCTAAAATTTCTATTGGACAAAAACATTTCCAGTAGTTGAATTCTGCAAACACCTTTAAGACGTATTCATCGGTTATCAACTCTATTATGTGATATTCAATTATTTTTTTCTGAATATTTTGCATGGGCTGGCTATCGAAAAAACAATTTTCTGATCACTTGTGAGTTGTAAATTCCATAAGGGGGAACCCCAACAGGCGCAACTTGCTTGATGACATCCTTGAGTGTTTCAATGTTGCATCCTGAAGGAATTTCAAATCTTATTGGATTTGTTCCCGTGAAGGAGTAACCCACAAAATCCCCTTGTCGTGGTATGTTCCACTTGCCATTGTAATATAACATTGCATCATGTGTAGGGACGATGGTGGATCAAAGTAGGTTGAGTATACCATCGGGTGTTCTGTTGATGGTACATAGTAATTCTATAGGCCAACACACGAATATTGCTTATTGCACATTAACATTGTGCAAACTTCATTATCATTTGTGAGTTGCAGAGAATGAAAAAAATATTGCTGACCTACATCTAGGAATGATTGTCGGTAGTAGATTTCATTCACAATTGTCAAATAAAATTATATTTAAATACAATCGTACCTCTCCCGTCCAAACCTTAGCTACAATATGATTAGCATAAAGAGACAACATTGAAGTGTCATGGGGCCCACCAGGAAATCCCTCAACCTCAGTGGCATCAACGCTTCCCTCAACCTCAGCATCAACAGGTGCAACAACGTCACTATCGTCAAGGGCTTGCTCAGCAGGCACGTCTTCAACAACCCCAGTCCTCTCGCGTTGTCTTCGTGCAGATGCTGTCGGGCTTCGACGTATAGGGGGTTCTTCTTTAATGCCTTCTCTTGCCAAAGCCCGCCTTAATCCTATCATTTTAACCATAATCTGACATTTAAACCAATTTGTTACATTACAATCAGATTACTCTTAACCAAAACTTGAGATCATGACAATAAGTTACCTAAAAAGTTCAAAGCATAGCCATGTGGATTAAAAACTATCAGGGTTCCATAACATTACACAACATGCTTTCAAACAACAATTGACTTGAACTTCACTTCATTCATTAACTTTCAAATTACTCTTAACCAAAACCTAAGATCATGACAATAAGTTACTTAACAAGTTCAAAGCATAGCCATGTGGATCAAAAACTATCAGGGTTCCATAACATTACACAACATGCTTTCAAATAACAATTGAATTGAACTTCACTTCATTCATTAACTTTCAGATTACTCTTAACCAAAACCTGAGATCATGACAATAAGTTACATAACAAGTTCAAAGCATAGCCATGTGGATCAAAAACTATCAGGGTTCCATAACATTACACAACATGCTTTCAAATAATAATTGAATTGAACTTCACTTCATTCATTAACTTTTAGATTACTCTTAACCAAAACCTGAGATCATGACAATAAGTTACTTAACAAGTTCAAAGCATAGCCATGTGGATCAAAAACTATCAGGGTTCCATAACACTACACAACATGCTTTCAAATAACAATTGAATTGAACTTCACTTCATTCATTAACTTTTAGATTACTCTTAACCAAAACCTGAGATCATGACAATAAGTTACTTAACAAGTTCAAAGCATAGCCATGTGGATCAAAAACTACCAGGGTTCCATAACATTACACAACATGCTTTCAAATAACAATTGAATTGAACTTCACTTCATTCATTTAAAAAATACCTCAGCAAAATAACCTGACTTCACTTTATTTTCAATATTTTTTAAAAAAAAACCCATACGGATTGGCAATCCGTAAGTCACATACAAATTTCCAATCCGTAAGGCTCATACAGATCACCAATCCGTATGAGGTTTACGAATTGGCGATCCGTATGAGACTTACGGATTACCATTCCTTATTACGGGTTGGCAATCTATAAGGCTCATACGGATCACCAATCCGTAAAGTTCATACGGATTGGTGATGCGTATGAGGCTTACGGATAACCATTCCTTATTATGGATTTCCAATCCATTTAGTTTAACACTTATGGATTATCAATCCGTACTCATCCACAAAACGCTATCCAAGGAAGATGAAATGAAAAGTCACTTACCTTGTCGTGGAGAACAATCACCACAGCTACGACAACGACCAACGCAACCAGTCACGACAGTCTGAGAAGCATAATAGACGACGGAGCACCGAACCAGACGACAGAGCACCGAACCTTGAACGCACGAAAGAAAAATAAAAAATTCGATTGCACAGCAGAGAAGGAGGAGTAAAGTGAATGGTGTATTGAAAAAATTTAAAATGTTATGTTTTATATTTTTTAACAAGGTTATTTGTGAAATTTCACAATTATTTGCTGGGTGTATAAGAAATACAGCAGGTGTAGGAAGCAGGACTCTAAAAATAAATGTTTGAAACTCAACTACTGGTTGGGCTGAACACAGGCCCAATTTTTCGCAGGCTCAACGATAAAAAAAAATTAAAAAAAAAGAAAAAAAAATGAAGAAACGAGTCCTCATATCATAAACCCTGCCGTTAAACCTCTCGACTCTGATAGAGTCACCGCAAGCAACAATGGTGAAGGCCTACCTCCGATACGAGCCGGCGGCGTCGTTTGGGGTGATAGCGTCGGTGGATTCCAACATTTCATACGACAGCTCCGGCAAGCACCTCCTCTCTCCGGCACTCGAGAAGATCGGTGTCTGGCACGTGCGGCAGGGCCTCTGCACCAAAACCCTAACTCCTTCCTCTTCGTCGCGCGGTCCTTCTCTCGCCGTCACCTCCATTGCCTCTTCCCCTTCCTCCCTGGTAATTATCGCCATCACCATCGAATCTCGATTGTGTAAACGTGAATTTGCGATTTCCTTAAAACGGTTTTTATGGTTGCGTTACAGATTGCTGGTGGTTACGGTGATGGTAGCATAAGGATTTGGGACTCTGATAAAGGAACGTGCGAGACTACGTTGAATGGACACAAGGGAGCTGTCACTGCTCTTCGTTACAACAAGGCTGGCTCCTTGCTCGCCTCTGGTAGCAAGGATAATGATGTTATTTTGTGGGATGTGGTTGGCGAGACTGGGCTCTTTCGCCTTCGCGGTCACCGCGATCAGGTTTGGTTCTCTGCTGTTAAAACTTCCAGTTGAAGTTGAACTTCTGATATTGGTTATATATTTGGTTAATTTAGGTTTGCTCCTTTTGGATAGTAGGTAGATTATTTTGTCATTGGATTGGCCGAACTTCTTAATAAACACTTGTAGGAGAAGAACATAAAAAGCAAAATGAATCAAACTTCTTTCATAAGTGAAAATGGACTTATGGGCCTCAACTTTTAGAGAAGATAGATGTGAGAGTTTATATAAGAATCGAAGTGGGAGAAATTTAATACAATTTACCTTCTTATTTTCTTCTTCCCGTGTGAATTCTAAATTGAGAAGTTTATCGTCCTTAAAAGAGTTGTATAGTATCTGAATAAGTGATTAAGGGGATAATGGAAGGATTTGTGATAATATATTATCTACTTCATTTTATTCTAAAAATTCTTAAATTAGAGAATAATCTCATTTACCTGAAATGAGACAGTTACCTTTCCTTTCCCTCCAAAGCCCTTTGTCTCAAACATAGCTTGAGAGTTTTTCTATACGTATTTCTCATTCATTTGTGGCAGGTGACTGATGTTGTTTTCATGAGTTCTGGGAAAAAACTTGTTAGTTCCTCCAAAGACAAGTTCTTGAGAGTCTGGGATATTGATACCCAGCACTGTATGCAAATTGTTGGTGGCCATCATAGTGAAATATGGTCCCTAGATGTTGATCTGGACGAAAGATATCTGGTCACTGGTTCTGCGGATAATGAACTTCGTTTTTATGCCATCAAGCATGAGTCTGTGGATGGGGAGTCTGTAAATGGTGGTGAAGAATCTTCTGTTACAAACAAATGGGAAGTGTTGAGGCATTTTGGTGAAATTCAGCGGCAAAGTAAGGATAGAGTTGCAACGGTGCAGTTCAACAAGACTGGAAGTCTGCTAGCTTGCCAAGTTGCTGGAAAGACGGTAGAAATATACCGTATATTGGATGATGCTGAAGCAAAGCGCAAAGCAAAACGAAGGGTTCACCGTAAGAAAGAGAAGAAACATAGTAAAGAAGCTTTGGAAGGAATAGAAAATGGAGACAGGAATAATGAGAACAAAGGAGACGATTCTTCTGTCACTCATGGGCCCATGGAAACAAGTAACCCCACAGTTACTGTCTCTGATGTTTTTAAGCTGTTGCATACTATCAGAGCTGGCAAAAAGATATGTTCTATTTCTTTCTGTCCAGTCACTCCGAAGAATTCACTGGCTAGTTTAGCGTTGTCCCTGAACAATAATCTACTTGAGTTTTACTCCATTGAACAAGGGGAAACCAAAAAAACACTTGCTATTGATCTTCAAGGGCACCGTTCTGATGTTAGAAGTGTCACGCTTAGTTCAGACAACACTTTTCTGATGTCAACCAGTCACAATGCTATAAAGATTTGGAACCCAAGTACTGGCTCTTGCCTAAGGACCATTGATTCTGGATATGGACTATGCAGTTTAATTCTTCCCACTAACAAGTATGGACTTGTTGGAACTAAAGATGGAACCATAGAAATTATTGACATTGGAAGTGGCACTTGTGTTGAAGTAATAGAAGCTCATGGTGGTTCTGTTCGCTCAATTGCTGCCCTACCACATAAAAATGGTTTTGTCACAGGAAGTGCAGATCATGATGTGAAGTTTTGGGAGTACCAAATTAAGCAAAAACCGGGTCAAGTGTGTCCTTCATATCATTCACTTTTTCTTTTAATGAAGAAAATTGTTTGTTTTTAGAAAAATACTCAATTTTTTTACATTTTGTTTTGTTTTACACTTCACATAAAACATAGGTAAGAATCTAGAAGTATTTTGTTTATTTGCATAGAAAAAATTCATTTGTTTATAATAATGCAATATTTCATTGAGAAACTTATCTGTATTAGTCTTTCTGTTTTATATTTAATTCATAGAATCAATTTATAAACAGTAAACACACAACTGTTTGCATGTACATATATAGGTAGAAGCTACTGAATACTAATAACAATGGAGATGAACACATTAGATCACAACAAATATAAGAAATTTAAACTAATAATATTTCACATTTTCGCTCTCATAAATAAATTTATCACTAAATTAGCTTGAACCAACATTATAACAATTAGTAGAGAAATTAAATCAAAATTTCTTTCTTATCTTCTACTTAAATGCTCTTACCCTACTTCCTCTCTAATAAATTTCTTTTTTGGGGGTCCTACATTAAAAAGGTGACAGAACATTCTTTTTAATTTTAAACTGGCAATGTTCTTGATTTATCCAATTCTTTTTTCTTTTTTCCTTGAATTTATATGCATGTACTCCCCCACCCTCTTTTGCAATATCTTCTGCTTTATTTATATGTCCTCTAATTAGTTCCAATTTAGTGCCTGTGAAATCATCTCAGAGAAATGATTATATCAATATCTTATTTAATAACTTTATTTGTTCTGTTTCAGGCTGCTAAGCAACTCATAGTGTCAAATGTCAGTACCATGAAAATGAATGATGATGCTCTTGTGGTTGCAATTAGCCCTGATGCTAAATATATTGCTGTTGCTCTCTTGGATAGTACTGTGAAGGTTAGATGCCTTAATTTTGTCTCTTCGAGTTCATAATCTTTGGTTTCCAAAAACAAAAATAAACTTGCAAGTTTCACTTTGTTTATTGTCATTTTCATTTCACCTCAAAAATGCATATTCTCAGAGCATAAATTCTTTACCATATCTTGGGCGATCTGGGAACTTTAGCATTATTTCTATATGAGCACAAACATTGGGAGACTGGAAACACACGTATACACAGAGAGAGAGACTCAACATGAAAAAGGAGTAACATAAAAGATCTAAATTGATAATCATATCAATATTCTTGTATATTCACTTTTCCCCCCCATGATAATTAACCTCATAAAAGAATATTGAGAGACATTAATTTACTGGATATAATGAGGCATTTTTTTCAATATTTTATTTTAGGCTTAAATATATTTTTAGTCCCAGTAAAATTAGCGAGTTTTTTTATTTTAGTCCTCATTAAAAAAATTCTTTGATTTTGTTTCCTCTAAAAGTTGAAATTTTGTTTTTGTCCCTACTGTTATGTGACACTCATTAATTGCTTGTGTGTTTAGCGGAAGGTCAAGTGACCATCCTAGGTAACGCTAGTGTCTATGGTACAATCAACATGTGATACCTCAAAAAAATTCTAGATCTCTAAAATAAATGCTATTAACTAGTATCTATTAAAATAGACTTTAGAGACTAAAAATAGTTATTTCAGATTTTTGAGGGATTAAATAAAAAAACTAAATCCAAAGAAAAATATTTTACAAGGACCAAAACCAAAATTCGCTCATTTTGTAGGGACTGAAAACAATAATTTTAAATTTTAGAGGGATAAAAAACGAAGAAAAAAATTTGCAGGGACCAAAATCAAACACACTCGTTTTTATAAGGACTAAAACATATTTAAGTCTTTATTTTATATTCGAAGCTGACTTTTATAAAATTAAAAATGTATTTTTTTAATAATATTAGCCTGTGTACATCCACATGGAGGTGTCAGTTCAAGTGTTTGAGTTGACGATTTTGCACTATGAGCTTGTGGTGACTCATGTTTATGCATTAGCCCTATTTTACTATTTCAAGCATTTTTTTTAATTATAATTTCATTCATTTTTCAGGTTCACTTTGCTGACACATTCAAATTCTTCCTTTCATTATATGGCCACAAGCTGCCTGTTCTGTGTATGGATATCTCATCAGATGGAGATTTAATTGTAACCGGCTCTGCAGATAAAAATATAAAGATCTGGGGTTTGGACTTTGGTGACTGTCATAAATCCATCTTTGCGCATGCTGACAGGTATATAATCTGTTTCTCTTGATAGTTGTAACTTTCTTTATTTCTTTTCTTCATTGGGGAACTTGGATGAATCTGTATTTGAAGTATCTAATGCGATTTATGTGGCAGTGTTATGGCAGTGCAATTTGTTCCCAAGACACATTATGTGTTCAGTGTTGGGAAAGATCGCCTAGTAAAATATTGGGATGCTGATAAATTTGAGCTGCTCTTGACACTTGAAGGACATCATGCTGATATTTGGTGTCTTGCAGTCAGTAATCGTGGTGATTTTATTGTCACTGGATCTCATGATCGTTCTATCCGCCTCTGGGATCGCACTGAAGAGCAGTTTTTCATTGAGGTATACGCAACTTGTATGAGATGGGTTACACTTGTTAAATGCAGGGCAAAGGAACAATTCCTCTGGTTACAAATTTATAACGGAAATACTTTTGATAGGATGTTGTTGTAAATTAAATTTACTTCATTGGAATAAGATAGACCATTTCAATTGCAGGAAGAAAAGGAGAAAAGGTTGGAGGAAATGTTTGAGGCTGATATTGACAATGCATTTGAAAACAAGTATGCATCAAAGGAAGAAATACCAGAAGAGGGAGCTGTGGCTTTAGCTGGGAAACAAACCCAGGAAACCCTTTCTGCAACTGACTTAATTATTGAGAGATTAGACATTGCAGAAGCTGAAGAAAAGCGTTATGCAGAACATCAGGTTTACAATTTTTTTCCCTCTTAGATGGCAACTGTCATCTGAACTGATGCTTTATCTCAAAAGTGAATCTGGAAAACTTGTTTGCATAGTTAGATACATATATACAATAGAAGGATAGCCATGCATAAACACATGTATTTTTAAACAAGTATGCTAGCCTCTGGTTGAACTTTAATAACTTGACCACCAGAAGCCGTTCCAGAATAGAATGCACTTGCTTTTATCCTTGAATGCCAAGCAAATTGTTCTGTTAAGCAATGTGAAGCCTGTGGACTTTTACCAAGTTATTTGTGTTAATCCCAATCAAGTACTTTTATCCAGACAAAAATCTCCTCTCTTGATTTCCACAAGTAGTTATCAAATTATATGTACAAGTAAACAACTTTAGCCTTGGAAATATGCATATATCAAGTCCAATAAAAGCCTTATCCCACTAGGTAGGGCCAGTTACATGGATCACATTACACCCTTGGGTTCTATCAAAACCTAGAATTTCAATAAATTCATTTAATATTGATGATTACAGCAAATATCTTCAATTCATCTTGAGTGTGACAGGTAACAGAAAGTGATAAGGAAGACTGACTTGTAGCTTTTATTTAATAATGCCTAATGTTGTTGCTAATTATTTAATTTTGCATTCAGGAGGGGAAAAATAACAGAAATGTTGCTGTTTTCCAAGCAAATCCGCTTATGAATGGGCTTTCACCTTCTGACTATGTTCTAAGTGCATTTTCAGATGTTCACTCCAATGATTTGGAGCAAACATTATTGGTATGTCCGGGGCTGGCAATTTTATTCCATGTTCTCATGCATAATAAGGCACTTCAGACTTTGGACACAGTTCATTTTTCATTGTTATCAAATTAATCTCATTTCTAAATCGTTGCTCTGAATGAGCACTAACCTATGATGAATGTTAGTTAATTTAGTTTTTCATGTCTCATTTATCATCTCTGTTAGTTCTTACTTCTTAGTTCTATTTACCTTTATACACACATGTATAGAGGCAAACAAGTGGCTCGAGGTCCCATTTTGATAAAAATGAACAGCATAATTAAAGATTTAATAAGTACATATTATGGAAGCACATCTCTTTGTATGTTGTTTTATAATCATTGAGGAAATAAGCTTAAGCTTTTTTAATATAAGATATAAGCTATTTTCATAAGCTAGCCTAAAGTGTTTATTGAAATAAGTTGTCATAAGTTCAAATAAGCTCTTTAAAACAAATGCCAAATATATTTTTTTTCATCTAATCAAAATTATATTAACCATATTATTAAACTTGTGACTAGTTATACATTTCAGTTCATGTCTTAGGGTAGTTTGCATCAGGTTATAGGTTCAAACCTCATTGTCACCATTATAACAAAACAAAGTTCACGGGTTCCTTATTTTAAAAAATTAAATTAAATTGATATAAATTTATGGTAGTTCTTTTAGTTTATTGTTTTTACTATTTTTTGTGAAAGTTAAAGTGTTCAACACAAAAACAGTATATTTAACATATATTACAAAACTCACTGTGATTAAAAGTTAGGAATTCTATCAAAATAATACTTGTTTATATAACATTTTGTGAGCTATAATTTGTATGGTTTACAGAATAGCATCAGTGCATCTGGTGTTAGTGGAATGACCATAGGTGTGTGTAGTTTGTCTTTCTTTTTATACTCAGACCCAAAATGTAAAATTCAAGGATCTAAAGAAAGATTAGCTATTCTTGACTATTTTCACGTAGAAGTGGCAAAAGTACGACCACTAGAAAATGCTAGCTAACTTTTTTCTTTTTAATGGTAAACATTATGTCTAATTTGTACCATTCCTTTATGCAGGCTTTACCATTTTCAGATGCTTTGAAGCTTCTGTCGTACTTGAAAGACTGGATTTCATATTCTGATAAGGTTACTCTGTCTGCCTTGTAGAAATTTGATCGTTCTTTAAAATATTGTTGTGAATATATCTCCTTATCTTTTCTTTTGCTGCTTGGTCTGCAAAAATCTTATACTCGTTCTCTTTGTAATCCTTTCCTTCTAATAAAAAGTTGTTTCAAAAACAAAAATTGTATGCACATAATTTCTCATGTACTGAAGTAAGTTGTATTTGTAAATCTCTTGTAGGCTCCTTTTCCTTATTATCACCCCTTTATCCGACATATATTTATATGTCCTTTGTATCCTAATTACTAAGCAGGATATATTTATGACAATTATCAGACATAATAATGATGATGATAATTAACTTATCAGTAACAGATGTATAGAAATTTACTTGAAGCCAGGTTTTTCCACAAGATGAGTATTTATGTTTTCCTGATAATTGCAGGTTGAGCTTGTTTGCAGAATAGCTACGCTGCTGTTGCAGACACATTACAACCAGCTTCTTGCCACGCCAGCTGCCCGACCTATCTTGACTGTTTTCAGTGACATTTTTCATGAAAGGGTCAAGGTAAATATGCTAGGGTTTCTTTTATGTTTTTCTAAATGATGTTGAAGCTTTGTCATGTTTGGTACATCAAAACTTTGCTGGCAGAAAACAGGTTCTAGACTTAAAATAGGTGTTTAATATAATTATCCTAAAATCCCTGGTGTCTTGGATTAATTAATAAATTATTTAGGTGTAACATGGTCGTGAGTGTGGTCTATCCGGAGAAATTGATGATACTTTCTTTGGTTGCTACTTTGTTATCAATTTGAACTAGTAGGTTGCTGGATAATTTTTAAATTTAATAATGGTAAAAGTGACTTGTTGGTCATGGGTTCGAATCCGGAAACAGTCTCTTTGCATATGCAAGGGTAAGGTTGCGTACAATATTCCTATCCCTTATCTGCGCATAGCGTGGAGCCTCCGGACATTGCGGTATGTAGTTTTTTTTATATGTCACTACTATTCAGCTTTTACTTTAGTGCTTGCGAATATTTTCTTCCAATTAGGCAATTAGTCCTACTCAAAGTATTTATATTTTTAAATTAAATATTTCTGTTATTCCATTATTTTCAGTATAAATAACTGATGAACTTGACTGTATCATATTGACAATTTGGTTTCTGAACCTTGTGCCAGGGATGGAAAGACATCTTTGGTTTTAACCTTGCCGCCATGGATCATATTCAGGTTTGTATCAAAGTTTCTGCAGAAATGTTACTAACCATTGATAGACACAGGCTGATTCAGTTTTGAAATGATCTTTCAGCAAAGGATGGCTTCAAGATCAGATGCTCTTTTTCATGATGCAAGATCAAAACTGCTAGAGATACGTGCTCGACAATCCAAACGTTTAGAAGAAAGGTCTGATACTGGGGAAGTGAAACGGAAGAAGAAGACATAAAGTATCGTGTATATTTGGACGTGGTTATGCACTGGATTATGTTAATGACATGAGTATTCAATCACGGTGGAGAAATTTGCCTCGACTGGAAGTGATTGATGAAGCAACTGCAGATTCAGAGCAAAGTTGTCATAATATCACCTTCAACGAATAGAAATTGACGAGTAGAGGTTTGGATCACCAGAAAAGGCTTTATGACCTTGTCAACGCGATTCCTTTTACCTGATAATTTTGCTGTTTTAATGTGCGGCTTATATCTTTTGATATCAAGATGACATCATTTGAAGAGCGAGTTTTTTCACAGTATACGATTTTACTGATGTGGGTAGATCAGAAAAGGTCATAACTTTTTTATGTTGTAATCTGTGTAACATTAGAAATTTTACATAAGTTTAATACATTATACAACTTTCTCTCATAATTTATTTACCTTGTCGGTGAGTAAAATTTTCCCCATGTAATGTTAGTGCAGTCTCGTATTTCAAGTTTTCTCTTCTGTCTCCCCTAATGGATGAATTTGATAAATAATATACTAGGGTGGCTATAAGGAAGAATATGATTGCAGATAAATAAAATAATAAATTACTAGGCACTGCCGCACTACCATGCGATGTGTTTTTAAGCATGGTGTCTTGTAGTATTTTGATAAGTTACATTGAGAAACTTATTAAATAAGTTAAAAGGAACGTATAAGAATTACAAAGTATTTTCATAAGTTTAAATAAATTTATCGTGAATTATTTTAAACGCTAAAGTGAAGAGGGAAAAAAACTAAATAATGAGTAACAAGAAGTCAGAGAAGAAAAAGGATAAAGTTTAATTTATTTGTTTTTACATCAATTGTTCTAATTAAATTAAAAAGTATTATTCATACATCATACATGTCTTAAAAAAATGTGATGTACCAGTAATATTTTTCTTAATTAAAATTAATTTCTACGTGGCCAAGGAAGCCACAATGCCTAAACCAAGATGAATATGCACTAAATGTCGAAATTAGATAGAAGCATTTATGGGAAGTTTTTGCCTTCAAAGGTTTGACCAAACTGCCAATTCTTGGGGCAACACTGGAAGAGGTAGAGTACTTGTCATCAGTGGCTTAACCCTAAAAGTCAATGTCTCCCACTAACATGGCATCAGTCTCCCATTTCATATCCCAATTTCGCTTCAAATTTGTTCAATTGATTAGCTTCTTGTCACCCTTCACTTATAATTCTGTGATGTCCCCAGCTCCTCTCACATTCCACACTTTTACTAGATTGAAGTAAGGATTCCCAGTGATTATGAACTGAATATCTCCTTGCTTCTTGCATGGTACCCTGCATGTTTTGAAAGGAAAATACATTTTTAATCAATAAATCAGGACACTTCAAAAGAAGTCATAAAAATTAATTTTTATTAATGTTAATTTTGTACGAAATATTATAGTTTAAAAATGCTAATAACATTTTCTTAACACTTTTTTGCACGACGGATCCAGGATTGTATCAAAGGAGAGAGGACCAAATTTTTTTTACACAATTATTTAAATACATAGCTTTCAATAAATAATTATTAATAAATAAAAAGTTTTTAAAAAATATTTATTTTTAAGTTTATGGGTAAAATTAGAGTTATGATCTACTGATATAAATTTTTAATCAACCGTGATTTTTTTATTTTATTTTTTTCTCATATATACGGAAAGGATCATAAGAGATGGGAGAGGGGGAAGACCCATGCTTGCCCCATTGGATCCGTCCTTGTTTTTTTTTTTCACACTATTTTGTTGAGTTAAATTCATACAAGTTGTACTAATTACACGAGCTTCATTTTTAAATTAGTGGGATTGATATAAATTAAGTAATAAAAGTGTTTTAGAAAAACAATATTACAAAATGTATTGTTAATACTTGTTTCTATAGCGAAGGTCATATCCTCTAATCTTTTTAAATTTTTCATATTCCTCCTGAGTATCAATGGATTAAACTCAATTGATTCAAAATATGGTGTGTGAGTTTTTGTAATCTTATATATATATATATATATATATATATAATATTTATATATTTATTTTTCTGTATCAGAAAAAAAAAAATCTCCCCTATTTATTATGTTATGTATTGGGGTTTTGTTTATTATTGTTTGAACTTGATTTCAAGGCATTAATTCCATTCCATTTAACTTGTAGTATGCAAATAAGGTATGTTATGAACATTCAGGTATATGATATGTGTAATTATGTATGTAACCTGCGATATTGGATTGGGACGATGCTTGCCTTGTACTGTGCAATTTTGAGATAAGCAGGTTTGGCTAAATCAAAGTGCTGGCGTGGAGGGTTGCACCATCCTCCACTGTCACCATTCTCCATTGGCATGGGAACAAAGGTTGGTTGCCGTTACAAAAACAGAGAGTTTCCCTGGCTTACATCACTGAGGAGAGTTTACACATTTAATCTTGTAACATGCCCCACATGCCTTACCTTGGCTGAACAAAACTGAGCTCAATGCTGCCGTGTCAAGCCCATAATTACCATCTTTAACCACATCATCATACCCACAAGCTCCTCCTGCATGCATGCAATCAAGTTATATTTCTTCATTAACGAATCATACATGCATAAAATGACAAGGCACTAAAATTTCAGGTAATATATATAATTCATTCAAGGTTGGTGGCATGCAGTAACATTTTTTTTTCTTGGGTGTCTAGGGTTTTTCTGAGAACTTAAGACTAATTCCTTACAACACGAAGATTTATTTAAGAACTTAATCTTTTTCAACAAATATTTTTCTATATATATATATATAAACATGAAGATTGAATCGCTAACTGAATGCTTAAAGAACATTATTACCTATCAACTGTACATGCCATTCCATATTTTTTTGATTTGTAGAATAAAAGATAGTATCAGAAAATTTATAATGATTCACTACTTTGCTCAACCGAGTTAGGCTCAGTTTATTTTGTATATAAAAATCCATATTGGTAATATGGAGATTTATATACATGTAATGATATAAATTAAGTGAATATTGTGCATTGATCAACGTTAGCAATTGTTCGTACCAAATGTTCCAGTGCATCCCTCATAGAAGGTAGCATGAGCTTGCCTCCATGAGCCAGGCCCAAAAACGGGGTGATGCTTGTGGAGGTCAACTATCTTGTTATCTCTTCCCAACCATGTTATGAGCTGCATGTCCCCATGAGGACCTAATAGTTGCATGGACGTTAGGAATTAGTGAAAATGCAACAAGAAAGAGCAATGGTGTGGTGGTCATGAGGACTCCCAAAGGCAACGCCATGGCATGCAGCTTCAGGTTTGTTAGAGTTTTCTCCTAGCTAATATGGGATCTTTGGTGTTTTTCTAGATTTTCTCGCACTTTGGTGTTGGTGAGTGTGCATATATATAGCACATGCAAGGTTTCTACTTGGTTGTTAGTTTAGGAGATTGATGCTTTACGTTGCCATTTTGTGGAACATAGCAATAGGACGAGCTTTTTTCTGGGGGCATATATCCCTTCATTAGAAAAACAATTAATAGGAGAGTCATCCATTAATAATATATATTTGTAATTTTTTTAGAATGCTTTAGTTTTAGTACATATGACTTATTGTCCCTCACCAACCTTGGCTATTCATGGAACATGTTTGAAAAGTCACCAAACACACATCTTTTCTTTTTAAAATAGTGAAGTGTTATTTTATTTTTTATGTTCAAGGGTGTAACTATATCTCTCTTTTTGTGTTCTATAATCTCGCAGTTGAATCAGTACTACTCCTACTCTTTCCTACACATACATGTTCTTGTATGCTAGTCAAAGGCATGCATTCTCGCTCTCAAGCTTGGTACGTGCTTGTTCAGTTAGATTTGTTCATACCCTGCTGCATGGAGGCAACAAAAATGCAAGGTTAGTTCAGCAAATATCTTCCTTGATTTTTGGTGTCAAGGTGCTAACTCACATGGGCTTTGTGAGCTGATGCTAGCTTATGGGGTCTCTCCTTGGCCTATGATCCGATCTCTGTTAAGAGAAATAAATATCAGTAATACGTTTATATTTTTTTTTTCTAGATGCCTTTTTTATTGATGAAATTAGATAGTTTATATTAAATATATACGAGTCCAATTTTCTATTTGATAGGTCTCATTTTTAAATTAGTAAATCCTTCATAAATTTTAATTAATTAGTATGTTGAATTTTTTTTTGTCACTACAGTAATAGAAAATATGTTATTAACATTGGTTTTGAATATATATTAAAACCATCATTGTTAAAGTAAGTCATTTGTGATATTAATTATAAAAATCATTGTTAAAACATCGATTTTTTATAAAATAAATGTTATATAGTAAAAAAGACATTTTCTACATAGATTCTTTCAAAATCAATGTTATATAATTACTTTAGAATGTCATTTTTTTAAAGAAAAATATGACCTATTCTCTTTAATAATCAAGTAACATAAATTTAGGGATTAAAAATTGAATTTTGAAACAATTAGAAACTTAAAACTTAGTTAATCCTAATTTATTTTGTTCTTAGTAAATGATTGTTTGCATTGTCTTACAGCTATTTTTTTGTCTTAATTCTCCATTAATTCATCAAAAAAAATCCTGACTAATAAAGAATTTGACTAAAAAATAAATAAAATTTAATCAATAGTTATTTTCATTAAAGATCAAATTTAAATATTAATCAAATAATTCAAATTTAATTTCAACATATTAATTACTTATATTTAATCACTTATTCTTGCATCACATTAACCAATACGGTGTTAAGCAAACCATATCCTCCCGGGTTCAAATGGCAAAAGTCGGTTTTCCTCCAGTCCTCATGAGGGGTGGGTGGAAACCTCCCTAGTCCAGGATATATAGTTGAAGCTTAATGTAGATGGAGAACTGATTCAACTCATAGTTGTGTTATCTTTTAGAAAACATTTTCTTTTCTTGTAAATATTTTTTTTCAAAATTTTATTATTATTTTAGTAGGTTTAATTATTATTATTTTAATGAGTTGTTATTTTTATATTGTATTATTTTATAATGAAACAAGATAAAATAAAATGTTATACTCATTTTATCTATTTTCAATTTGTAACATTTTTTAAAACTAAAAACTAAAATTAGTTTTGATTTTTAAAAATTTCATACCGAAAAATCATATGGTACATGACTTTATTTAATTAATTATTTTAATTTAAGTTGAATTAAATAATACAATAAAAATAATGATTAAACCAATCACTTCAAATTTAGTTTTAAAATATTATTAATAACAAAATTAAAATTATTTTTTATGCTGGGAATTATTTTATTTTTTTATAAACAATGAATGTTCACTATCTAGTCTGTTACATTACAATTTGTACAGACACCAACATTTTTAAAATATTAACTACTTTACATTTGCACAAATTGTACAAACACCAACATTTTTAAAATATTAACTATCCTATCACTTTACATTTGCATAATTTGTACAGACACCAACATTTATAAAATAATTTAACCTTAATTTTAACATATTAACTATCATATCACTTTATTTATTTTTTAAAAGGTAAAGCGCTGACAAAATCATCTCTCAAAAAATGAAAATTTAAATTTTTGTCTTCAAAAGTAAAAAAATATGATAAATTCATTCATCCATTAACTTCCATCTGTTATAGTTAATTGAAAGATCATACGTCGTTTTATACATTTAGAGACGAATTTGTCAATGTTCTATCCAAAATATAATTTAATCTTTATCTTCTCTCTTTTTTAATCATTAGAAGCATAAAATTACAATAAACACTTACAAATTAGGAAAACAAGTATAAGTTAGAACAAACATAATAATAAGCAAAATCTTTTTATTGCTTTGAAATTTCTATTGTAACAACATTAGATAGTAACAAAATCAAGTAGAATCTCATTTTTTAAGGATAACTTAATGGCTGTGCATTTTTTTAGTCTCATTTCAAAGCAAATTATGAGAGAGTACCTTACCCAAAATATGAGATTCAAAAAAATTAAAATGCACAATTAATTCTTATAAAAAAAATGAAATTCAACTTGATTTTGTCACTATTTAATATTATAATAATAGAAATTTCAGAGCAACTTATTAATCAATATTATGCTTATTATTATATTTGTTTTAATTTATAATTGTTTTTCTAATTTTTTTAAGCGTTTATTGTAATTTTATGCTTATAATAATTGAAAAAGAGAGAAGATGAAATTAAATTATATTTTAAATAAAGCGCTGACAAATTCATCCTGAATGTGTAAAGTGATGACATTCGTTCCTAAATATATCATGTAAGATCTTTCAACTAACATATTAACATAAATTAATGTATGAATGAATTTATCACATTTTTTTTACTTTTAAGAACAAAAATTTAAATTTTTGTCTTTTAAAGATGAATTTATCAATTCTCCACACATTTAATAACGAAAATAACTATTTATCCTTTTTTAAAATTTAAACAAACCAATCCTATATTTGTTTTAATAGTGTATATTTAGTTTTATCACGTAAGCTATAAATATAAAATTTAAGCATGTATCCATTGCTGTTGGAAAGAACGATGTGAGGGATTCTGGAACATGTCCAGTCACCTGTGACCAGCAATGCGTTTGCCTTGTTGGGGCAGTATTTTAGTCGGCAGTGGTGGCAACTGGCAAGTGTCAGGTTTAAGGTATTTGTTTTAGTCCTAGAATTCCCATTTATGTTGTTGTTGGGTTGGGACTTACTAGGATTAAGGGATGAATAAGTAACGACTTGCGGAATAGGTGGCCCCCTTCTTAATGTAATGCATCCGTAGTTTCAACGTCGTCAATGCCACAATCTTTTCTTGTTGCCAACCCCCTCTAGGGTTCGTTCCTCTGTTTCTTAACTTTCTCCACCCCAATGGCCAAGAAGAGAACCACGCCTCAGAAGAAGACCCGGACGATAATTCCCATGCCAAAACATTCTCAACAGCCAAGAAGCTCACCTCCCAAACGCCGCACTGATTTCTCTTTCTTCACGCACTCCCCCTCCTCCTTCTCCAACCCTACTTCTGGTATTTTTTTTTTTTTTTTTGTGAATTTTCTTCTTTCACGTTCTTTTTAGTCTTTCTTGAATTTGTTCTGGCTATGGAATTTAATCGTTCACTTTGTCGGTTTGTTGTTTGTTGTTATTTTCTTTTGAATTAATCGTCAACTGTTGAATGCAAAGCTAGTGCCATTCGTGCAATTCCCCAATTGACTTGTCATATTTTCGTATAGTAAGACAGACAATACTTAATATAAATCATTAAATTCCCTTTCCTCCTTCCTTGGTCAGAGGGAGTGTATGATTTCTTGTATATGTCACGATTTTGTAGATGATGATGTGCTTTTTAAAAATTTGGTGCGGTGGTAGTTTGTTAGCAATGTGGTTGAGCTGTGAAATAACTATGTGCTTTGACAAGTTGCGTGTTCTAACAATGGAATGAAATCATTGTTTTATTAGAATGCTAATGGCTTGTGCATACTGAAATTATTTTTAACTGTTTGATTTCAATCTTCCAGTTATGTATATTTGTGTTGGAGGATGTTATTTGCATTGACAAATAATGAACACTTGTTGAATTTAGCTCATTGATTTTGTCTTTTGTCATTTACAGAAGTCATATCTGAAGTCACATGCATCAACCTTTTAAGGTTGACTGCCTCCATTGAACTAAAAATTTTCTGATAGGCCTTGTCAAAGTTTTAAAGGAATTAATTTTGTTTCGTATATCCATGACTTTGTTGGAGCTAATTTCATACACTTGGTACTCTAAATCTTTGTTGTTGATGTTGCCAAGCATGGAGGTTTGGCCTGTAGTTTGTTCTCCGTCTTCAAACATCTTACTTTGTGTAACATGTGATTCAAATTGAATTATTCATTCTGTTAGGATTTAAATTCAGTGTCTGTCCTTCTCCTTCATAAGCAAACTTTGATTGAATTTTGTTGAAACATATGGCTGATCTTTCTTCTGACCAATTCTTTCATGCAGGTTCCTCACCAGGTTCATCTTCTGGTGAAGTGAGGTTGTTCAATGTTGCTTCAAGCAGTTTGCAGGGGAGGAAAATGGTAATAAAACAATTTTCTGAAGATATGATGGTTCGATGCAGCATTTACCAACAGGGTAGACCAGTATGTTCATCTGAGTCTTTTGATACTCCAGTTGTGGAAGTTGATTCAGCTGTTCAAGATGAAAGCCTCAACCTTGGTGGACATAGGTTTGTTTTGTGCAAGCATGCTAGTACAAATAAGTTGAGTTTGAGACCTTTCAGCTTTTTTTTTTTTCTTAGTTGACTGAAACTTTTAAGTTTTTGGTTTCTATATAGGGATGCTTGCAATGAAAAAATTGATATTTCCAAGATGTCAGAATCTACCCCTCTTGAATCATCTGTCAGTGATAGCAGTTCTCTTGCTGCAACTCCTGGAAATGTTGTATGGGCGAGGACAGATGGTCAAGTGTGGTGGCCTGCTGAGGTATTTACTATTACATCCTGTAATATTTGTTGTTTTCTGTCCCTATCTATGTACTGGTTCATGAGTCAATATGACATATGATTAGACAGAAAGAATCCATAGATAGAGCCCATCCTCTCTTCCAGGCATCGTTGAAGAATCTCTTGATTTTACATGAAGTTAACTTACCACCTAAGTTCTTCAGTTGAAAATACACAGTATGATATTGTAACATGTCCTTGTCTTGCAAATTGGAAAACTTGCTTTGAATTTTAAAATGGCTTTTGATATAATCAATAGCATAAATTATATATCAGTTCAAGCCTTATGGTCTTTCCCTTTTTCCCTTTTTAATAATTGATGTACCATAATGTAAATATAATTCTTGCTGATATAAATACAGGAGAGTGTCATCTTTATTATCTTAGCTGCAAACCGTGATAAACTTCCCTCTTATTTCTCTGTTTACTCATTTTACCCTGTTCCTTTTTTTTTTTCCTTCGGAGATTTGTGAGACAATGTTCTCTCATGGGAACTCTAGAAGTTAAGATTAATGTTTAAAGTCCATTCAAATATTGAAGATTGAACTTTTTGTGCATGTTCATATCTTATACAATATGGCCTTGATTTGTCAAAACTTTTCTCATGTTAAACTAAAAAAAGATGTGGAAAACCAATTACTCGAATGCTTTTGTAGTTTACAGTATTAAAACTATTGGTGCATATCTGTCATACTTCTGATGTTAGATGTTGAATCCAACCTTCTAAACATACTAGTTAATAAAATGGAAAAGATTATGACTTTGGTGTGAAGTTTATTTCTTTGTGTCACTCTTTCATTTTTTTTTTTTTTTTTGATCAGCAAAAGTATATATATTATATAAGAGAAAAAAGGATATACAAGAAGAAAACAGAAAACTATCCAAGATACCAAAACCAGCCTATGGCACACTAATACATAGAAAACATGAATTAAGGTGCCATAGATAGTATGGACCTAAAACTCCCAAGACAGTTGAGAGAATTTAAACTCTCCCCTGTTTACAAAAAATATCCCTCAGGTTGCAAGCCCAAGCGTGGAACAGCATGTGAAAGCCTTTCTCCAAATTTTTGCACCACAACCAACAGAAAAATAGAGCCTCATCCAACAGCTTTCTCCAACAGCTTTTGAATTTCATAACCCATTTATCTATACTAATTAAGAAAATAAACTTCTCAGATCATGGAAGAAACATCTGCATTATCCAACCCTGGCAGTGGTGGACATGTTTTAGTGCAGTTTTATGGAAATCTTCCCAGGTATTGTAGCATATATTTTCCAGATGGATTCCAGATGGAAGTTTCTTGGATTTGCCTGACCTGTCTACTTATTGTACTGAATATTTCTCTGTTCCTTAACAGTGCCTGGATTGATCCAATGACAGATATTTCAACTTTTGAGGATGTGAGTTTAATCCTTTTCATGGTATTTAGAACCTTAGAAGTCAAGCCACTATCTTGTATTTACATTTTGATAACATTTAACTTCTAAGTAAAGCCATGCTTGAAGAGGAGGGAGAAAGGATGCCTCATCCTCATCTTGAACCTCAAAATGAAGAAATAAGAGGGTGGAGAAAGGCTTATTTTTACTAATTGTAAATTTTCTAATATGTTTCCCTGCATCATGTTTCACAATTTTTGTAGTAAATTATTAAAATAGTGTTTTGTCGTGAGTATTGTCTCTGCTGTTGCAAATCCTTCTATTCTACATTTTTTTTAATTTATGAATTTCCCTTTTCTTTTCTGTTGAGAGTTGGGTTGTTGAAGACTTACGAATTAGGAGGCTTTTTTACACAGTTCTGTTAAGCAGGACATGAATTTCAACAATTGTGAAGGAGATAGTCTATGGTTGTTTGCTTAATCACATTTGTGCATGATTTTTATTGCAGTCTTTTGAAGACAAGAGCAACAACCCTTCAGAAGATTTTCAACAGGCTTTAAAGCAGGTATGTTTAATCTAAAAAGAAAACTTCAGTATGTTTTGCTCCAATAAATTTTACAATTTTCAGCCAACAGAATTGGCATGTTATCTCTTTTATCCCTCCTCCCCCTTTCTTGGTATGATTTTTTATTTTATTGATACTAGGCCTTACAGAGGAAGGCACAACTTAGTTCTTGCCAAAAATTGACTCTTGATAGGTCTGCTCACTCTGATATGCAAGAACGTTCATCTGGTACTATCTTGATTTCTACTTTGAATTATGTTGTGTATGGTGAAGACGTGGTACTAGTATTACTACTTTGTGTTACTTTCAATTATGCATTATTTAGAATTGGGATAGGAACACCAAAACTCAACAAGGCAAAGTGTTTACAGAAGAGTAGAAGAGAGAAAAATATTTATTGGAGAATTCAAAATGCATTTTGTTAATGATATATTAAAGTGAAGTATGAAACATGTGAGTCCTATTCAACAAAGAAAATATCCTAAAGCCTCAGGCAAAGCAATAGGATCAACATTACAAAATTACTTGAAATTTTAATTAAGAACCATAAAGAACTCGGTTTCCCAATTGCCAAGCTCTATATTTGGCAGATAAGAGCGAACCAAGTTGACACACTTATCCTCAGAAATGTATTTCTCAACAGCAACTATTGTGCTTGAAAACTCAAACCTAATACTCCAAAAGCTCTCTCCATGATCACATACGGGGGTCCCTTTAGTTTTAGACTCCCACCTCTCCAACCTGGCCAGCCTTTTTTTCTCTTTTCTCATATTGTAACTGTCCTTTTGTCTGCTTTTGAGAGTTTGTAATGCAAACCGAGTCGGCCCTTATTTTCCATCAGCCAAGGAAGTTAGCTTAGACCTTGCTCATTCCTTCCTTGTTCTTAGTCCATAACAATACTGATAACTGTTTTCAGGCATGCCTTTTGCCACCATCATAAAAACATCTGATGGATGGGACTTTGTGATAGGCATTTGCTCCTTCACATTGATGGCATTTGCAATTTTGAGCGCTTAGAATTAGGTATCAAAAATCTCTTGAATAACTTCAATATAAGGGGTGGATGAGGGTTTGCCGACCAATAGATCCTCCTTAGCAAAGATAATGACTAGCTTGTCATCAATGATAATTTTCTACTTTTAGTGAAGTGTGGAAGGAACAAGCCTCACACAATGGACTCTCCAAGATCTCCCCTGAAGGCCATTGTCAGTTGGTGTAATTTCCATAATTTGAAATGTTACCTCAAAGGTAATAGGATAAATCTGGATTGAAAAACTTATCTTTGCAATCACTTCTCCAGGAGACCTATCAAAAGCTCTGACTACCATAGTGCTTGGCTTCATGTATTATCCATCATAAGACAGTTTTGCAAGTGGTGCTTTTGGCATCACTTTCAACTAGAACTTTTTCCAAAATATGGTTCATGCATTTCACTGATACGTGTAGGGCATTATTCTGCCTTGCCTCTTCCACTAGTATCTCATCATTAGTAAAGGTAGGGTAATTATTGGTAGTGATGTTACCAATGATACCTTCAAATTTTTCCATGGAAACGTTATGGATGACGTGGGCCTTATTCAATATCTTCAACAATATTTTCTTGTGTGGTTTTGAATTACTCAATAATGAGTTCCTGATTTGTCATTCCTTTTCCACTTCTTTGTCCTTCACCGCTTACTTTGACTATTTGCCTCTTTGCTTGTTAGGAATGTAGATCTGACCACTCGAAGTCACTGCAATACTAACGATATTCGTAACATGATGAGCTTCTAAATTGACGCCTTTGACTGGTTCTCTTTAGAATTGTCGACACAAACTTAGGCATAGAAATGGGTGCATTCATGAGGAAAGATGAGTGCTACAAGCTGATAAAGCTTTTACATGATACTAGTGATGTCTGAGTAAATCAAATAATATTTGCGAAGTCCTTAATGGAGTCACCATCCAGAGTCTCAAAGAAGTTGGATAATCCACTGAAAATCTTTTACTTTCCTACTTTGTGACGTCCTCTGTTGTGATATGGGTCAAAATAGGAAATCTTATTGAGTCCTATGGCTGCATAAACACAATAAATAGAAAGAACCCGTTTATATTAGTGAAATTATTACTTTTTTAACTAACAATAACATGCTCCGTGTGTTGATTGGATTGTCTTATGCCATTACACAGTCAATTTTTTGTCAAAATAAATGTAGTAGACCCAAAAATGTTTCAACTCATTTACAATGATATGATAAGTCACACTTTTATTTTGTGAATAATTTTAGCAAACAGAAGGGTTTTGGTACACTTTAAAAAAGTCTCATGTGCATTGTTTGTTATCCACACATCATTTCATCTATTCTTGTATGTTTCATGTGTTTGTCAGCCTCAATTACAAAACTTTTTGAAACTCCTGTCACTGAAGCAGACACACATTACATAACACATACTGGATACTGCTTCATAGTTCATATGCTCTTGTGACTATTGAAGATTATAACTTGGTAATTTTCTCCTTTTGCCTTTATAATATGAATTTATGGTTTGAACAGATAAATGCACTTCAACTAGCACAAGCAAAACAATTGATGATGTTCAAGAGAAACGAAGAGGGAAAAGGGAACGTAAACCGAAAGTTCACTTTGATGTAAGTTTCTAATTTAAAACTCGTGGCATGATCACTATTAGGACTTGTTTGTCACGGGCTTAAATGAATAAATCCTCTTTCAGGAGGTAACATACCCAATGAAATCTGAAAGAAAGGTTCGTCGGTTGAGGATAATGCGGTACCTCGGCCTTGCTCCTCCAGTTGGTTCTCCCTTTTGAGTTTTGACCATGATCACGAGTAATGCTTATTTCAAATGTTTGCAGCTTTACAGCTGTAGTCGATTCTCCCTTTCTTTAACCATAATAATCATGAAATATGCATATTTCAAAAAATTGCTTCTACTTCTTGCCATTAGCTCTGTAAAATTTTGTAGGATTATATAGTCTCATATAGTAGTACAATATTACATTACTATCTGTAATAACCATATAAGAATTTCATCGAATATCAGATTAGTTCTCCAATAAACGTTCCATTTAGCACATGTTTAGTTTGGATTTTTTTTTTTATCATTAGGCAATATTTGTCAAACCTTAATGATCATTTTATGCAATGTACGTTAATTATTAAACCACCAATTCGAAATGTGGCCAAAAACTAAATTCTAAACTATTATGGGGTGTAATTGGAACATTCTGATTTGGAAGCATCCGTCGAGAGGTTCATTATTGTACCATGCTTGAAAATCCAAATGCAGTTTATATGTTTGATAGAAATTTTGTTGATGATAGAAAAAAGTGAACTTTTCAGGGAAACATTATCTATCGATGTTGAAGCCAACGTGACTACCCAACCACTTAGATCTGTATTATTGGTGATTCACAGCAGTCAGTGTTGCAAATGATTTGCCTAATATCCAGTCTCATATGTGCGTCTTATTCAATTTGGCAGAAACTTACAATAAAGTTTCTAATACCAACATGATGAAAAAAACCAAATGATAACCAGGAAATTGAATCAGCCAAAAGAATGGAATGAATAAGTAAAAGACTAAAGGTAGCATGAAATACTGTTTGTGGAGAAAATCTCGACATTCATGCCACACATGATAGAAGGCCATCACATCACTTTAGACCGAAGAAGCAAATTCAAAATTTCATTATTATACAATATGTTAATCACATTATTTAATTATTTTGACATTTTATGTATTGGTAAACTTATTGAATATGATATGAATTATAGGCTTAAATATCTTTTTCTGTCTTTGTAATTCAGCGTTTTTATTTTTTTTATTTTTGACCTTTTAATTATTTTTTTTTCGTTTTAGTCTTTGTAAAATATGTTTATTTTATTTTCCATCTTTAAAACATATAACTATGAACAATAAAAAAAGTGTTTTAAGCAGTAAAAAAATGTTATATAAAAAAATTTAAAGACAAAAAATAAAATAAACATATTTTATAAGGATTAAATTTTTTTTTTTGCAAAAATGAAAATAAAAAAATACTAAATTACAGTTAAAAAAAAGCATTTAAGCCTTAATTATATCATCAGATAGCATTATACTAAATTTTTATTCATCAAAATTAATCTATAATTTGTGTTTGCCTTTTTTTGTTTCCTAAGCTATGTGACCTGCCTTGTGTTATGGTCTTACTGTCCCAGCAAAGAATTCCCGAGCGAGATTATTAGGGCACCCCCTAATAGTCTTAGAGGGAAAGGAAGGAACAAAGAAGATAATTTTGAAATCATGAAGAATACTTGTAGATAAAATATGACTGCTCCCTCTACATGTCCTTAGATCCTATGAACATTGGTGTTAATACGGGACAAACTTTTAAGTGTACAAAATGGAGGTGTTTGTGGGATTAGGTGATGTAGTTAGTCTATTCGAGATTTATTTAAATTCAATACATTAATTTTTGGTTAAATTTAATAGTTTAAACCATACTTAAGTTTAGTTTTTCACTCGATTATATAAATGAGTTAAGTTAGATTTTATAGACTCAACATATAACATAATTTTTGAATGGCTTTATTTTTGAGCAATTTGTGAATGACTCGACATATACTTTATTAAAAATGACTAGCTAAGCTATTTAGTAGAAATTATTTATTATTTATGATCAAAATTATTATATATTTGGTTCCACGTTGGTCCTGTGACCTAGATAAAAAAAAAAAAAAAGAAAAACTAGAAACTAGTACATATAACTTTTAGCTCAACTTAGAAACAAAATGTAAATTTTTTGTGAAGCAAAGTGCAACACAAAATAAAACATGGTATATGTGAAAGCTTCACACTTATAATATAGTAACAAAAAATTATTAATATTTACCATAATTATCTTAGAAGTTACTACTATACTATAAATTATAAATAATTTCTAATTGTTAACACTACACTTTTACATGGAGAATGCATTTTTTTTTTGGGTGGAAGAGAATGCGTGCATCCTAAACTCTAATAAATTTGCTCAATAAATGTTTTCTTGTTGATCCTTGATGAGACGGAACCCATAATTAAATGTGGAAAAGAGTAAGTTTTTCTTTTTTTGGTCGGAAAAAATATATATTAGAAAAGATACTACAGATACCAAAATCCATATGCATGAGGATTATACAAGTAAATATTAGCTAAGAAGGTTATAGACTACCTCCACTCAACGAAAAAATAGATAATAACTTTTCTTTACAAAAACTCTCTCATGGAAAAAGTGATAAAACAACATTTAATGATTCGTAAGAAACATCAAAATGAAAAAAAATAAGTATTTATTTATAGATAAATAATTAAATTTATTTTTAAAAGTGTAATTCACAAACTTAGTCATGAAAAATATAAATTTTATTTTTGAATGTGTAAGTCCAACAAATTAATCTTATCATTAAATTTATGAGAATATTTATGACAAAATTATAACGTTTAAGAATCAATTCGACAATAATTTATATTTTTAAATATTAATTTAACACTAACAACAAATTTATCATGAAAATACTAATTTGTTATATTTATACTTATTAATTTTTTTTAACCTTTGGGACTAATTTTTCAGCAACTCAATCTTTTATCTACAAATTTGACTATTTTTCCTTTATTTATTTATTTAGTGCAAGGCAACACATAACCAGCGGCCAGCGCAGCTTGTCTGTGTCCCCGGCGTGAAGACGCACCACACTTCACCACCTCTCTCTCTATTTATGTTACTCTCGCCTCTCCGATTCTCGCACCTTCCATTCCCATGGCTTCCTCAACCTCAATTCCCGCATCAGGTACCTTCTCCTTCTTCTTCTTCTTCTTCTTCGAACATTCCATAGTAATCCATTTCTCCAATTCAATTCCTCTTCTTCTGATCTCAATCAACGAATCAATCTCTTTCTTGCAGAAGCCGTGCAGGTTCTCCTCTCCTTGCTCGCCGATGACACTTCCTCCGTCAGAGAAGCCTCCATGTCCTCTCTCAAGGACATTGCCGCACTGTAATCACCTCTCTCTCCTCGCTGCTTTCCTTTCCCTGCTTCGTTCTTCAAAACCTCACCGATCATCGCGTGTTCTTTTCAGGAATCCTCTTCTCGTTCTCGATTGCTGCGCTGTCGTTTCGCGCGGTGGACGTCGGGTGCGCTTACTCTCTGCCTCTCTCGTTTTTCGTTTAGGTTTTTTGCTCATTCATTCGTTTATTTATTTTTCTCCCTTGGTGTTTCAGCGGTTCGGGAACATGGCTGGAGTTTTCCAAGTGATGGCGTTTGGAGTTCGAGCTCTCGACAAAAAAGACGTTGATTCTGCTTTCATGGCGAGGCTCGCTAAGATTGCTACCGCTGAGTTGATATCCTCTAAGGTGCTTTGCTTTCTGTTTTCTGGCAGGACAGAGTAGCTAGCTGCGGTAGTAATAACAATAATGACTACAATTCACTGACAAATTCATTAAAAGTTTAATAGGAATAAGTTTACAACTTACAACTACTCAAATTAATTATAGAATGGAGATGCCTCGTGCTGAAGAGGAAAAATTCTGTCAAGTCTGAGGGCTCGAAATGATGGAGGATTGTTTAGTTTTTGTTTCCTTTTACCAAAAATGAGGACTACCTTTTAATGACATTTTCCCACTTTTTGATAGAGAATTTTAACAACACAGAACATATGAAGTTAAGAAAGAAGGACCAAAAACAGCTTGCTACGTTGAATAAATGGGAAGTAAATAAATAAATAAAAAAACAGAAGCTAAATTACATCAACATAGCACTGATCAGCAAACCTGCTGCATATAGCAAAGGAATGTCCTAAAAGTCCATAGGCTGGTAAAGACACCAAGAAGGCAGATTTGTTCCTTAAAATTTAAACATATTAATCCTGGAATTTTACGGGATATGTCCCCCAATTGCGAACACTCTACATCTGGATGCTGTCTATGATGTTGCGACAAACATGGTCAAATTAAGATCCAAACAGTAGTGTATGAGGGTTAGAAGGTTTGATAATTGATGTTACCTTCACGCTTCAGTTGATTTTGTTTCACTGTTCTCTGCTGTAGAAGAGGTAAGGAAGATTAAGGTGATCATGATTATTTGTTGATGTTGATTTGAATTCAAAGGATATTTTCCTTAAATATTAACATCTCTGATTCATGGGGATGGGTTTTGAAGCTATTTTACATATAGTTTTTGCAGATATAAGAACCATTTTTGGGTCTTCATCTAGCAGATGGTTGAGCAAATATAGGTTATTAGTGATTCAAGGTTTGAAATTTAGCTGTCCAAATTTTAGTAGTAAATTATTTGGCAGTCCCTCCCCCTTTCATTTTTCACATGGGCAAATAATTTGCTGGGAATTGAAGGCATGCAAATCTGATATGAAAGAAGATTTGAATGAAAAGACAGAAGGAAGATATAGGGTGTCAAAATTGAAATTGAAAGGTACTGAATAAGAAAAAAAAGGTGGGTTACATGCTGGGCATGGTATTGATGGTTTTAGACTTACACATGCTAGTCATGGTCAGATGATTAACATATAGTCAGTGAATATGCTGGATTTTGGTCACTTTGAACTTGAAAAGTGTGTTAGTATATAGTTGGATTAACATAATTGAGGACAAAGGAGTGCTCATTTGTTCTTGGGCTATGTTTTGAACCTTATAGGTGGTTGGTGGTGCTCAAGACATTAAAAACATGTTTATCAAAGAAAATGGCTTATGGTTAGACCTACGGTGGCCTAGCTTATGTTTTTGACTCGAGTGAGAAACCAAATAATGGTTGTTAGGACTCAGAATCTAACGAGGAAGAAGCTAAAGAGAAGTTGTAAGTTGTATGATACTTTCAACTATGAGAGTTTGAATAATCTGGCAAGTTTGTTGGAAATCTTGGATTGTTTTATCATTTGGTTTATGTGGGTATGCAAACTAATATGCAGGATTGAGCAACTTGACTTTGTGTTCCTAACTTTATGAGGTTTGACGCATGGTAGTTAGTATCGTACAATTCGTGGTACAATTCGTACAATACGAGTCATGAAGCTGGTGGTATGAATTGTTGAACAAATCGTTGTTGTGCCTGTATTGCACCATGAATCGGACTTGAATTGCAAGAATCGTGATCTGGAGAAGAATCGCATGATTCTTGTGTAGGTTCTGTTAGGCCTCAGAAGGAGTGGTGACACCCTGTTTGTTGCTCTTCCAAGGGCTATCATGGCTGGCTAGAGTAGTGCTTTTCGCCACCAAAATTGAAGGAAATGGTGACCAGAGTGGCAAATCACACTGCACTGCAGTTCTAATTGCTGTTTTGCTCATGGCTGCACTTGCATATTGTGGGTCAAAGAAGGAGAAGATCCGATTCACAAGCCTAACGGGCCTAACACCAAACGACAGTGTGTGTGTGTGTGTATACATATACTTTTTTTTTTTTTTTAATATTTCAGCTACTTTGGACTGTGTTTTAGTTGCAAGACACACCGTGTTTCAACTATGAATTTAGACTGCCAGTTTTAACATTTAACATGATATTTAAGTATTGTATTCTTGTATAGTATCAAACAATTTTTTTTAATTGATATGATAGTTGTTTTTATTTCAATTACGGTTTAATATCTTTTACCATAAATTCTATTATAAAACATAGTAAAATCTGTTATAGTTTTTCAATACAAATATTTAATTAATATACTATATACTAATATATAATAAATTTAATAGCAGAATGTGTATAAATTTTAATATTATTCTATTATAACAAATTTTAACTAAACTCATGCATCTCATGCTCTTCAGAGTTATTGAACTCATGCATCTCATGCTCTCGAGTTATTTTATTCGTTATTGATCATGAATATCTGCTTTACTATGTCTTTTAGTTTGCATATGCTATGTTTTATTACTGATCATGCTCGTAAGATTCACGATACTATTTTATTTGTGATTCGTAAAATGATCCGTTCGATTCACAATTTTTATCCCGATTCATCTACCTTGGTTTGATATTGTGCAATAACTTTACTTTCTAAAACATGAATTTGGATATTTAATTATTGAATCTTATGGCGAAGTTATTTTGTAATAGCCATGATGGCAATCATTTTTCACCAAGAAATACTATAAACAATGAAATACAGTATTACAGTCTGTGTTGGGTTTATTAATAAACCATCAGTATCAACATTTAGTCTTACATAATTATACAACATTGAGATTTTCTTTTCCTCATAGAGTATTTGAAACATTAATTTGAGGAGTACTCTAGGCTTATTGTTCTACCTCACCATTCCTCTATTTGAAATGACAGTAAGTCTATTGTGCTCATTATTGGCTCTTTCCTTGTGTGTTATTTTCTTGATATTATGGTCATCATAGGATATTCCAGCTGATGGTGGCTTCACCAGATTTGTTATGTTAGTGCACATGCTTTATTGGATTCACACTGGTTGTTTTCTGCAGGAGCTAAATTCTGATTGGCAACGAGCAGCAACAAGCCTACTTGTTGCAATAGGCTCACATTTACCAGATCTCGTGAGTATCTACTTTTAGTACAGTCTCTTTTATTACCTGTTAAATAAGTCTAAGTAATGAACCATTGTCTATACTCCATAGTTTTTACTTTTTCTCTTTAACTGGGAATTATTACAATATTTTTTTATCATGCTAAAGTAATATCTCCCACTCATTTTACTTTCATGGGATGTACCATTGGCTTCTATTTATATTTTATATACTTTCTTTTGCACATCTCCGAGTTTTCCACTTTTCCCTGGATTCTAAGCTGGATTCTTGGTCTCATGTCTTTAATCTCTCTTTCCAATTAATATGTATTGCAGATGATGGAAGAAATTTATCTTCATTTATCTGGGGCAAATTCAGCATTACAGTCTATGGTTCAAATCCTTGCAGAGTTTGCTTCTACTGATCGTTAGTAATCAATTTTTACTATGTGCTTCAGCTGTCAAATTTTATTAGGGAATCACATTCTATGGTTAACACTGATGTGCTTTTCTTCCATATAAATCTAATACAGCCTTGCAGTTCATTCCACGCTGGAAAGGTGTACTTTCACGAATTTTGCCAATTCTTGGGAATGTGCGAGACATGCACCGGCCAATTTTTGCAAATGGTATGGTGAATCAGTGATTTTTATGTTACTTTGTTGATGGATGATTGGATGTTTAATATGTGATTCCATCTTTAATATCTTTTGGTGATTTATCTTTAACTGGTTGAAGTTGCTGACAAGTGTACATTATGTGTAATATGGCCGGCCAAATTTAATTGCATGGGAAATTACTTATTTTGTAAATTTCATGCCATAATAGGACATATCATAATACTGATAAATGCAAAACTTGCAAACCTTATATATTAAATGTAGTTGTGTGTGATGAACAACTTGAAAATCTTAGAAACTTTAAAGGGCAGTGCATCTTATAGTTTCTGAAATTTTAAAGAGACCTTGGCCAAAAAAAACATTTTAAGATAAGATTGGTGTCATTAATAGGGGGTAACATTTTGTGTGAATGGTAAAGTGTGGTTGGAGATTTCTAATTTAGCCTGGAAGTGAACAATCTTGGCTACTTGGTTTTGGAGCATGCCAAATTTGGTGATCTTATTTTCAATTTTTCATTGTACTTTTTTTTAAAGTTCACTCTAGGTTTAGTTTTTAATGCAGTATATTAGGCTCATAAACCAATGAAACGTTTTTAAATTGTTTTGAAAATATACAATTTTCTAAGTTTATGATCCTTTTGCTTTTTGCTGTACTTTCAATTTGGGATCTCACTTTTTGATGGCGGGCAAATGGGGGAAGAGGAATTTTGGCTAACTTTGCTCAAAGGTGTAATTGATCTATTTAACTCATAATTTGTTATTGTTTGCAGCCTTTAAGTGTTGGTGTCAAGCTGCTTCGCAATATAGTATAGATTTCCCTTCACATTTTCCCCAAGATGGTGATGTCATGTGAGATCAATATATAATCTTCTTGTTTATAGATTCAACACATCATGTTTCCTTTATTTCTTGTCTGAAGGTGAGAAATATCTCTAATTCTCTATGTAGTGCAGGTCATTTCTAAATTCTGCTTTTGAGCTTTTGTTGAGAGTTTGGGCAGCTTCGAGAGATTTAAAGGTCACTATTATATTGCTCAATTTTTGTTTCTTACATTCTACTGCTTATATGATTCTCTATTCTTTTCCTTGTATGAGTTGTATCTTCCCCCCCCTTACATCTATATATAAATTGAGTTTCTGAACACATATTTTGTTTATGTAGATGAGTTGACATTTAACAGTATATAAATGTATCATTTACATGATATATTTACCTGATTGTTTTTGATCTTTGTCTTATGTGAACTTATTTGGTTTTAGGTTCGCGTGGCATCTGTAGAAGCACTTGGGCAGATGGTAGGTCTCATAACACGAACACAATTGAAGACTGCCCTACCAAGGCTTATTCCTACAATATTGGACTTGTAAGATTGATCAGTGCAAAGCATTTTATATTTTAGTAGTTCTCTACTATTGTTATTTAATGAGTGCTTTATTCTTATTTGATGAGTGCTTTCTCATAATATCAGAATATGAAAGATACTTATAATATCAACATGTATTATAGGATGAATTCATATTCATCTTTTCTTCTGTCAGGTATAAAAAGGACCAAGATATAGCTTTTGTGGCTACATGTAGTCTCCACAATCTTTTAAATGCCTCTTTATTGTCTGAAAGTGGCCCTCCTATGCTTGATTTTGAGGTAATGAATTTGTATTATTGATGAATGAGTTACAGGACTCGTATATATTATAACCATGCTTAACTGTTGTGTCTTATGTTGGGTACTGAGCAATCACACAACAATCGAGAAGAGAGGAAAGGGAAGAAGAAAACAACACACAGAGTTTATCCTGGTTCACCCAATGTGGGCTACGTCCAGCTTTTCACTATATTCCCTCACACACTCGTACAATTGCACTCAGATTACAAGGATATATATATTCTTAGAAACCCTAAGCACTGTAACTATTCATGGGCCCAAGCCCAAACTACAAATAATAAAGCACGAGGTCAACAACAGTACTAGGCGTCGAAATAAGTTCCGGGGGCGTTGCCCCCTAGCCCCCGTCTGGGAGACTCCCCTGGGCCCCCGTCCGTTCACCGAGGAGCAGGGCTGTTGTGCATATCTGCTGACGGCACAATATGAGCCATATTCAGCATCTTAAATGACCACATCTCATCTTTACTTATAGTGGAGAAATCAGAATCAGTATTGATTACAAATCAATCAATTACTGATTATTAGGTAATTACATATCAATCAAAACCATAAGTTTCTATGTAATAATAAATAAAAGATAAATGTAATCTAACACTCCCTCTCAAACTCGAGCATATATTTCATATGAATCGAGCTTGTTACAAATGTGGTCAACTCAATATAAACTAAAGGTGGTTCGTTGGAGACGTGTCACATGTCGTGTGCGTGAACTTCATGTGCTAGGGCCGTGTGCTGTAGTGTTTTTAGTTGGCTGCACACGTGGATGGCGTGACGGTCTTTGACGATATTTATGGGTGCTATTCACCCGTGAAAAAAGAAAACAAATCCACCGGGGATGCCTTGAGACGGAGGGAGAGAAGATCAGTGTGACGCTGGCCGGAGATGCGTCATGCTTCGTGTGCTTGAACTTCGCGCACCAGGGCTTTGCAGGGGGTTGTGTGCGCTGGTGGTTGAGTTGGTTGCGCACGTGGATGGTGTGATGGTCTTTGGTGATAGCCGACACTGGTAGAAGGTGAGCTCCGACAAAAAGGTGTCGGGAAGTCTGCCAAAAGAGTCACCGCGAAGAGGGGAAGAACCAAAAGAAGCCATGATAAATGAAAACAGAAACTCAAAATGCAAATAAAACAAAGTGTGGGAAATAAGGCTCAACAAACGAAATAGTCCTGAAATGGCCCGAAACTAACTGGGCTTTGCCCACCTCAGTTCAGGGAGCCTGGAACAGATACGGAGGTTGGAAATATGGCAGGACACATTGCCACGTGCTGGAACAGTTGGGTACTCAAATGTTGTTTGGCGCCCAAAGGAAGGGCGTGTGAGAGATAATGTGACTATTAGATAACTGAGTTGAGGCCATGGCTGCATAGGGTTGATTTCAGGACTGTTGATCAGTCAGATAAGGTCATGTTGATAGCCCCTTTCGAGGAAGCAAAGGTGAAGGCAGCTGTGTGGGAATGTAGGAGCTCCAAGACCCAGGTCCAGATGGGCTCAATTTCAAATTCATCAAGGAATTCTTGGAGATTCTTAAACCTGAGTTCCTTAGATTTCTTGGGGAATTTCATGCAAATGGCATCTTTCCGAGAGGAAGCAACACATCTTTTTTGGCCTTGATTCCTAAAGCTCAGGATCCACAAGGTCTTAATGAGTACAGGCCTATCTCTTTGGTAGGGTGTATTTATAAGATTGTGGCCAAGATTCTATCAAGGAGGCTAAAGAGAGTCTTGCCGGGCATCATCGATGAGCGTCAGAGCGCATTTATAGAAGGAAGGCACTTGTTGCACAGCGTTGTTGTTGTTGCTAATGAGGTTGTTGACGAGGCGAGGAGAAACAAAGAGAAATGCTTAGTTTTTAAAGTGGACTACGAAAAAGAGTACGATTTAGGGTGTTGGGATTTCCTCCTTTGCATGATGAAGAGGATGGGCTTCTGGGAAAAGTGGGTGTGCTGGATCGCGGGATGCTTGAAGTCTTCTACAATCTCGGTGTTGGTTAATGGTAGCTGCCCCGCAATTGAGTTCCTCCCCCAAAGAGGTCTCAGGCAGGGGGACCCATTAACCCCCTTTCTATTTAACATTGTGGCTGAGGGTCTGACAGGATAGATGAGGGAGGCTCAAAAGAAGAATTTGTATGACGCTTTTGTGGTGGGAAGCGATAAAGTTGAAGTCAGTATACGACATTACGCAAACAATACTGTATTTTTCGGTGACGCCTCCATGTCTAATGTGGCTGCCATCAAGACTATGCTACGGAGCTTTTAGTTAGTCTCAGATTTGAAGATCAACTTTGTCAAGAGTTGTTTTGGGGCCTTCGGGGTGTCTGAGGAGTGGGTGAAAAATGCTGCAGACACGTTGAATTGCAGATTGTTGTTGTTGCCTTTTTCTTACTTGGGGATCCCCATCGGGGCTAACCCAATGCGGAGCGAAACATGGGACCCAACCATTGCAAAGTGTGAAAAGAGATTAAATAAGTGAAGACAGAGACATCTCTCTCTTTGGGTATTGGAAAAAACACAACTCCTATGTCGACTAGAGATAATGCAAAGATAGAATATATAAGTGATGACAACTCTCTCCCTATGAGCTAACTTTTAGGATTGAATTAGGCCAAAATACACATTCTAAGATGGTATTAGAGCCTATCGTAGATTCATTAAACGGGTCACCCACCAAGTTATCCACTCACCAACCCAAAAGTGTTGGACATGAAGGGGTGTATTGGGAAAAACCCAAGTTCTACGTCGACTAGAGATAGTGCAAAGATAGAATATGTAAGTGGGGGCAACTCTCACCCCATGAGCTAGTTTTTGGGATTGAATTAGGCCCAAACCCACATTCTAAGATTGAGGGAGGGGTGACTTCGATAAAGTCAGTCCTGAACTCAATTCCTATCTTTTATTTTTCTTTTTTCAGGGTTCCCAAGAAGCTGGTGTCAAAGCTGGAGGGTTTGCAGTGAAGGTTTCTATGGGGTGGCGACGCAGAGCATAAGAAGATTCCATGGATCAGTTGGGAGACAATCTGTCTTTCAAAGGAGAGGGGTGGACTGGGTGTTCGAGAATTGACAAAGTTTAATTGTGCATTACTTGGAAAGTGTCATGGAATTTATTCCACCACCAAGGAGAGTTATGGGGGAAAATACTGGAGTCTAAGTATGGTGGATGGAGGAATCTAGATGGTGAGAGGAGGAGTAACAAAGAAACCATATGGTGGCGTGATCTAAATTCAGTGTGTGGCTCTAATGTGGAGGGAAGATGGTTTAGTGAGAATATAAAATGGAATATAGGGTGTGGATCAAAAGTGAGATTTTGGGAGGATGGCTGGCTTGGTGAAGGAATCTGTATGATGGATAAATATCAGTGCCTTTTTTGTATTTCAGAACAAAGACAGCAGTTCATTCACCAGATGGTACTTGGGAATGTAATCTATCATGGAGAAGGAATCCGATGGAAAGTGAGCTAGCCTTGGCATCAAATTTCATGGTGGAAGTGGAGGCTCTTTGTATTCGGCCTTTGCAGAAGGATAGATGGATGTGGTTGGGGGATATGGGTGGGGAGTATTAGGTTAGCAGCGCAAATAAATCCTTTGCGAAGATGGGGGTGATTGGGAAGAGGCTGGGGACTACAATGGGGTGTACAGCAGGTTGTGGAAGATGAAGGTACCAAACAAGGTCGTGCATTTCAGTTGGAGGTTGTTGAGTGACAGAATTTCAACAAGGGTTAATCTATTAGGAAGAAATGTGGATCTATAGGATTCCAGATGTCCGTTGTGTTTGTCAATGGATGAAGATGCTTCACATTTATTCTTTAACTGTAATAGGATCATACCAATGTGGTAGGAGTGTGTTTCATGGTTGGGAGTGTCTACAGTATTGCCACAAACACCAAAGGAACATTTCTTACAGCACTCATACTGCTGTATGGAAGGTGTGATTCAGAATAGGTGGCAAACACTGAGTAGCTTTGACATGGAGTATATGGCATCATAGGAACAGGTTGGTTTTCTTTAATGAAGAATTCGATGGTCAGAAAGTGCTGGAGGAGTTGGTTTTCTTTTGTTGTTTGTGGCTGAAAACCATGGAAAAGGATTTTGAAATACCATTTCATGTATGGACCAACAATATTTAAGCTGGGCCTTTGTGTAGCGGGGAATTAGGTTCAGTTGTGGGTGGGATCTAACATGCTTTACATCACAGGGATTTGGCCTCTAATTTATACTGCATACAGTATATATTAGACTCCCAAACTGGGATAGTGATGGTAATACTTAATAGCGTGGCAGAATGTACAGAAAACAGTACCTCTGGTACTGTTAACAATTATTATTCATTATTAATACTATATATACATATTTTAGCTGATAAAAAAAATGTAGAACGGTGGACGGCGATGCTGATGTTGGGGTCACCGGACGGAATGTTCGCTGAGCCCCGGCGGCAGCTGCTGGAAAATGCACCGAAAAAGGAGGAAAATCGCCAGAAAGAGAGACAGCAAGCAGAAAAGTCCACTGGAATGCGAAAACAGTCACTGGAAGACGGGAGACAAGCAGAAAGGTCCACTGGGGACAGTAGGTCCCCGGTGGAGCATGGGTTTTCGTTGTTCCTCTCACAAGAAGAACCTGTGCTCTGATACCATGTAACAGTGTTTAACTGTTGTGTTGTGTGTCTTGAATGACCACATCTCATCTTTATTTATAATGGAGAAATCAGAGTCAGTATTGATTACATATCAATCAATTACTGATTATTAGGTAATTACATATCAATCAGAATCATAAGTTTCTATGTAATAATACTACAAGATAATCTAAAGATAAATGTAATCTAACACCCCCCCCCCCCCCCCCCCCCCCCCCCCCCCCCCCCCCCCCCCCCCCCCGCCAGATAGCTTGTGCTGTAATCATAGAAAAAAGAGGTTTCTGCTGCAAGCTTAACAGTTAAGATCTAACTGACTTATAACAGACTCCAGCTGTCCTAACAGAATGACAACTGGCTAACTAACTCTGACAATGTTCTGACTTAGCAACTGAGTCAGCTCAACAGACAATCTAACACAGCAACTCTTATACACATATGTAAAGATAATAGCCTATCACTAAGCACACTATCAGTCCCTTTGTATAGACATTTGGTTTATCTGGTATCTTGCTGGAATTTTATCACTTGAGAAATTTAAATAAAATAATTGGTTGCAGGATTTGACTCTTGTTCTATCAACACTTCTACCTGTGGTTTCTTTCAATAATGACAGCAAAGACCAATCAGATTTCCCTGTGGGACTGAAGGTAATAATACTATTGATTTCATTTGTTGAAACTTGGAACTATTTGAGTAGATAACTTCTGTAGCACCTGTTGCTGCAAAGTTCCAGCTTCGTTCCTTTTTTACCAACTCTAATTTTTTAATTCTTTGAATTTAATGGTGCATGTCTTTTTAGTGTCTGTTCATTATTTTTGTTTCTTGGAGTTCAGTTCCGATAAGAGGCATAATGATTGGTGTAATTTTTCTTTTTTCTGGTGCCTTTTGCAATGAATGTGAAGGCTGATTGTGGCTGGGTAGGTCAAGTGCAATTTGTCATTATCATTTTGTGTAGATGTTCTTTGTCTGTGGGGTTGGTATATTTTTCTAGAATTTAATGTTAGCATTTATAGCCTGCATAACTTGTCTCTGATTTTAAGACAGAGTTGTCTTCTTTGACTTCCTGATGGGTTAGAAGGAAAAACTCCTCTAAGGAAGGAATGGTGTATCCACCCTTAAAATTTTAGTGGATTAAGAGCACAAGAGCACGTGTTTCATATTAAAATCAAGTGTGGGTGGATATACTCGTACTTGCTCACTTTAGAGGATCCTTATCAGGATTAGATGCTGTGGTTTCTCCATGGATTTGCTTTTTGACACTTGCAAAGGGTTTGGACTCTAGAGAGTCTTTTGAGATGATAATTCTTCCTTTTGTTCATGTTTGTTGCGGATGTCATTGGAGGTTTTCCTTTGGCTTTGTGCTAGTAGTTTCTAGTCCTTTGATTTTCTTTTTGATAAGGATCTTCTAATGTGAGGTTATCTCTAAAGTGAATAAGGGTGTCTAAGTGTCTTAGAATGTGGGTTAGAATCTAACTCAACCCTAAAAAACTGGCTTGTAAGGTGTGGGTTGCCCCCTGCTTATACACTTTATCTTGGAACTATCTCTAGCTGATATATGACTTGCATTTTTCCCGATGCACCCCCTCACGCCCAACACTTTTGGGTTTGGTGCATGGATAATATGGAAGGTGGCTCGTTAATGGATCTAGGATTGACTTCGATACCATCCTAGAATGTGGGTTTGAATCTAACTAACCGTACATAAGTTGGTTTGTAAGTTGAGAGTTGACTCTCACTTATATACTTTATCTTGACACTATCTGTAGTCAATGTGAGATTTAAGTTTTTTCCAATAGGGTGTGTGCACCTTTAATTTAATGTGTATCATAATCTTAAACTACAAAAATTTAAGGGTTGATGCTCCTTTATTTGCTCACTTTGAGACTATCAATTTAGAAGAGCCTTTTCCTTTTCCATTATCCAGAGTAAAAAGTTTCATTTAATTTGTTCAATTATGTATGACAGATGTATAATGAGGTTCAGCATTGCTTTCTGACAGTTGGCTTGGTGTATCCAGATGATTTATTTTTGTTCCTTGTAAATGTAAGTACTTACACATTTTATAGTATGTCGGTAATTCTTTATGGTCTCAATTCTTGACAGTAACTTTTCTTCCTTCCCTCTTGTTGATGAAAAAAAGAAATTTTACTAAGATTAAAGGAGGATTAATATAATAGCAGAGGATAGATGAAGTCAACACATAAAACATCTGGTAAAATTAATTAAATTACTGGAAGAAGCTTGAATAAAAATTTCAAATTCGATGAAGGCATAAAATAATCAATCAAATCAGGGCATGCTGTTTTTGTTTTTTGTTGCTTTCTTTCTAATTTCATTTTTGGTTGGTATATTTTTGTTAATAATTACAAAAAACCGAAGAAATATTTGAATCCAGGAATCAGGATTAAAACAAGGTGGGATTTTATAATTATTAAAACTTGTCAACTAAAATGAAGACCGAAAACAAACCAAACATCAGTTAGGGTGTATTTAGTTTGTTTTTTATTTTTATTTTCAATTGATATGTTTTCGCTAATAATTACACAAATGACGCATTATTTTCTAAATTCTTCAATACAGGAAATGAAGTGAAAAAGTGTTTTTTTTTTTTTTTTTTTTTTTTTTTTTGTGATTACTAATGAAAGCATGTCAACTGAAAATGAAAACAGAACATAAATCAAACACACCCTTAGTTTCTGTAATATCTTGTTTCTTCAACTTAAAATTGGGTAAAATATATTTTTGGTCCCTCCAAAGTCAAAATATTTCAAAATGTTGGTTTTAGTCCCTAAATTTTAGTAGAAACACGTGCTTTTACTCCCTAAATGAGGGACTAAAATCACATCACTTTTGGTAAAACATTTTTGTCCATACATTTAACAAAAGTAATGTGATTTTAGTTCCTGATTAGGGATTAAAAATGTGTTTCTATTAAATTATAGAGACTAAAACCGTATAAATTTTTTATCGGGACTTGAACCAACATTCTGAAATATTGAGGGACCAAAAAATATTTTGCCCTTTAAAATTTAGTTGTTGTTAGTATGTTCAGTTGAAGAGGGCATTTCATTGTTAGTATTTTGATTCCTTTGTTCTCTCTTTCTATTAAAGTCTCTTCTTTTTCCAAGGAGAACAATATTATTAGAGTAATGTAGACTAGAGTATACGTTACTCTAATAAATATTCTTTTCTGTTTGTTGTAATATATAAAAATTATGCTTCTGTCTATTGTTCCTGCTTCCAGAAATGCAGGTTGAGGGAAGAACCATTGACTTTTGGTGCACTTTGCATTTTGAAGCATCTGTTGCCAAGGTTTCTGCCATTTCTAATCCTGATGACAATTATTCGTAATTATCTAGTATAAGTTAACCTACAATTCTTATTTGAAGGCTGTCTGAAGCTTGGCATAGTAAAATACCTCTACTAGTCGAAGCTGTAAAGTCCTTGCTTGAGGAGCAGAATTTAGGTGTTCGAAAGGCACTTTCTGAGGTAAGTCGTTGTTGTTTTTTTAATATTAAATAAGAGAATTTGTTATTTTCACTAATAGGTCTATATATTCTTCTCAGTCTTTCCTTATTTATTTATAGTTAATTGTGGTTATGGCTTCTCACTGTTACTTGGTTGGTTCGTCTGGAGAGTTGTTCATTGAATATGTTGTACGCCATTGCGCTATAACAGATCAAAATCGGAGTGATCTTGAGAGCACACCAAATAAGAGAATAGAGGTACCGCCTCGCTCACCTGCCTCAAAGCAAAACATTGCAAGTACATATCTTTGAATTACCATGAGTTCTCATGAATTTTTAGTAAAATAAGGTGTTACCTTGGAGCTTAATATGTGTATATTTGTTATTTTCTTGGATATAGCAGTCCTCTTTGCTCCTTTTCAGTGTTTTAGGGAGAGTTTCCTATGTTGATATGATTGGGAAGCTCGGTTGTTTTGAGCCTTGTAGTCTCTTTCCCCCCTTTCAATTCAATGTTCATTTTTGTTGTTATTTCCCTCCTCTCATCTATCATAAAATTTCTTCTTTTACTTTAAAACTAGAATAATGACAGGAATATTTCTTGTACCGTTTTGTAGTGATTTTATTTTATAAATCATAGATCCCTAACTCTTGGTTATTCTTAGATGAAAATTGGAGCAGTTACTCCTGGTGAGTTGAGAGCAGTTTGTGAGAAAGGTCTCCTTTTGGTAACTATTACGATTCCTGAAATGGAGGTAAATTTTATTTTTTTCCTTATTGATAATGTTTGTAGTGATTTCACTTGTTTTGTGGGACCTATTACTTCTTTTATTATCTATTTGCTAATTTTACCGAAAAATTTGTTTTGAAATTTGAATTGATATTGCATTTTACAGCATATTCTTTGGCCTTTTCTGTTGAGGATGATTATTCCATTGACCTACACTGGTGCTGTGGCCACGGTAAAAGTTCTATACTAGTACAACTTCTGTAAGGAATTTCAACTCGATTTTCAGATGCTTGGCTAATTTTATCCATCCATGTTGTAAGATTTGCAAATTGTAAGGATATATGCATGCACTGTGAAAAAGTTTTATTGTTGCAGTAAGTTTTCATTGACAAATTAGAAGACTTCATTACTACTTTTACAGGTGTGCAGGTGTATCTCGGAATTGTGGCGGCATAGGTCATATAGCAATGATATGTTGAGTGAGTGTAAAACCCGTCCTGATATACCAACTGCTGAGGTAGGATATCTTTGATATTTTTTTTTTTAAATTCTATAATTACCTGTACTTTCAATTGTTAAAAAAAGTCATCGTTTGCTATATTCAGCACATATCACCTGGTTGAATAATTTATGCTTGATATAGGAACTTCTTGCCCGTTTGTTGGTGCTTTTGCATAATCCTCTAGCAAGGGAGCAATTGGCCACCCAAATTTTGACAGTGAGCACATGACATTCTTTAATATTGCACATTCTTCCTTTTGATTTATTCATGGTATTTTCACATTTAGAGTACTTCAGCATGATTGTTTTGTATTGTTGTGATGCTGTATATACTAAGATTTACTAATCTATTATTAGCTTTCATCTAAAACTTAAAGATGTTTACAAGTTTGTTGCATAGTTTCCTTACTGGTATCAGGAACTAAATTTTTTCCCTCTTCTATGTTTAATGAAGATTTTAAGAGAGAGAATTCTGGTTAAAAGTTTTATTTATATGATCTGAAAAGTACGAAAAGTGATGAGCCTCTGTTATAAGTATACATAAACCAGAGGATCATCATGAGACAAGTGCCAATTTTAACTGTCTGACAGTGACTATATAACTGAATAGTGACTAGCAGGAGCAGACTAACAAAACCCCCTCGCAAGCTCAAGGTGGGTGAGAGATTAGAGGTAACTTAACCACCTTAAGCTTGTTTCTGAGAAATAAAAATCTAGTAAGAAACATGGTTTGGTTAAGAGATCAGCCCACTGATTCAAGCCAGGGATGTGCTGCACACTGAGTTGCTTAGCTAGAACCTTTTCTCTTACAAAAAAAGTTCTAGTTCCATGTGTTTGGTCTTGGCAGGCAGAATAGGATTGTGGGAGAGATTCACTGCAGTCTGCAATGAGGTTATCACAGTAGACCACGGGAGTGTGATGGGGAACAACTAGCTCAGTAAGTCATGTCTGAATCCACAGAAGGGCCAGCAGTAGCAGATGCAAGGCTGCAATTTTCAGTTTCTTTGCTTGATCTGGCTACCACAGTCTGTTTTCTTGACCACCAAGAGACTAAATCCGGACCAAGGCAGATAGCAGCTTCAGAAGTGGATCTCTTGATTGGGGTCTGCTTCCCAATCAGCATCACAGAAGGTTCTAATGGAAAAGGTTTGATGAGGGTCATCTGGAGCATGCTGCAGGCCACATTGTAGAGTACTCTTGAGATGTCTAAGGATTCTTTTAACAGCAACCCAATGAGATTCAAGCGGGACAGACATGAACTGCCAGATTTTATTCACAGTAAAGCATATCTCTGGTCTACTGATAGTGACACACTTAAGAGCACCAACAACTAACATGTAAAAAGAAGGACCAGGCAGTAAATTCGCACCCTGTTTCAAGAGTTTACAGCGAGAAAGCATAGGAGAGGAGATAGCTTCTGCTTCAAGCATTTAGTTTTGGCAAGGAGGTCCCTGTATTTCGTTTGAGCCATGAGAAGAATGCCATTGGACTGGGCCACTGGGGCCAAGCCTCAATCCTAGGAAATAATCAAGAGTGCTTGTTTGCTTGAGAGACATCACAGAGTCCAGCTCGTGAATGAGGTGCTGAACGAGAGGATGAATTGCCTGTGATTATTATATCATCCATAAATAAATGATGCAGAAGTTGTGGTAGTAAATGAACAGAGAAGGGGCGTATTTGTGTCTTTAAAGCCAAATTGTAGTAAAGTGGTCTTGAGTCTTCTCAAACCAAGCCCTTGGAGCTTGTTTGAGACCATAGATGACTTTATGAAGCCTGCACACTAGAGAAGTATCAGTGGCTTCAAAGCCCAAAGGTTCGGCCATGTAAACTTCTTCAAGGAAGCCATTGAGCAAAAACCTTGTTAACATCCAACTAAAAAATAGACCATTTGTGAGTGAGAGCTAGAATCAAAATGATCCTGATGGAGACATGTTTGATGATAGGGGAAAATGTCTCATTAAAGTTTACTTAATATGTATGATGATTTTTTTTGTTGTTGCTGTGATGGTGTCAATCACTAGGCTCTTTTTATTTATTTATAAGATGCACATATTTCCTTGGATGACATGTAAGTTTACATTTTTTTTGTAGGTTCTATGTCTTCTGGCACCTCTATTTCCAAAAAATATCAATTTGTTTTGGCAAGATGAGGTAATATTTTTCAGCTAAAAAAATATGTTATCTGATTGCAATGTTAGTTGTTTGCTAATTTCTTTACCTTTTGTTAGTGGTTGACCCCATTTTTCGGTTATACATTACTATTGAAACTTGTCATACTCATGCAAATAGTTATTGAAGGTTTAGCATATTCGTCTCTTGATTGTGCATCTATTGATACAAATACTGAGATCATAAAAGTTGGAGTTTTGTTGGGCTTTCTGATCCTTTAAAATATTTAGATGAAGCAAACAGTCTACAGCAGTTTTGTAATGTATCAAATGTGTCTGTAGAATTCTGTATGCATTATTGATAAATCAACAAAAGCTTCACATACTAATTTCATTTTATAATATAGTGTATCATAATATGTGATTTTGAATCAGTTACAACTTAGAATTTCTAGATGGTTATTATAGATCAAAATGTAATTAATGTGTGTATTTGGTAAGCTCTAGATTCCAAAGATGAAGGCATATGTTAGTGATACAGAAGACTTGAAACAGGATCCATCATATCAAGACACTTGGGACGACATGATAATCAATGTGAGTGTGATTGACTTGTTTAACGTCCTATCCTCCCCTTGTTCTACTGTATAATGTGTTGTAATTAGTAGAAGTATTTTTCTTGGAGTCAAACTTTCTGATGAACGCATGAGCTGTTTTTATTCAAGTAGGTCGGGTTATTTAATTTGTTTGCTGTTGGAATATTTCTTGAATTAGGTAATTGTGAGCTACAAAATAATAGTGCTACTGAAGTGATCAAACACGTTTCTGAAATTGGTTTTGTTGCTAAGTAAAAGCACAATGGTTGATCAGTATATTAATTCTGGTTATGTGAAGCTAATTTAAATCACTTTGATGTCCTAGACATTGTGCTAAATGTGCAATCCAAATATCCTACAGCAAGAAATTTTGATATCATCTCTTTATCTTGGGTTGCAGTTTCTTGCAGAATCATTGGATGTGATCCAAGATGCAGATTGGGTTATGTCTCTTGGAAATGTTTTTGCCAAACATTATGAACTTTATGCATCTGATGATCAACACACTGCACTTCTTCACCGGTATGAATGCTCCAACCTAAAGTGTTATTTTGTAGATGCAATAGAAACATAATGTTAAATATTGCTTTCTGTTGCTTGAGAAGTTGTTTTATTCACAGTTCACGTTTATGTGTTATCTATACAAAACAAGAAAAATGAAATTGTATTTGTAATGGTAAGATTCGGGTTGGCTACAGAATTTGAAACTAATAGCTAATGATTATCAAAGTTTGTCTGTTTAATCCAGTTCTTTTTAGTTTGTTTTTCATATCAGTAAAAACACCGATGTTTCTCTTATTTATTTTTTTATAGAATGCCAGAATCAATGTTGAACTGCTTGTGCACTTTTGGTGTTATCCATACTGATATGTGGTTTGGTTGGTTGTTCAGTCTATTCATTGTTCCTGTGGATCTATGTTCTTATACAGTGATTAAATTGGTTGATTATGATATATCTACCCTTGTAAAGGAACCTAGTGTTGGCTATAATATATTGGTGACTGGTTGGTCATGGGTTTTAATCCAGAAATAGTCTCTTTGCATATGCAAGGTATGACTGCGTACAATTATCCTCCCCCACACCTTCGCTTAGGAGCCTTTTGGCACTGGGTTATGCTTGTTTTTATTCCTCACTGTTCTGTCTTTTCCCTCCTTCTTATGTTTAGGGGCCTTTGCTGTGCTTTTGTAAGTCTGTATGCACTTGAAAAGGTTTAGGTTTATGTCCCAAGGGAACTAATGTTGCATTGGAAATGGTTCTTTTTATCCTCTCCTATCTGATGCCATGATTTTGATGGTATGAAGCATTAAGCTAGGGTTATTGTAAGATATACCTCCTCACATATTTATCTAGAAATTCTTTACACTTGATGCAAAATTGTGCTTTCGAAAGTTGCTATTACCTCCTATACAATCAGATGAAATTTCATAGTCTTTTCCTTCATATTTTCTAGTTTCTACTGTACACTGTAGCTTGCATGAAATTTGAGTTCATGAAGTTAGTTTTCCCCTTTTAGTACATTTAATTAACTATAGTATATTAATATTTGAATCATAGTACTAGTTCATGGAAATATAAGATAGAAACAAAGTGTGTTGGAGATTCCATATCGACCAAAGATATGACTAAAATAGAGTATACAAGTGGGGGTAATCCTCACTTTACAAGTCAGTTTTGTAGGGTTGTGTTAAGCGCAAATGCAAATTCTAAGATGGTATCAAAGCCTATCCTAGCGATTGTTATTGACCCTATGAGGCCACCCTACTTGTAGATGTCCAGTCTTGCAAACTTCACTCTTGAAATTAGGGACAGATCCAGAAATGTATAGGGGGACTTTTTTTAACACAATTATTTAAATATCTAACTTCTAATAAATAATGAGTTTCAAAAAAATATTTATTAATAATTTTATGTGTAAAACTAAATATAAGATCCACTTCTAAAAGAAAATTAAGCAAACATCAACTCAACACCTTATTTTTTTTATTCATTTTCCTCTATTAATATATTTTTTTAATTTTTTTCTCATATATATTTGGGTCTTAAGGGAGGGGTGACCAAGGCCCCTGCTTGCCCACTTGGTCCGTCCCTGCTTGAAATGGTCAATCCTTTGCGTGAGGGGATTGTGTTGGAGATCCCATATTGACTATTGATATGACTAAAATAGAGTAGATAAGTGGAGGATAATTCTCCCCTTACAAGTTGGTTTTGTAAGGTTGAGTTAGGCCTAAACCCAAATTCTAAGACTATGTACCACTATAAGTTATACCAACTATTACACTATCTTTACGGGATGATTTAATTTACTGTTGTATTGAAAGTTCTTATCATATAGGTCATATCTATAAAATGTTATGTTAATTGAGATTGTTTAATACTCATTGATGTACATCAAAATTGATATAATATAGTGGTGTAATTTGATCCCTTTTCTCTCTCTGGGTGTATATATGAGATAGAATCACTTAACAGTAAGTGTCAAATTTTTGCACTTACACCACTTAATAATTTTATTTAGAACATGAAATTAACTGATCCAGTAGTTAAATTCTTTGATATTTTCTTCTAGACCATGTATATCAAATTTCAAATAACTTGAACATTCGTTTGTATGTTATCCATCAATGAACATTTATTCATATTGTAAATGACATATTATCCGCTAAAATAAAGTTGTACGATATGAATATTTTAGTTTTGTCTATGTCTCTATGCCTGCTTTCTTAAAATTCAAGTGCCCATTAAGACTTGAAAGGGTGTGAAAAACAATATTGAACTTGAACAGGTGCTTGGGAATTCTGCTTCAAAAGGTTAACGACAGAGCTTATGTCTGTGATAAAATAGATTGGATGTACAAGCAAGCAAACATTGCAAATCCAACAAATAGACTTGGGTTGGCAAAAGCAATGGGATTGGTAATTTAACCTCTTCTTTTATTTATTTATTTTAATCTTGTTGGATTCATTTTCCTTTTCCTATTGCTTAACTTACTTTCTATTTAAAAAGGTTGCTGCATCACACTTGGATACAGTGTTAGAGAAGCTGAAGGATATATTAGACAATGTTGGACAAAGCATATTTCAGAGGTTTATGCCAGACTTATAGGATTGAGTGTAGTGTATACATTTTTCTTTCTGAATTGGTTTATCAGCTGATATCTAAGCCCCTGCTCATGCATATGAATATTGAACATAATTTATGGACATATTATGTTGCCTCTTTTTCTAAATCTGCTCCCTCTTTTCATTATGGTTTGAATGTTCATAAATAAACTTTACAAGCTATGGTGTATCATGCAGTGTTGTGTTTTTGAAATGTTCTTTGATGAAGTTTTAATGTTGTTCTGATCTTATTGTCACGCTCATGATTTATTTTCATCATCCGTTGTCTCCTTTTATGTTTTTTTATTTTCACGTTTTGGATGTTTGCAGTTCAATATATTTCACATTGAAGGTCAAAACCCTAAGTATGTTTTTGATTTATAATTTATGAAATTGTGGCTCCTTGTATAATATGTTAACAAACGGATAACTAAGCTTGTGTATCACCGTAGTATTACTGTTAACAATTTGCATTGATCCTCTTTAGCCGAAAAAGGAAAATACAGAATGCTAAGAGGATAAAAATCTTTACTTGATGCACATCACCCAATCTGTTTCCTTCTCTTTGTGCGTTTCTCCCATATGTTTTTCCATTGCTTTCATATATTGCCAAATCCCCATTCTGTCCCTTATTGCCTTGAGTCTCTTACCTATCCTTCCTTCATGTGTTCTTAAAATGTTTCTTTTCCTTTCCTTTCTGAGATGCAATTAGATTCAGAATTTGTCTTATTTGCTTGTTGATATAATTTTCCCAGTACAACAGTTCCTTAACTTACCCTTTTGATGCTTTTTTTCCTTTTCCTTTTCTAAGATTCAATTAGATTCAGACTTTGTGTGATCTGTTTGTAGCTTTCATTTGTTGCAGGATACTTTCATTGTTCTCTGATAGTTTCCGAACAGAAGAGTCTGATGACATACATGCTGCTTTGGCACTAATGTATGGATATGCTGCAAAGTATGCCCCATCAACAGTTATCGAAGCCAGAATAAATGCCCTTGTTGTAGGTCATCTTTTTTTATCTGCTTTTGACTCGGTATTTATATAACAATCTTTACTTTGTTGTCTTGCTTTATTTCTTACCATATAACAAAGGAATAAAAATATCCTTTTGTTTGTCTATTCTTGTAACTATCCTTTTCTCATATATAATATATTATTTTTGCGGATAAAAAAAAAAACAAAGGAATAAAAATTGTTGTGTCTGGAGTTTTCTGTTTAAATGCATTCTTAATTTATCAAGTACAGAAAGAGCTTTTAAGAACAATAAAAGAAAAAAATTGTTTTGAGATATTTTTTAATCATCAGCTTTCAAAAAGAGGCTAATAACAGTTTATATATTATTACAGTTTTTCCATTGATTAAAACAGGTTTAGTAATAATGAGTTGTTTCTTACGAAGTCAGTTTGTATATTGTTGGGTTATTGCACACCAAGTAGGTGTTCATATATATAAGGGTTTGCTAAGGTACACACTTGTTTTTTAGTATGAGTACGTTATCAAATTATAGCTAGATATTGTCTTAAAATACACCAATGGTGTAGCTTGCTAACACATAGTAAAAACAAGTACGTGTACATTAGCAAATGCTTGTGGGATTTGCTAACGTTACACACTTTTTTTTTTTAATATGAGTGCGTTAGTAAACTATAACTATAGGTTCTCTTAAAATACACCAATGGTGTAGCTTGCTAACACACTCATACTAAAAAGCAAGTGTGTACGTTAGCAAATCCCATATATATGATTTTGCCCTTAGTTGACAATAGATTGAAATTGAACACAAGTGATAGAATGACTAATGCTTGTAGAATAATGATTCTCATTACAAAAAAGAGAAAAAGATGAATTACAGACTTATTTAAACTGAATATAGCTGGATTTCCAGCACAAAATCAGGAAATCTGATCCTATTTACTAGAAAATAAACTGAATACAGAAAAGAAATATACTTATATGCATGAAAGCTACAAAATGGTAAAACAAGTGTAGGTTGGGTATCTCCCTTCCTGTAAATGTGTTATTTTGGTTATTTGCTTACATTTGGAGTCAGGCAAAGTTGATTTGATGGTGTCATTTATGGGCAGGGCACCAACATGCTCTCTCGGCTTCTTCATGTGCGTCACCCCAAAGCAAAGCAAGCTGTCATCACAGCAATTGATTTACTAGGTTTATAGTTATCTTTTCTGAATTTAACTATCATTGATTTTCATTGTTATTCCTTTCATTTTGTTGCTTCTGCCCAATAATGTTGGCATCAACACTTATGTGTTTTTCTTGTGTCACTTTGAAAATTTTATGCTAAAAATGGATTGCTATGAAACCAACTTTAGAAAATGAACATTTTGTGAAAGTTGTGGTTATGTTCCCCACATACTATAGTTTAAGAAATCATGCAATTCATGCTTTGTTTGTTTAAGGAATATATATGATGGCTGATTTTGTTCCATTAATTTTGTGAGCATGATGTAATTCTGATATTGCAGGCAATGCTGTCATTAATGCTGCTGAAAGTGGCTCGCCATTTCCATTGAAAAGAAGGGACCAACTGCTTGATTATATTTTAACTTTGATGGGCCGGGATGATGAAGATGGTTTTGCTGATTACACTGATCTTTTGCGTACTCAGGTATATAAAACTGTTAGGCCCAAGGTGAAGTCACTCGTTAATTTATGCTTGGGAGTAATTGAGTTTTCTAATGTGCTTTATTTTAATTAGGCCCTTGCTATAAGTGCCTGCACTACTTTGGTCTCTGTGGAACCAAAGCTAACAGTTGAAACTAGAAGCCATGTAATGAAGGTATGGGCATTTCATTTGATTTATATATAATTCAACCTTTTAGCCATCTGAGTTTCCTGATGAATTTGACAGGCTACGTTGGGGTTCTTTGCTATACCAAATGATCCAGTTGATGTTGTCAATCCCCTTATAGACAACTTGATTACTCTTTTATGTGCAATTCTTCTCACTGGGTAATTTAAGTAAAAGACTTCATGTTATTTATTCTGCTTAAGTTTCTGGTTTGTTTATGTTACCTATCCTTTTGAAGATTGTTTAACTTTGTTGTTTTCTTGTACTCTGCATCATTGTTCCTCCCAAATGATTATTTTTAATATAGAAAAAAATGTTGCTCTTTTGTTAGATCTGTTTTTATTGCATCCTGGGCTATCACTTGAATTTGTTTGTTGGCTAAAAGGATTGAGGGAATTTGAGAGAGGAAAAGAGAGAGAGAGAGAGAGAGAGAGAGAGAGAGAGAGAGAAGATTGAGATTGAGAAACTGATATTATTGAACCCAACCATAAACTGATTACAAGGATGAATATATAGTTGGATAACTACCAACTAACCTAACTGTCAACTAACCTAAGTTAGTTGACAGCTGTTAGACACTAACTAACTAGACTCTCAACTGATAACGGTCTAACTACTAACTGCAGTGGTTAGAATATCAGTTAACTAACAGAAAGCAAAAAAAGAAAGCACTGCGAGTAATGAATATTCCCTTGTATTGGTGCTGCATTTTATGCATTACAAACATGATATCTTCGTCTTTCGTCTCTCTCTTTCTAAATGCACCTGTCACTCAATATATCCGGTTAAAAAGTTTGTTTCACATGTATTAGATTGTCCTGTGTATTTAGAGTTACCTTATTTTTACTTATACTAATTAGTAAAAACATAATATTTAGTGGAGAAGATGGAAGAAGTCGAGCAGAGCTGCTAATGCTTATCTTGAGGCAAATTGATCAATTTGTCTGTTCTCCTGTTGAGTATCAGAGGAAAAGAGGCTGCCTTGCTGTCCATGAGTTGCTTCTAAAGTTTCGGATGATTTGTGTCAGTGGGTATTGTGCACTGGGCTGTCATGGGAGTTGTGCACATAACAAGCAAATGGACCGAACTTTATACGGGAATTTTTCAAAGCTACCATGTAAATATGTTCCATTAGCCAGCTCTGAATTGCTTGTCTTTCATGTATTCTAAAGTATATTTTTTCTTTTCTACTGCCAGCTGCATTTGTATTACCAAGTCGAGAAGCCTTGTGCTTGGGAGATAGGGTAATAATGTATCTTCCACGTTGTGCAGACACAAATTCTGAAGTCAGAAAAATATCAGCACAAGTAAGTAGTATTTGAGAAGTCTTGTCCCTGACCTCTCCTTAAGTCCTTGTGTAGTTTCTGGAATATAATATGGTCTATATTTTATAAAGTGCATGTTCTCTAGTGTTCAATTCTATAGAGAGGACATGACTGAGTTGTTCTTAAATAGTCCAATTAATTGTTTTTTGTGCAGATCCTTGATCTACTCTTCAGCATCTCTCTTTCACTTCCAAGACCTGCTGGTTCATCTATATCTGCTGAAGATATAGAATTGTCATACAGTGCATTATCTTCTCTTGAGGATGTTATAGCCATATTGAGGAATGTAAGTTGATCACCTTGTTTCACTACCTTGCTTGTTGTTCTTCTTCCAACTTTATTGTATTTTATAGTTGCAAAGAAAAAAAAATGAGACCGAAGATCTTGGTTTTCATGTATATATATATCCAGGATACTTCTATTGATCCATCGGAAGTTTTCAACAGGATTGTTTCCTCTCTCTGCATTCTGTTGACAAAGGAGGAGGCAAGTGTCTTTGATTCTGTGTGTGTGTGTGTGTGTGTGTGTATTGTATCTAAGTTATAATTAATAACTGTCTTGGCACTCATGTACAGCTGGTTGCTACACTGCATGGCTGCTCAGTGGCTATATGTGATAAGATCAAGCAGTCAGCTGAAGGGGCTATTCAAGCTGTTGTTGAATTTGTTACGAAGAGAGGGAGAGAATTGAACGAGATTGATATCTCAAGGTTTAAAGCATAGTTTATATACTAATGTTGTTACTTGAAAAACCACCTTTGTTGATATCATCATATATCATCTTTTTAGCTGGTAAAATTTGAGCATAAGTTATGGTGGCATGACATTTTTTGCCTACAGGACAACCCAATCATGATTTCTGCCACTGTGCATGCAACTGACAAACATTTGCGTGTGGAAACTCTTGGAGCTGTATCCTTTTAATATTCTAAATTTAAAGTTGATATGTTTCATTGACTTTTGTCATAATTTTAACTTGTTAGAATCAACACAATTGTTTATAATATTGCAGAAATATTGTTCTTCCCTCTCTCTCTTGTGTGTGTTTTGTATGTGTGTGTGTGTGTGTGTCTATATATATATATATATATATATATATATATATATATATTCAGTATATGTTATCTTATTAGCGGGCGAGCCCTGATGGTAATGTTATGTCTTGGCGACTAGTTGGTCATGGGTTTGAATTCGAAAACAACCTCTTTGTATATGCAATGGTAAGGCTGCCTACGGTGCCCTCTCCATACATTCGCTTAGCGAGGAGCCTCCGGGTACTGGGATGCATTAGCTTTTTTTTATATGCTGTTATCAATCTGTTTACCTCAGGCAAATTCATCCTTTACTTGTGAAAAAGATTTCTTCTTTGGCTGAAAACACTAGCCCAATAACTGTTTTTGATGAAGTCCTGGCTACTGCTGGAAGGGATACAGTCACAAAGGATATATCTAGGTTACGTGGGGGATGGCCGATGCAGGATGCATTCTATGTAAGTTTGTCATTGTTTTCAGTAAGAACTTCTTTACTTCACCGTTGTACAGATTGTTCCCTGTTCAGTTTTGATCTTCAATTTATTTGCCTATAGCAATGATTAGACTGGTAGAAAAATAGTACATGCAACTTGCAACTTGTAAGTCACTGTGCTTCCTTGGTTGCAACTTGCAATAAGTGTAAGGGTGCAATTTTGAGAACATGTATAAATGCTATTAAACATTGAGTTTGATGGTGGTGTTTTATAATCCAGTTTGTAATAATCTATCCCTAAGAAAACAATAGAAGAATCCATTGAAAAATACCTTTTTGTAATTGGTTTTATTGAAAATATTTAATTTTTTATAAAACCTAGAGCACTGACTGATCAACGTAGACAAACCAACTTGGTGGGATAAGTCTTAGATGCTGCTGCTTAGGATCTCTAATTGCTAGATTTGAGATAGGTTGATTGTACAAAATAGTATCTTTGTTATGAGTTTCCAGTTCAATCTCTTCCTACTTACCATTCTTTTGTTCTTTGTTAATTCTTGTCAACAACCAATTATCTCGGAAGTTTAAGCTGTGAAGGGACGTGAATGATTTTATATTACATCTCTAGCATGCCCCACTAACATAAGAGTCCTTTGGGCTTGAAGCATGGACAAGGCATAGGCTCACCTACATAATGTTTAAATTCAACCTTCTATTAGAAAAATGGGTGAAAGATGAATTGAAATCTAGACCACTTGGTCATAGAGGCTTTAATTTATACTACGTTATGAACAAACAATCCCCAAAGCTTAAGCTATTAGGTGATGACACAAATGATTTTAGTTTTTGCTCTTTTATTTCTGATTAACATCCCTGTTCTTTAAATACCATTATAAAATGAGTTTCATGTTGTCATCTGTACTCCCATTTTGAAGTTTTTTGTTTTTGTTTTTGTTTTTTTTTTTTTTTACAAATTAATTGATTTATAGAGTACAATTTTTTCCAGGCATTTTCTCAGCACATGGTACTGTCAGTTTTATTTCTAGAACATGTGATATCTGTTCTTAGTCAGATTCCTATCCTTAAAGGTGATGTGGACAGACTTGAGGATAGCCAGGTTGACAATCATACAGAAGATGGCAAACTGCAAGCTGCAATTTTTGCTCTTACCGCTTTCTTCAGGTCTGTATTATCAGTCATGCCTTTTGTATTTAAGATACATAAATCATCCAACAATTTCACAAACCGTTATTTGATGCAGAGGTGGGGGAAAAGTTGGAAAAAGGGCCGTTGAACAAAACTATGCTTCTGTTCTTTCTGAGCTTACACTGCAACTTGGAAGCTGTCATGGTTTAACCTATTCTGGTCAGCATGAACCATTGAGGTGAGAATCTAGCACTATTACTTGCATGTTGGCATCTACATTTGTGCTGCAAGATATGTCTTTATTTTATTTTTTGTTTTATGTATAAAAAACACTTTAAAATTTAAATGTTGAAGATAATTTAAAAAATAGTATGTTTTGAAATGTACTGTTAATGTGATTTTTGGATTGTTTTTTCAAGAGAAATTAGGGAGATATTTAAATCTGTAAGTAAATCCCAATGCGAGTTTTTACATTCTGACCCACCATTCTTTCTCTAGGACATGGTATTTTAGTCATATGATTTAGTTGGTGTCTTTAGGGGATGAACATACTGAGGAAACTGAAGTCAGGGCTGTATTTATAAGTGAACATAAAAGTTGTGAACAATTACACATAAATATGTACACAACTGCACTTGTGAATTCTATGTATAATCCACTTTCATGTTCTTGTGCAGGAATCTTCTTAATGCATTTCAGGCATTCTGTGAATGTGTTGGTGACCTAGAGATGGGCAAGGTAGACAAACGTTTAAAATTGCTCCATTTTAGGGATGTAAGATATGGTCTTGTAAGCAAATTAATATAAAAATATTCCTTTATTCAGATATTAGCTAGAGATGGAGAGCTATTAGAAAATGAGAGGTGGATTAGTCTGATTGGAGACATAGCAGGCTGCATCTCTATAAAGCGACCAAAAGAGGTAATATGATTTGAAATATAGTTCAGCAACTAGTTAATGCATTAATTTATATATCCAGATGAGTGCATAATTATATGACCAAAAGAAAATGCTACTAGAATATTGGAGTAGCTTTTATTGTTGGTGTTGGAGTTGGAGATATAAATCAAATCCATTTCAGGAAATTCTTTGACAGTTCAAAGCTTTTATTTTTAGGATGATTATTTTATTGACGTTGTATCTTAAATCATAATCTCTTTGATCAACTGATTAGGAGTTCAATCCTCACTGCCTCTATTGCATTATTAGGGGGTATGCATGTTGGAGATATGAATCAGAACCACATTTGAATATTCTCTTATAAGCTTAAACTTTTATGTTTTAACTTTTTACTTTTGGTTTTTATATCAATTGATCGTGAAGGCTTATGTATGCCAATATTTCTGTGTTTGTATTTGATAAGTCTCAATTTAATTTTACCTAGTTCTTAGTTACAAGGAATGTGTGAAACAGGCTGTTTGATGTCATTGAGTATGGCCTGCTCACTAGCCATGAAGATTTCCTTTAATTCGGTTTGTGCTTCAATGAGAAAAGATTAGGTATTTCTATGTGGAAAGTTTGCAGTATAATGGAGCATTTTACCAATGGAATGTAATGCAATAATTTTCAAAAATAAGTTTTTGCTTACATTGGGTCTGGATAGGTTATTTTGGTATGACTGAAATACAATGATTATTTTAGCTGATTGTTTAAATCACCATTATCATGAATAAAGTGGTATGTTAGTTTGATGTTAATTTGTAATTCAATGTTATTTATAGGTTGCTTATTTTTAGCTCCACCTGGTCATCATCCTACTCTTTTCCTATACAAATAATTAATTGAATGATATTTGAACTATGGAATAGAATACATGCATGAAAGGATCTGTCTTACCACAAGAAGTGATTGCATTGCTATTTTACTTTAAGAATATATCTTGCATTTGACCTTCTGCTTTATCATTTTCTCCTAATAAGATAGAAAGGTGTACCATCAGGGATCAATTGCTTTCCTTGAGAGCTATTTAGTCAAAAACATTGTGCTCTGTGAAGTGTCAACATGATTGCTCTTAAGAATGTTGGCAAGAAATAATTGTGTTCTCATGAAAATTTTGACAAACTTTCCTGTCTTGTTGGAAACATAGGTACAAAATATTTGTCTATTTTTTCAAAACTCATTGGATCGACCCCAGAAATATCAAAGGGAAGCTGCAGCTGCTGCATTGTCAGAATTTGTTCAATATAGGTGTGTATAGAATGACACTTTGAATAAGTTGCCTCCCATTGATGCTGCAATATTTTATTAATGGCTCATTTGCTTTATCTTTTTGAAGAAGACATGCATTTTTAATTCAAAAATGTATTTTTTAAATTTTACTTTAGGCAAGTCTTTTGAAAATAAAAATAAGAAAATAATCTATTTTAATGCTTTTTCAGAAATTAAAAACTATTTGCTTACGGGATGGGGAAAAACTCTTCAACGCTATTTTCCTTAAACCAAAGGGCCCCAAGTATTGGATGTTTTTGCAGAAACTTGTCATGGTGTCTTTAACATATACTACGAGGCTTCATTTTTCATATTAATGGGATGGAATAATTTTCTGAAAGTGATTGCTGTTCCTATACTAGGGATTCAGGGTCAAATCTGAGTCCCAATCTGTTTACCTCGGTCTTTGATGTGCTAACTAAGCATGTTCAAGAGTTGGTGCCATGACACATGCTTTATGAAAATGATATAGTCTTGGTTAAAGAGTTGAGAGAGGTGTGGTCAATGGTTTGTCCATGGACAATACATGGTGGACTATAGAACACTATGGCATTGTTTGATCCATGTAGGATGTAGCCAACCCCAGCTAGTAGTAAAAAGGATTAGTTGTTGTATACTAGGTACTAGGTCTACATTTACATTTGTATGTCCATTTAATTTGGTGGATTGCCCTGACCTGGACTATTTGGAGGCATCGGAATAGAATCATCTTCCAAAATGAAAGCTTTAATAATTCCAAACTGTTGGAGGATGCACTTTTCACCTGCTGGACTTGGCTGAGGAACTTGGAGAAAGGATTTGACAAATCCTTTCAATTCTGGTCTAGCAGTATGAGGGAGGCTTTTGTAACTAGGGGAGGGGATACTCTTTAGATTACACTATTTTGTGGGATACATATAATCCATCCAGACCTGTGGTCCTTTAATTCATGATTCTATGAATTATGGTGCCACAGGTTTGTCTTTGGAAATAGGTTTTCTTTTTGGTACCACTTGTACTATGACTTTTTACTTCAAATATATATATATATATTATCTTTGCTGATCAAAAAAAAAAAAAAAAAAACATTTGTATGTCCATAACCAATTACTTTTACTTATTGAATTACATGCCATTGACTTCATGGGCGATCTTCTTTTGTTTAGTTTTTGGGTTAAAAATATAAAATCATACCTGGTCCTCTGCCTAATAGTTTAAGGTTTTGGGAGAGTTGTGTTTGTTTTTCCTTTAATCGTTTTAGAGATGATAGAAATCTTACATGTTACAGTGAGTGCAATTATTTCTGAAAGAAAATTTTACCTTCCTCCAAATGGCCGATTAGAGTACTTCCAACACTAAAACAAACATAGCTTTGATTATTGATGTTTCCACTTTCCACAACCAACTAGTTAGGAGTTTTGATCCTTGACAGTTCCATTTTTCATAATTAAATTAAATTTTTGCATATGGTAAAACAACTTGAGCGGATGCATTAGAAATATAAAGTAAAACCATTTTTGAGCCTTCACTTGATCCTTCAAGCTTCTAGAAGATTCATTCATTGACAATTTTTCACTTTTTAACTTTGAATAATTAGATATTGCAGTTTATTGTGTTCGCATCAGAATAATTAACCACCAGTTTTCTTTTTTTCTTTTTTTACATATTCCGACTCTTTAGTTGAAGTTCATATTCATTCCTATTTTCAATTATACAGTGGTGGACTTGGTTCACTTTTGGAGCAAATGGTTGAGGTTTTATGTCGGCATGTATCGGATGAGTCTTCAACTGTTCGGCGATTATGTTTGCGAGGATTAGTACAGGTCTTGGGTTTCATCCTATGATATTTTGTCATGACTCATGTAACCATGGTTTCTTTATTTTCAATTGTAATTATTTCAACATGAATTTAACTGTTTTAAAGCTTGATTGCTTGCCAATTATCTGCTCTTTTTTCAAATAATTGATTTTCCAATCTAAAGAATGTGCTTGATTGCTTGCCAATCATCTACTCACTTATCTTTCTGTGCATTTCTCTTGAGATAAGGATTAACTTTTTATTCAAAGTATTAACGTGTGAAAAACTTTCTATAGACTATTTTACACCAAACAAATTACAAAATTACTTTCATTGTTCATAAGCTTATTCGATATTATATTGTAAGAGATGCAGTTACTCAACTGCAATCTCGGGTAGTAAGTAAGCTGTTAGCTTAGTTATGACCGCTGTCATAGAGACAGCAGTTGAGCTGTTACGTTATTTATAGATTCCGCTGTCTCTATGACAGCGGTCATAACTAACCTAACAGCTTACTTACTACCCAAGATTCAGTTGAGTAACTGCATCTCTTACCATACTCTAATATTCATTGAAAACGTATTGCATGTATATGATAATTGTGCATTTGATATGATCATTGAATTATGTCATGTTATCAGTTAGATTTTCAATTCTAGGTAGTATATCTCTATACACTTTTATGCTTCTCTTTTAAATCATCATTACCAAATTTGAAACTGCAGATCCCATTGATTCATATTCTGAAGTATACGGCTCAAGTCTTGGGTGTTATATTAGCTCTACTAGATGATTCAGATGAATCTGTACAATTAACTGCTGTATCATGCTTATTGATGGTGAGGTTCTTTACCTCCTGTTTGATTGTGTTTACCCTTTCATCCATTATAAATTCAGTTATTTACTTTATTTTTTGGCTGCCTGTAGATTCTCAATTCTTCACCTGATGATGCAGTTGAGCCCATTCTGCTTAATCTTTCAATACGGCTTCGAAATCTTCAAGTATGTAAATTTTCTCTTCTATGAATCATTTTGATTTTATTTATTTGGGTTCTTAATGTTTATTAGAAAGCTAATGTGGTATGAGAATCAGTAGTTGTTGAGCTTATGCTCCTATAACACCAGCAGACCAGATTTGGGCCAAAATCTTAAGGTACCATCAGCAACACTGAATGCTACAAGTTGGGCTGCTTGACTCAGAGTTTCTTTTTGCAACCATAAGTCATGGTTGAGAGTGCCTTGAGCTTGAAAGTACCTTAAGATTTGTTCGACAGCCTTTATGCATTCTTTAAGTTGGCAGGCTTTTTTGACTGCATAGCTGATTTCAGGTCTAGTCATTGTAGTGATTAGAGTCTGAATGAAGCAAAGACTAGAGAGCAGGACCTGAAGACTAAGCAGAAGTGGGACTGAACTGAACCAAGCCCTACTATCATCTTGAAACTATTGAAGAACTTAGAAATTTTGAAAATATTGAAGAACTTTGCTTCAGTCAATTAACACTCGACATACTTAGCTAAATCTTAAGAAAGTGATAAGAACCTTAGGAGAACTACTTCACAAAGGCTAGCCATTGTAGTTGGAGAGCCAAATGCCTTGTAAATCCCCCACTAGAACCCCATACTTCCAATGTGGGACTCAAGTTCCATATCTTGCAATTGGATTGTAACATCACACCATGCTCCGCTTCCTTGGCGTCCACGCAAGCTGGCTGTGCACTAATTTTTTAACATAGCAATCCCGAAGTCACCATCCGCGTAGCTCGTTTGTAGCTGATAGATTCAATCGAAAGCTTTGATACTGATTGATAAGAGCATTGGGAGAACCACACCACAAAAGCTAGCTGTTGTAGTTTGATAGCTCAATGCCTTACATATCTCACATTAGAATCCCATACTTCCAATGTGGGACTCAAGATCCATACCTTTCGATTGGATCCTAATGGATAACTGTGGCTTGTGGTGAGTGCTAGAGAGTATTATGAATATAGTTAGATTGTCATAGAATATCTTTATTGATTTTTGCTTTATTAGGTTGCTAGTCATATTGTTAATGGGCCTGACCTTGTAATAGTGTACTACTAGTATTTGACGTTAATTTAGTAAATATAAGCGCCTTTAGTTAAAATATTGAACATCATATCTTTTATTAAATTGTGTTGTCTTATCTCTTTTCCTTGTTTAACACTAAGTCTATAAATCTTAACAAGAAGTCAACAGTGCACTATGTCTTCATCAAAAGTAGGAATTCATATATCCGTATTTGTGTATTATATAACTTAAAGATACTTTCTTCTTGCTTTTATAATTTCCTATGGATGTTTTATCCTCCCTTCATAATACTAATATTAATATACTTTCTGTTTCTATAAAAGAATAGAGAACTTTCTATTAATTAATCTTGGGATATTCTTACCACTATTTGTTAAAATAACAGACAAGCATGAATGCAAAGATGCGAGCCACTTCTTTTGCAGTATTTGGGGCACTAAGCAAATATGGAATTGGGGCACTAAGTGAGGCATTTGTCGAGCAGGTATATTGCTAACTCTGAATGCAGTTGTACTTTTTCTTCTTTCCTCCTTTTTAAAAAAAAAAATTATGGACTCAAGTAAATAGGTAGGTTCAATCTGTTACCAGTAAAGCTAAAATATATAATGGATGTTTGTCAATAATGGGTATTTGTAGATGAGAACAGCAAAAGACATTTATATTTTAATAAGGAAACTTTTCCTTGGGGGCTTACTATTTGCGATTATTTGTTATTTTCCATTTTTGTTTGTTTATTATTAGGTGACATAACTAGCTTGTAGCAATTTTACCACTATATGTTCATTTTGTGATTTCCAGTTTGGTTAATTTAAAAAAGGGTAAAATATGTTTTTAGCACCCTTGTTTTATTTTGATTTCTGTTTTTAGTCCCTCATAATTTTTTATATTGTTTTTAGCCCTGACTTTAATTTCAAATGTTAAGTGATGACATGGAGAGCATAAATTGCGTGTTAATTTTATGTTTAAGTTTCTGATGGCTTTTAAACTACAAATTTTCTGGCGGTCCAACATTGACTCTTATAACATTTTCAGTGGTTTCATTTTTTTTTTTTTTTTTTGTAGTAACATTTCTGGCTGTTTTAGTCTGCTAGAAAATTTGCAGCAGTTAAAAACAGCCAGAAACTTACACAGAAAATTTTTAAGTGCAATTTCTGCTTGCCACGTAATCACTTAACAGTTGAAATTAACATTAGGGGCTAAACAAAACAGAACAATTTATGAGGGTCTAAAAACAGAAATCAAGATAAAATGAGGGATCAAAAACATATTTTACCTTTTAAAAAATGATAGTCATTTTGGTAATAGCATAGGAAAAAAGAGTGGTCACATTTAAACTTGTAGTCAATAGACTATTTGTGTCTTTTTTCTGCCAACCATTGATTTGTCGACTTATCCATGCTAAAGCCCCGAGCAAGCTTCAATGCCCAGACATCTCCATCTCCTCAACTAATCTCCAAATACAGAATTTCACTCTTATCTACATATTCCATTTTAAAGATAGTTTTTTCTTTACCCAATAACCAGATTTGGAATGTTCAACTTGGCAATTTCAGAATCTAGTGAAATACTTCATCAACTATCAGTGAACACATGAATCAAAATAAAGGAAAACAAAATGTTAATCTAGACCATAATGTAATAACCTATGGCCTTTTAGTAGGTACATTATACATGTATCTTGTTATATTTTTTTTTTTTGATCAGCAAAAGATAATATATATTTATATATATGAAAGCAGTACAAGAAGTACTGCTGTGATTACAAAAAATTGAAATCTACACAGAACTTTGATGGCTTTATCTCAAAGCCAACAAAGGTCTGACAAGATCTCTGATGAATAAAAACCAAAAAGAAACCCTTCCCAGCTATACAAAACACTCTCGCATATTGGACGACCAATAATGGAAAGTAGTATCAAAATCCTTCTCTAGGTTCCTCAGCCAAGACCAACAAAAGAAAATGGCATCTTCTAAGAGTTTGTGACCATTAAACGTTTCATTATGGAAGAGGATTTGATTTCTATGATTCCAAGTGCACCACGTTAGTGCAGCCCACCAAGATAGCCACCTGTCCAAAGCTTTCCCACGTACATGACAGAAAGAGGATTGGTTGAAATGCTCCTTTGGATCACAGGAGTAAACCCCCAAAAGGTTTGCCCATGCCCAGGACTCCCACCACAAAGGAAGGATTCTAGGGCAGCTGAAGAAGAGATGGGAGGCATCCTCCTGGTGATTATTACAAAAAGGACATTGAATGTCTGTTATGGCTACATTTCTTCTCCTAAGGTTGTATCTTGTAGGTAGTCTATCTTTAAATAACCTCCATATAAAACATGCTACTTTGGTTGGTATTTTCAGCTTCCAAAGAAATTTGTAAACTTCCTCCTGTGTGTATCTGCCCTCCTCATTTCTAAGCATGTGGTATGCACTATTCACTGAGTAATTTCCATTAGATTGTGCTGTCCATACCCAGGAATCTGCTAACTGTTGATTAATTGGCACCCCCTGTATTTCTTCCAAAAGTGATATAACCTGCTGAATCTCATGCTCCCTAAAAGGTCTTCTCCATTGTAAATTCCAATCCCAGCCATGCTGGTTCTGACAGCCCATGTTCTGCATAAATTGTTGTTGCTGTTGTGAAATCTGAAAAAGTCTGGGATATGTCTCCTTCAATGCAGTCCGATGTATCTTCCACTGATCTTCCCAGAACAGTACCTTGCTACCACATCCAATCTTCCACCTCAGGCCACTAAAAAACCATCCATCAAGCTGTACTGATCCATAAGCCAAAGCTAAATCTTTCCACCATATCGAGGCTGATGGTAGTGTCGAGGAAGTCTGTATATTCCTCCAGCCTCCATATTTGGATTCCAAGATTTGAGCCCATAAAGCATCCGGCTGGTGAAATAGGTTCCAGCACCATTTGCCTAGCAAAGCCTGATTAAAAGCCTTTAAATTCTTGATGCCCAACCCCCCATTCTCCTTTGAGAGACACACTACTTCCCAGTTGACCCATGGAATTTTCTTCTGATC
>PYAF01005492.1:1737339-1790747 GCA_007407185.1 Glycine tomentella
CTTGCCTTGGCACCCTGAAAAAAGAGAAGAAGAAAATAGGAATTGAGGTAAGGACAGCCCTAATGAGGGTTACCCTTCCCCCAAAGGATAGGTATTTGTGTTTCCAAGTGGCTAATTTTCGCTCACACTTTTTGATGATAGGACCCCATGTTGCCCCACACCTCGGATTTGCCCCAATAGGAAGACCTAAATAGGGAAACGGTACAGACATTATGCCACAATTAAGGAGACTAGCCGCAGTAGATATCCATTGATCATCCATCCCAAACACAGCGATGTTACTTTTATTACAGTTTAACTTCAACCCCGACACCATTTCAAAGCTCATCAGCAGCACCTTTAGAGCTTTCACATTTGCTATAGTTGCCTTTCCAAAGAAAATGGTGTCATCTGCATATTGCAGAATGCTGACATCAGATTCTTTATTCCCCACCTTGAAACCTTCATACAAATTTTTTGCTTGTGCCTCCCTTAACATCCCTGTTAGCCCTTCTGCTGCAATATTAAACAAAAAAGGGACCAATGGGTCACCTTGTCTAAGCCCCCTCTGAGGTTTAAATTCTGATGTTGGACTTCCATTAACCAATATGGATGTAGAGGCTGATGATAAGCACCCCTTAATCCAAGATGTCCATTTCTCGCAGAAACCCATTCTCTTCATCATATACAAGAGAAAATCCCAGCTTACTGAGTCATATGCTCTCTGAAAATCTGCCTTAAAAATCACACATTTTTTTCTACTCCTCTTAGCTTCTTCAACAGCCTCATTTGCAATGATAACACTGTGCAGTAATTGTCTCCCCTCAATGAAGCCAGATTGTCTTTCATCAATGATAAAAGGCATCACCCTTTTCAGCCTGTTAGCAAGCACCTTGGCCACTATTTTATAGATACAGCCTATAAGAGAGATTGGCCTGTAGTCATATAAGCTTTGGGGATCCAACTTCTTAGGAATCAAGGCTATGAATGATGCATTTGATCCTTTTGGAAATGTCCCATTTGCGTGAAATTCATCCAGGAAGCGGAGAAAATCTGGCTTCAATATATCCCAAAAAGCCTTTATGAAATTAAAATTAAAGCCATCCGGTCCAGGGCTTTTATCGCTGCCACAGCTCCACACTGCCTCTTTTATCTCTGATGCCCCAAAGGGAGCTGTCAAAACACTGTTTTGTTGAGGATCCAAAGTTTTGAGCTGAATCCCATCTAGTTTGGGTCTGTCAAAATCCGATTCTTGGTAGCTGTCTTTGAAGAATTTTGTTATCTCCTCCTTAACCCTTCCCGGCTCTTGAACCCAACTTCCATTAATTAATACTCCTTGTAGCATATTCTTCCTGCGCTTCCAATTTGCAGTCACATGGAAAAAGCGTGAATTACAGTCTCCCTCCTTGATCCATTTCGCCCGCGCCTTCTACTATGTATCCCATTGTCCGGAGGCTCCACGCTATGCGCAGGTAAGGGGGAGAGATATTGTACGTAGCCTTACCCATGACATATGCAAAGAGGTTGTTTCCGAATTCGACTCCATGACCAACGAGTCCCTAAGACACAACCAGTGTTAGTATTTGCAAATAAAAAACACATTCTTCGTAATATCTTCAAGTTGGCTAGTTTATCATGGAGTATTCCAAGGTGATTTGTCTGTCTTTTCATTATTTTGGTGAACCTTTTTGATTGCATAGTAGGCCAACAGAACTGGTGATTGTTATATATTAGCTTTTCTTAATATTTCAGCAAGCTCATTCCATGTCAATATGATTGATTTTAAAAGGTTCATGCTGCTGTTCCTCGCCTGGTCTTACATCTTCATGATGAAGATGTTAGTGTCCGATTAGCCTGTCGGGTAATCAGTTATCATCTTGAACTTTCTTGAATTGGAGATTTGTAAATAAACGTCTAACATGATAAATCCTTTCTTTTTGAAACATACTGACTGATAGAATACCCTGAAACAAGTTTGCCCATTGATGGAAATTGAAGGATTGCTTGCTGTACTAAACACACACAGTTTCCTTTCTGATCATCGGTATGATTTGACAGATCATAAAATTGCCTAGTTTTGCAAGAATTTTGAAGAATTTCCTATGGGAAAATATGATAACTGGCTTCTTTTGTGTTTTTAGAAGTGATTATGAGGACTTTCTCCGAGACATTGCAAAGCAATTTACTCAGCATCTTCCCTCCAGAGTTGATAGTTATATGGCATCAACAGTACAGGTTGTTATTTAAACTTTTTGTTATAACACAATCATGATTTTTTTATTGACTGAAATTAAGATTATGTTTGTTTGGATCAACTTATTTTTTGTGTCATGATGATTTTATAGACAAAACATGAGTCTTAATGAGGCAGCATTTGAATTTTTTTTTTCAAAAACAATTTTTTTCTAGAAGAGTTTAATTTTCATTTACTAAAAAAAAAAAAAAATAACTACGTATCCCATTGCCTGGAGGCTCCACGCTATGTGCAGGTAAGGGGGAGGGATATTTTACGCAGCCTTACCCTTGCATATGCAAAGAGGCTGTTTCCGGATTCGAATCCATGATCAACAAGTCACCAAGACACAACTTTACTGCTGTGTCAGGGCTCGCCCTCTTACTTTTCATTTACTATATGTGTAAATATTTTTATACTATTTTCTGAACCCAATACTTTGTGGATCATTTTTCCTTCTGTTTAAATCCAAGGGGTCTTGAGAATTAGTTGTTTGCTTTCTTGACGAGGCAGGCTTTTGATGCACCATGGCCCATAATTCAGGCAAATGCTATATACTTCTGCAGCAGCATGCTCTCTCTATCTGACAATCAGCATATTTTAGCTGTTTATCATTCACAGGTATTTCCAGGATGTGCTTGCAATTTTTGGGTTTCCGCTAAAACTGAAGTTTCACCATATTTGTCTGTATCTTCTTTTAGGTCTTCGGTATGCTGGTGGGAAAATTGAGTCGATCACCTGATGCTGTTGTTAGATCAACAAGTTCTGCTGCTCTGGGCTTGTTGCTGAAATCCTCCCCATTTATGTTCATGGAGAGCAGTTCAACTCGGTCAGTTAGACTCAACATCACGGAACCATGATGTGGAGTCTAAGAAAAACTAGCAACAACTCTGGAATATATACCAAAATCATGATTAGCTATGCGCTTGAAGCACTGCCTTTTAGGAGTGGTTGAGTGGACTAGGGTGCTGCTCCGCATATTTGTCATGTGAAAGTCACCCGGATATTGGAAGAGATCCCGTTGATGTTCGAGTACAGTGTTGTGTTAGCAATCGCCTCTTCTGTACTTTATCCATTCTTTTGTTTTGTTGTAAATTTGAAATGTACATTTATGTTATGATCGTGTAAATTGTTGTATATTAGTTACACTAGAAACTACATCGCGGAGGAGATTTTTGTACATTTCATTATTTGTTTTAATAATAATAAGTTGTATTAAAAATTGATGGTGTACAACTGTACAAGTACAAATAGATAGCCAAGGCATTTTAAATATTTGGTGCTCTTCGGCTTCCCTATCTCTTACTTTGCTTATTTCTTTATAAACAACAGTATAGTAAACTTCATCAGGATTGATTTGAGCCGCTTGTATGTGAACATATTTCCATTATTTTATGTGTTGTGATAATTTCTGTAAGAAACTAACGATGAAAGGGAAAATAAATTGACTTCATCACGTGACTAAAGTTTTTTTTTTTAAAAAAAAAAATACATTTTTTATTAAATGATTTTATGGAGAAAAATATTGAAGGTGTTCAGAAACGGGCTTTTTGTATTGAATGACACCCTTGCTTCATTACATTAGCGTAAAAAAAGTGTTCTGTCTTATGCAAGGTATCAGCAGGGGAAGTTTGATATTTCCATAAAGTTATGAATACTTTTGGGTTTGATTTTGCAAAAATACACTTTTAAGCATGAAATTAGTTATTAACTATTATTTACTCAATTCTTCCAACTTTTCAACCATTAAGACAAAATAAGGAACAATGTTATGTTTTACGTTTTTTCTTTGGTTAGTTACTGGATTTGGACGAAGTTTCAACTGCCTGACTAAAAGGTAGGGTGTAATGCTTACGGTGCCGGTTATTGTTAATGTTACTACATAACTTACTGGCTTACGTTCAGTGGTATAGGCCTTTTGCCTTATAAGTGGCAACAAGGACAAATTCTACCGTGTAAAGGGTAAAAAGGAAAGTAGGTAAGGAAAAGCCATCTAACTAATTGTTCCAAGTAGGGTAAGGAAAAGACCATCTAAGGAGTTGTCTGGTGTACTATCGTACATGAAATAGATAGAACAGTCACGGGAAGTTGTTCCGAAAAGGATAGCATCCTAAGTACAATTTCTTGAGAGGGTGGTGCTATACTATAGTGCTATTCTAACTAATGTTCTTACTCTTAAAAAACAAAGAGCAAAACACTCCACCCCCTCAACTTTCAACTTATTACACACGCACTCCTTTCTTTCATCATCTCTACACAAATCTCCCCTCGGTTTTGCAATACGGTTACATGCGCACCCCCTTCATTAGTAATGGTGTTGGTTCTGTTAATTCAAGTGGTCACATGCGAGGCACATGGATTGTTTAATGAATTTTTGCACACAATTGCCCTCATATTCCCCTTTTATGTGTATGTCTGTTGGACCACCTTTGCCATCTTCAAGACAAGTCATTTTGCTCTCAAACTCTGGATTTGTTATGCTTTTATCCTCAACAATTTTATCCCATTTTGAGAACTTTTCTACTAAAAAAAATAATATCTAATACTTATGAGGCATTCCAAAATATATTTTCACTGGCTTAAATCAAGCAGCATTAGTCTTTGCCAAGCAAGAGATTGCCCATGACTGACTGAACTCAATTTTGTCCAAAATTTTGCAAGAGTTGAGAAACACAACTAAGATCAGAAAAACACATTCAGGATTACAAAGATCATAAAACACCAAATCAAGTTTAATATGATAAACAATGAAATTGCAACATTGGTTCCAGAGTGGAAAACATGACCTAAATAGAGGAAAATCAGAATGTTCAAGTGCAAGTGTCTGCCTCAATTGTGCTATAAAAGATTCCACGTGACAAGAACCTTCAATTTCTTCATTGTTCTAAAACTGGATTGCTACAGTTCATGGCCGATCCGAAAAATGAAAATTTCATATTCAACCCCAAATCAATCTCAATAACACCAATTCAAGTTCAATATATTCAGTCTGAAATTCCTTCAAATATTCTAAAATAATTAGTATGAAATTCTTCAAATTCAACAATTCAACGAAAAAGAAAAAGGGGGGGGGGGGGGGGGGGGAAACTGTTGGTGGCTTTGTTGTCGAGGTGCGGCGCTGGGTGGTGATGGGGGCAGTGAAGGTGGAGGAAGGAAGAGGAGAAAAGGGATAGTTTGTGAATGGTGGTGGTGGTGGAGCCTGGAGCGGAAGGAAACTTCAATGGTTGAACAAACAGAAGGGGGATGAAGAAATTAGGGGGGTGGTTGTGGAGGGTACGGAGGCGGAGGGAAGGCACTATCGTGTTTGAGGGGTTCTGAGACTAGGGTTAATTGGAGGGGTATTTTTGACCTTTCATTCAAAATTAACACAATCAGGTCACAATCAGGTGTTAGTATAGGAAGTGTCAAAGAAACGCATTTTAACATAAGAATGCACGTGTAATAAGTCTACACTTAAATGTCAGTGTAATTTACTAAAAAATCAGTGTTATTACACGAATTTTGGAGTGATACCTTTCTTATTTTGGGAAACCAAAGACTTCTGGTAAGAGTATGGAATTTTTGTAATATATTTTTATTTTTATTTATAATATTCAATTTTATAATTTTTATAATATATATATATATATATATATTATTTCTAATTCCTTAGAGCACTTCTCAGTATTCTTATCTATAAGCAACATGAAAGTTTTGAGTGTTGTAGAAATCAATATATGAATTTTAAAGAATCAAAATTGCTTCTTTTTTTTAATGTAGCATTTAATTTTATATTTTACTAATTTTCTAATAAAATTTTCATTTATTGATTTTCTATCTTATGCCTTGAAAGTACTCATTTGTAATACTCAATTTTTTAAAGCTTGTTTGCTATGAACTCAAATCCAACCAATGTTGGCAGGGTTTAAAAAGAATGAAACTATATCAAATCAGAAAAATCGTGAGAAGAATTAAATTTACCAAAGAAGATTTTTTTTTTTTTAGAACTTAACAAATCAAACCATGTTGGAAATGAATTAATTAAGTTTGGCCACTAAAATTTTTAAAATAAAAAAAATGTCCACCAATGTAAACTCAACTTCAATGGTTAGCCGAGGAAGATATTCATTTTCAGCAATGAGTTCAACCACTTAAATGGTTAAATCTTGAGGTTGTTTAGCTTTAAGAAGTTATACTAAAAAATAGTGAATTTGTAAGATGGAATCAGGGGAATAATTCTTTTGAAGCGTCTTCTCAATATTTTAATATTCTTAAAATATAATAATTTTATGGCCAGAAATTCCGTGTAATAATTGAAGTGGTGCAAAAGGCTGAGAGCTTGCGTATAGTTTGGTTGGGATCTTATTTGTTCGGAGAATGTTGTCCCTGTCTTTTTTTTTTTTTTTTAAAGTGATGTTATCCCTGTCTTAAACCTTAATAAGTTATAGTATTATTAGAATAATTTTTGTAACCACAAATAAAATCAGATATTCGAGAAAAAGTACAACATTTACAATATTTTTTCTTTATGTCTCCATTACGTATCTCATTTTTTTAGTGGCGATAGTATATGAATGTCTCTGTTTTAAAAACATCTTATTCACATCTATTATTTCTATGAATACATTATATACCACTTGTTATTATTTCTCTGAATACATTATATACCACTTGTTACACTAACATTTTTATCTTTTTCTCTCTGTAAGTTTTAAATAGCATAGGTAACATTTTCGGATTTTTATCTAATGGAGCCTGCCAGGGGGGTTTTTGTTTTACAGAAATTAATGTTGGTGGGGTTATATTCATTGGTTGGCTAGTTGGTTGTAGTCGTTAATTGGGGGTGGGTCTGTTGGTTTTCTTCCTCTATGTAACTTTCTGCCACTGCTGGCCTGTTGTCATTTGAGTGAATCTTTTTCTTGCCTATAAAGTAGTATATTATGCTATTACCATCATGTATTTATATATTCTCCTTCATACTCACTCGTGGACTTATATATAAATATAAAAAAAATATTATATATGGGAGTTAAATATAATTTTTTAATTAAGTTTATCTTATTTAAAGTTATTACTTTTAAAATATTTTTTTATTTAATTTTAGTTCTATTTTAAATAATATTTTATTTATTTATGATATCAAGTTTTAATAAAAGATATTTTAGAAATAAATTTATTTTTTATTTAAAATTAATAAAAAATTTAATGATATCAATTAAATTTTTTAATTAATGTAAAATTAGTTTCATTATTTGTAATACATCATTGGAAAAAGATACAGCAGAACTTCAAGAATGACCAAGTCTTAAATCGAAAATTAATCTTTAATCAACTCTAAAATTTGAGAAAATATTTTTGGATTTCATTGAGGAGTCAAAGACTTTAATTATGCTCTTTACAACAAAGAGTTAAAAAGAGATGTTTTTAATAAAAAAAAATAGAACTTATAAAATAAATAATGCATAAAAGTTAAAAATTATATTAAAAATTAATTTTAAAAGGGTTGATGTAATTCTAATAAATATATATATAGGATAATATGCTTCACCAAAACAAAGATAGGATAATATATATTATTTACAATATTATCTAATGTGAATCATATATTGAATGGTTTAAAAGTTTACTAATTATTTTTTATCTTATTTTATTCATATATATTTCTCACCATTTTATTATAATTGTCGTCTTAGATTATTTTACATAAATAAAGAAAAAATAATAAATAGATGAAGTAGAATAATAATTTTAAAAAAATTAATCTTATAATATTATCAATTCATTTATAGATTTTATTGTTCATTATTAATATTATATATAAAATATATTATAAGTAAAAAAAAGATAACTAGTATTATATTAAAAAATTAAAATAATAATTATTTTATAACTATTTTTTTCTTTAATTTACTCGATAATTATAATGAGATGAAGAGAATATATTATTATTATGACAACTAAATAGACCTTTAAATGAATTGTAATTTGAAATTATCAATTATACTCATTTATGACTAATTACACTTCATTAAGATGAGTCGAGACTGAAACTTTCTAATGCTGTTGTGTCAATTTCATTACCCACACTTCTAGTTTCAGTAAATATAAATATACTAGTATTAAATAATACTATTATTTTTACAATTTTCTAATAATACTAGTATTAAATGATATTTTTTATAAAGTTCATGTTTGGCAAGGAGAAACTATAGAAAAAAGTACATCATAACTTTTCATTCATAATACTTCTTTTTAAATGTCTAGTACACATCTATTTTTTTGTTACGAAAAATATTATAAAAGAAGTTATATAAATATAGCGTATTAATTTCATAGCGAAGAGGTGCCACGGATAACTAGAGGCACCAAGCTAACCACATGCAAAAACTGCAGTGCAGATTTTCTGGTCACTTCTCTTTGCGTCTCGGCAGAGAAATTAGTGATGCAAAAGGCTCTTAAGTCGACCACACGATGCTATTCCCATCCTATCCAATATCCATGCACCACAAGCACGTACTCACTTCACATAATCCAATTCTCATTGCATATGCTCTTACGTCACCACCACAAACTATGTCACTCTTTATAAAAATATGAACAATCTAGCACACACTGCAAAGAGCAACACAGTCACATACACATACTACGACTCGTTTCATTTGCCTCTTGTAGTAGCCAATAGCCATGGTTTTCCAAACAAACAATAATCCCCATTTCGTATTGTTTCCCCTAATGGCTCAAGGCCACATCATCCCCATGATGGACATTGCAAGACTATTGGCGCGGCGTGGTGTGATTGTTACCATATTCACTACCCCAAAGAATGCATCACGTTTCAATTCTGTTCTTTCTCGTGCTGTTTCATCAGGCCTCCAAATCCGGCTAGTTCAACTCCACTTTCCATCCAAAGAAGCAGGACTACCCGAAGGATGCGAGAATTTCGACATGGTAACATCAATGGGCATGATGTACAAAGTCTTCCACGCCATCAGCATGCTCCAAAAGCCAGCAGAGGAGTTGTTTGAAGCACTGATACCAAAACCAAGTTGCATAATCTCTGACTTTTGCTTTCCTTGGACCGCTCAAGTAGCTGAAAAGCATCATATTCCAAGGATTTCGTTCCACGGTTTTTCTTGCTTCTGCCTCCATTGCCTGCTCATGGTACACACTTCAAATGTTTGTGAAAGCATCACTTCAGAATCCGAGTACTTCACTATCCCAGGCATACCTGACCAAATTCAAGTTACCAAAGAGCAGATACCTATGATGATCTCAAATTCAGATGAAGAAATGAAGCACTTCGGGGAGCAGATGCGTGATGCTGAAATGAAGTCATACGGGGTAATCATAAACACCTTTGAAGAGTTGGAGAAAGCATACGTGACGGATTACAAGAAGCTGAGAAATGATAAGGTGTGGTGCATTGGTCCTGTTTCATTCTGTAACAAAGATGATTTGGATAAAGCTCAAAGAGGCAGCCAGGCCTCAATTAATGAGCACCATTGCCTGAAGTGGCTAGATTTGCAGAAATCCAAGTCTGTGGTCTATGTTTGTTTCGGAAGCTTATGCAACTTGATTCCTTCACAACTGGTAGAGCTGGCGTTGGCCTTGGAAGATACTAAAAGACCATTTGTATGGGTTATTAGAGAGGGAAGTAAGTACCAAGAGTTGGAAAAATGGATCAGTGAAGAAGGGTTTGAGGAAAGGACCAAAGGGAGAGGCCTTATAATTCGAGGTTGGGCCCCACAAGTGCTAATATTATCACACCATGCCATTGGAGGATTCTTAACACATTGTGGTTGGAATTCAACACTTGAAGGGATAAGTGCTGGATTGCCAATGATTACCTGGCCTCTATTTGCTGATCAATTTTTTAATGAGAAGCTTGTTACTAAAGTGTTGAAGATTGGTGTGAGCGTAGGGGTAGAGGTTCCCTTGAAGTTTGGAGAGGAAGAGAAAACTGGGGTGTTGGTGAAGAAGGAAGATATTAATAGGGCAATATGCATGGTGATGGACGATGATGGAGAAGAAAGCAAAGAGAGAAGAGAAAGGGCAACCAAACTCAGTGAGATGGCAAAGAGAGCAGTTGAAAAAGGAGGGTCTTCTCATCTTGACTTGAGTTTGCTTATCCAAGACATTATGCAACAATCTAGTAGCAAGGAGGAAGTAATGTCGACGCCTAAAGAGTCACAATTTTCATGTAGCGCTTGATTTTTATTTTATTTTTTAAATAATGGGGATGATAAAAAACAAATAAGAGTATCTTTAGTATTAGATTTTGAGTAAGGATCTTGAGTTTAAGATCTAGTATTCATCAAATCTTCTAATAAAGAAAGTGAGTAAATCTTTACCATGGAGAATAAGTTATTGTAAAAGAGCCTTAAAATTTTTTACAGTATTTAAAAAAGAATAGTTTAGTTTCCTTTCTTTTCCTAAGATCTCAAAATGAAATTTACCATCAAAGAAAAAAATATGAAAATTTTGAGAGATATACCTTCAATTCTACATGACAATATAAAGTCTATCAAAATATGGTGTAAGATTCCAATTTAAAATCTATTACTAAAATACTCTAACTCAAACTTAAATTTTCATTTATCTATGCTAGCTCCTACTACTATGCAAATCCAAGGTATGTAGTAGTGCTTGATTTATTTTTAACCATATGATATTTGCCTACTCATTTTATTTACGCTACTTTTATACCATTATACACATTTTTTATTATGGTTAAAAGATGAGAAAATTAAATTTCAATTTCTTTTTATCGTAAAACAATATAAGTGTGAGGATAACCCCCCCCCCAAAAAAAAAGAGTGGGGCATGCATGGAATGTTTTCTTTTGTGAATTTTTTTTGAGTTTCATCTATTTGATTTGTATTGATTCCAATGAATCTGAAATAATCAAAAAACAACTCTTATTTTTCGGATTCTTTTTACAATCCCGGTATCATATTAAAAAAAGAAGGGTGCTCCGTTTTTTTCCATTGAGGCCAAACCTAAATCTTTGCTCGAGAGATAATTGTCCATATACTGATAAGGGATATATGAATTCTCGAGAAGAGAGGAGCCGTGGTGGTCCCCCCGGATCGCCCGGATCCCACGAGTGAAGAGAAAGTTGGATCTACATCATAATAATTTGAAATTATTTTACTCGAAATATTCTACTTTGCACATTGCATGATAACAGGGGGCATCTAACGAGAATTGGAAATAAAAAAGAGAGAAGATGAGGCAGTATTTTAGCTGTACAAGCTATTCCTTTTCTTCACCTGTTTTTAACTTTTTATCATTGTAATAAATCTAGAGTTTGCTCATCTGCATTAAAAACATATATATTATGGATCGATCGGACATTCCGACTGATGCCAGTTCCTGTAACGATCCTTCTAATTAGTCTAAATATTGAGAAGACCCTAAGTCTTGACTGAGGTCAATATTAGAAATAGGAAAATTAATCTACATTCATGCACATAGAATCGTATATATTGGTTAAGACTTAAGAGTAAAATTACTGTGTTTTTATACTAAAATAGAATCATATATATTCTCGACTGTAGCTTAAAGTTAACACAGTAATTTTATATACATAGTAATATATTAAAATTTTATTTTAAAATATTTTTAAGCTAAGTCTTTTAAACAATAAATAAAATAAAATATTAATAGATATTATAATAGGTGTGTTTGTTTAAACTTTAAAAAAAAACTTTAAAATAAATGTTTTTTATATAAATATTTTTTAATAAGCAAATAAGATTTTCATATTAAAATAAAAATAAAATCACTTTTTAAAGTAGAAACAGATAAAATAAATATTTATTTTAACAAATAAGTTTAAGCAAATTGATCCACTTATTGACTCATTTGGACCACTTTTACAAATATATTTAAAAATGGATTTTTTTTCTTTCCAAAATTAATTACTAGCATGAATCTATTTATTTTAAGTGTGGATTGACTTGCAAGTTTATCGACACATTAACACTTTTTAATAAAAATAAATTAGGTGCTACAAATATTTTGTAAGGTAAGGGGAAATAATAAATTATGTACCTCATTATCCAAAATTTTGTAAGGTAAGGAGAAAGGATAAATTAGATACCCCATTATTGGAAGGCTCTTCGCTATCCGAAGATAAGATAGAGGGATAAATACTAACTAATATCTATTATAAATAAAATTTATTGTTCAATAACATTAAATATTATATGTAATCAATACCATATTTAATATATTAAAATTAAATATTGTTGTTGTTTCTATGTAAGTGAAATGTGCACTTAGCGCCCACTTGCTCGTTAAGCAGGCATACAAAAGTTTATACAAAAGTTGCACTGGTTTAAGTGATTGTAGGTTGAGCATGAGGTGGGCAGACATGTTTGACCTCTTTAGTCTTAGAAATTTTCTTTTAAAAGACTTGAATTGGGTCTCAATAGCAACTTTCTTCTTTCTTCATTTATTTCTACAACAAAATAAACTAAAATTAGATGAAAAATTAAATATTTAAATTATTTTAAAACTATTCTAATTTATTCAAAACTTAATTATAAACAAGGCCAAACAAGTTTAAATGTAATGAAATATTGACATAATTGTCCACAAAATGGTCATTAAAATAATATTTTTAAGGTAATTATTACTTTCATTTAAGGGAGAAACTACTATGTAAAAGAGATTTATATTTGAGGAGAAAATTGTTAGAATACAAATATGAGGTGAAGTTTCACATCAGGTAAAAATGAAAAGGTTGAATACCATATAAGTGAGGATAAGATCCATAAATTAAAAAAAAATCTTATTTAGGGTGAGGGATTATTCTTAACAGGAATAGTAAAGTATTGTATTTAGGTGAATAATTTGGGGATGGTATATGGGGAAATAATATTTTTTATGTGTTATTAACATGAAAAAGCTACAAATACATCCACTTAAATTTTTAAAAATAAACTTGGAATCTTCTTGGATGATGCCTTAATTACTAGTGCTCCATACATGTCAGAATTTGTCCGCACGTATGTCCGACCTGATAGTGGCGTGTGTATTAGGCATTTTTCTAACTCTGATTGTCACTCTCATGGACAGAGCTTGTGATGGACAAAGAGACAAATCCATCGATAAAAAACACCACTCTTAGATTATGTATTAATTTATTCTCGACCGATCCCATAGAAATATGTTTTCTACTTTTCTAGAGCTATCCGATTTGAAATCAAGCAGACAAAAGGCCAAAAAACTTGACTCATAAGTGTCACATATATAATCCAAACGTGCTTACGTAAGCGCTTACATGATCGTGCCCTTCACTAATAGTCATTTATACAAGTCTTACAAATAGATAGATAAGATGAAGCGAATTCCTTGTATTGTACCTCATCATTTCACTGCAAAAATATGGTTTCCGAAGCACAAAAGCCACACTTTGTCTTGTTTCCATTGATGGCCCAAGGCCACATGATCCCCATGATGGACATCGCAAAGATATTGGTGCACCGCAATGTTATTGTGACTGTAGTCACAACGCCACATAACGCAGCTCGTTTCACACCAATCTTTGATCGTTATATTGAGTTTGGCTTTCCTATAAGATTGGTTCAACTTAAATTCCCATGTGAAGAAGCTGGAGTACCAAAAGGATGCGAAAATCTCGATATGATACCTTCACTTGGCACCGCTGCTAGTTTCTTCAGAGCAGCAAACCTTCTACAACAACCAGTGGAAAAACTGTTTGAAGATTTAACACCACCACCAAGCTGCATCATCTCTGATATGTGTTTACCATACACAATCCACATCGCCAAAAGATTCAATATTCCCAGGATTTCTTTTGGCGGAGTAGGTTGCTTCTATCTTTTGTGTTTGCATAATATACGCATCCATAATGTTGGGGAGAGCATAACATCTGAGTCCGAGAAATTTGTTCTGCCTGGTATCCCTGACAAAATAGAGATGACAAAAGCACAGACTGGACAACCGATAAATGAAAGTTGGGAACAGTTTGGTGTTGAAATTATGGCGGCTGAAATGGGTACTTATGGGGTAATCACGAATTCTTTTGAAGAGTTGGAGCCAGCATACGTAAGGGACTACAAGAATATCAGAGGCGATAAAGTGTGGTGTATAGGCCCTGTGTCACTTATTAACAAGGATCATTTGGATAAGGCTCAAAGAGGTAGGGCCTCAAATGATGTGTCCCAATACTTAGAATGGCTTGATTGTCAGAAGCCAGGGACTGTAATCTATGCATGTCTTGGAAGCCTATGCAATTTAACAACACCCCAATTGATAGAGCTTGGTTTAGCCTTGGAAGCATCAGAAAGACCCTTCATTTGGGTTATCAGGGAAGGAGGTCATTCAGAAGAATTAGAAAAGTGGATTAAGGAATATGGATTTGAGGAAAGAACGAGTGCTCGCGGCCTTCTAATTCGGGGTTGGGCTCCTCAGTTACTAATATTATCACACCCCGCAGTTGGAGGGTTCATAACACACTGTGGTTGGAACTCTACCTTAGAAGCAATATGTGCTGGGGTGCCAATGCTTACGTGGCCACTATTTGCGGATCAGTTTTTGAATGAAAGTCTAGTGGTGCTTGTACTAAAACTTGGAGTGAAGGTTGGGGTGGAAATCCCGCTTGCATGGGGTAAGGAAGTGGAAATTGGTGTGCAAGTGAAGAAGAAAGATGTTGAAAGGGCAATAGCAAAGTTGATGGATGAGACAAGCGAAAGTGAAGAAAGAAGAAAAAGGGTGAGAGAGCTTGCTGAGATGGCTAACAGAGCCGTAGAGAAAGGGGGTTCATCATATTCTAATGTGACCTTGCTTATCCAGGATATCATGCAAAAAACCAAGAGAGATGTGTGATAATCTCATTTGCCATAAACCAATTTGAAGTAAAAGGCAACTCCTTGTAGCTTTCGGCTTAATTATCTATCTTTTAAATGTTGTCCATGACCTCTTTCAAATTTCTTTATATCTGTGCAAGTGGATATAATATTTTTTGGCAATTACATATGTGTTCTTTCGGTTGTCCTCTCTGAATATAATTTAATCTGCTGTTGCTCTCTAATTAAGTTTAGTATTCCTGGTCGATCGAATCTCTAATAAAACTACATGTAATTAGCTCCATCTAATTTTGGTTAGCAAAATAAATTTCTTTTTATTTTACCTAGATATTACTCATGTCTTTAATTTACAAGACATAATTTATTTGACTCGGAAACATTAATTATGGTATAAGTATTGTAGCAAAATTACTCATGTGTATGTAAAAGACATTAGCTAGCTTACCTACACCTCCAACTAGATATAAGTATTGTAGCAAAATTGCTAGAAAACGACAATTTCTAGTAAAAACTGCTATAAGAGAAACACTACGTACTACTAGTTCAATATATAATCTCATGCTAGTCATTTGTTTCAAAATAACTTTTATTTATTTATTTTAAATAGTTGATAAAAAGAAAAAAGCACCACGTACGTTGATCAATCTGTGGTGTGTGTCATTATGTATTGAAAATTGTTAAATGTGTTTTCTTAATTTTTATTTTTACACATTTTCTTTTTTGTTACTTTTTGAAAAATCCTTTCTATACGGAAATGAGTTTTCAAAATATATTTTTAGTAATTATAACACTACTAAAATTTAGTTTCTGGAATATATTAAATATATTATGGAAACTAAATTTCAAAAGTGTTAAACCGAAAATATGTTAATTTGCAAGGCCTGCATGAGTTGGAGAAAGAGTTAGTCTTCTCAACTCCAAGCAAGTGGATGGTATATTGATGCAAAAGAAGGACACTTTTAAAACTTTTTACCTAAAATAAAGAACAAGAAAGAGGGGGACAGTACGATTTGCAGAAAAAGTGTAACATATTTAATTTTAACAATGTATCACTAATTTTTAAGTATAACCTTTTCCAAACGACTAATTTCTGTACGTGTAAAATATTTGTTAGTAATTAAGACTCCATTTTCTAAAGCTTGCAACTCAATGACCATCCCAAATGTTACGTGTACCTAGGTTCCCAATGAGTGCAAATCTTAAGAAAGAAGACACATCGAAATTGATCATTACGAAACGTTGAACATGCACTTATGGAAGCATCAAACAATAGAGTGATATGATCCATGCCACACAAATTAAACACATTCTTTAGCCTAAAAATTTCATCAATTAATTAATCATACGGAGACGCCAGGCTTTATATCCTTTTATGCGTAGTACGTTTAGAAATTGATTAATTTTATGAAATAAACCTTTTTTTTAAAAAAATCTGGAATTTATTAATTTTCAAAATATAAGCACAACAACTTGTTAAATTGTTAAATCCTGAGGTTACTTTAAGAAAACGATACCTCAATAAATAGTGAATGCGTAAAGGGGAATCTGGGGAATAATTCTTTCGAAGAGTCTTCCCAATATTTTATTTTTCTTAAAAATATAATAATTGTATGGGGGCGGATATACATCGCAAATAAAGTTGAAATTCCATGGATTAGTAATAGAAGGGGTGCAAAATTCACCAAAAATAAAAAAATAAAAAATTGAAGGGATGCAAAAGGCTCAGAACTTTCCACGTATATGTTGGTCGGGATTTTTTTTTTTTTTTTAATGATGTTGGTCGGGATCTTTGTCTGGAGAATATTATCCTTGTCATAAATGGTAATAAATAATAGCGCGTATTTTAGGTTAATTTTTTATAGCATTTTGATAATGTGTTTAGCAATCACAAATGTAGAAAAAGTATACGGCATTACATTTTGAAAATACTTTTTGCATCTTTTATATATGTCTCTATTCCCTATCTCATTTTGTTTTCTTATCTAATTCCTATATCCTTTTCCTGTTATATATAAAAGCTATCATAAAAATATATATAAAAGTAACGTATTCCTATTTTATTCTTAATCATATGGAGGTGAAGGCGCGAGAGATACGTAGAAGCTGACCGCATAAACTAATTGGTACAGGATGAATATCTTTTATTTTTGTTTGTTGTAACATATTATGGAACTGAATCTTCTCTCGTCTCTTCTAGCTCTTAACCTTTGAGCTTGCGTCTAGGCAAAGAAATCTGTTATTCAAAAAGCCTCTTACGTCGTCCACAAGATTCTAGTCCCATCCAATCATCCATGCACCAAGCACATGCAGACGTGCTTATTTCAAATAATCCAACTTATATTGCATATGCTCTTACATCATCAGCTACTAAGATGTCCCAGAACCCCATAAACTACGTCACTCTTTATTATAAAGCGAGACAATAATCAAGCACATGCAAAGAGCAACCCAAAACCACACGAGAAAAGCAACATAGTGAGATACTACGTACGTACTTTTGATCACTTCGTTTGCCTCTTGTAGTAGCCATGGTTTTCCAAACAAACAATAATCCTCACTTTGTATTATTTCCCCTAATGGCTCAAGGCCACATCATCCCCATGATGGATATTGCAAGATTATTGGCACGACGTGGTGTGATCGTTACCATATTCACCACCCCAAAAAATGCATCACGTTTCAATTCTATTCTTTCTCGTGCTGTTTCATCAGGCCTCCCAATCCGGCTAGTACAACTCCATTTTCCATCAAAAGAAGCAGGACTACCTGAAGGGTGTGAGAATTTCGACATGGTAGCTTCAAACGATTTGTACAAAATGTTCCACGTCATCAACATGCTCCATAAGCCAGCAGAGGAGTTATTTGAAGCACTAACACCCAAACCAAGTTGCATAATCTCTGACTTTTGCATTCCTTGGACTGCTCAAGTAGCTCAAAAGCATCATATTCCAAGGATTTCATTCCACGGTTTTTCTTGCTTCTGCCTCCATTGCATGTACCAGATACACACATCAAAGATTTGTGAAAGCGTCACTTCAAAATCCGAGTACTTCACTATTCCTGGCATACCTGACCAAATTCAAGTTACCAAAGAGCAGATACCTATGATGATCTCAAATTCAGATGAAGAAATGAAGCACTTCGGGGAGCAGATGCGTGATGCTGAAATGCAGTCATACGGGGTAATCATAAACACCTTTGAAGAGTTGGAGAAGGCGTACGTGAGGGATTACAAGAAGGTGAGAAATGATAAGGTGTGGTGCATTGGTCCTGTTTCATTCTGTAACATAGATGGTTTGGATAAGGCTCAAAGAGGCAACCAGGCCTCAATTAATGAACACAATTGCTTGAAGTGGCTAGATTTGCAGCAACCCAACTCTGTGGTCTATGTTTGTTTTGGAAGCTTGTGCAATTTGATTCCTTCACAACTTGTGGAGTTGGCCTTGGCTTTGGAAGATACTAAAAGACCATTTGTATGGGTTATTAGAGAGGGAAATAAGTACCAAGAGTTGGAAAAGTGGATCAGTGAAGAAGGGTTTGAGGAAAGGACCAAAGGAAGAGGCCTTATAATTCGAGGTTGGGCTCCACAAGTGCTAATATTATCACACCCTGCCATTGGAGGATTCTTAACACACTGTGGTTGGAATTCAACACTTGAAGGGATAAGTGCTGGAGTGCCAATGGTTACCTGGCCTCTATTTGCTGATCAATTTTTAAATGAGAAGCTTGTTACTCAAGTGTTGAAGATTGGTGTGACTGTTGGGGCAGAAGTTCCAATGAATTGGGGAGAGGAAGAGAAAACTGGCGTGTTGGTGAAGAAAGAGGACATTAAGAGGGCAATATGCATGGTGATGGATGATGATGGAGAAGAAAGCAAAGAGAGAAGAGAAAGGGCAACCAAACTCTGTGAGATGGCAAAGAAAGCGGTTGAAAAAGGGGGTTCTTCTCATCTTGACATGACTTTGCTTATCCAAGACATCATGCAACAATCAAGTAGCAAGGAGGATATAAAGTTGACCCCTAAAGAGTCGCAATTTACTTGTAGCGCTTGATGTTGTTAATGGTTAATCTTGTAAAAGTTTTCTAAATATTTTATTTCTTCTTATGTAACTATCTTTACTTATTTGCGCGTGGGTAATGTCATGTTTACTAAGTATGTATGCTAATAGTCTGATTTTGGGGGAAATCGTACATGTAATGACAATGGGAAAATGTCTTATTTATGATACAAGTATAGGCACAATGTATGGCATGGCATTTTTCTTTTATATATTTCACAAAGTTATGAATGAAATTGTTGGCTATGTATGTGTTAATGATTCGGTAAGCGCACTGAATTGTCTAAATAATAATAAAACGATAAGTCTGAGTGTCGAATTTCACATAGACTTTGCTTGTATTCAGATTTAATATATTTCTAATTTTAAATGAACAAGAATTAAATTTGATATTTTCTAATCTAATGCGGAAATATAAAGTGGAGAATAAGTAAAGATAGTTGAGCAGGACACGAAAAAGAGATAGAAGACAAACACTTGAGGATGAAATGTCGATTGATACGGAGTTTGTGATGTGTTGGGGCTCAACGAACCAAAACTACCTTTGATACAATATTAAAGATATTTCAAAACTACCTTTGATATAATATTAAAAATATTTGTACTATCCTTGATGCAATATTAAAGATATTTCTCAATTTAATGAGTAAATTCACTCACCCTCATCTACTAATATATTCTAACCTTGATTCCTCAAGCGCTAAACCCTAAATCACTTGATTTTACTCCTGATCCCTCAGCTAGCTACATCAAATAATTTGCATTAAGAGTAAAGATGATTTGTAACCTAGGCTAAACAACACCACTCCATCCCTATACATGATATCGTTAAGAAGCGTTTTTCAGTTCTAAGGAGATAACCATTTTACAATGTATTATAAACCCCATAACAAAGCATGCATATGGGAGATCAAACCACACACATGAATAAAGCTCAGAAAAACAACAATGATATGAAAATAGCATTAAATAGATAATTAAAATCATTACATCAAGAATGTTTGGTTGTTAAAACCCCAACAATGAATGGGTTAGCCTCCCATTTCCATGGAGGGCTTACAAATATGAAGGAAAAGCAAGAAGAATGGAAGGGGAAGGAAGGAAATGGATGAAAAGAGCCCCAAATGAGTGGGATCTCTCCTTCCTCTCGTGCCCAAGCTCTGCCTCAGCCTCCCAAGGTCTCCATTGAAGAACCTAAAAAGTGAGAGCCCTTGTTTCGTGTCCTAATTTCTCTTTTGAAGTGGCCCAGAGTCGTGGTCAGCGTTGGGTGTGGAAAGGTCGCGCTGAACGTGTCTCTATTGTCTAACTTGATAAGTGTCCACGCGCTGAGCGGGCACTTGGCGAGCTGAGCGAGCAACTTCAGACCCTTAATTTTACTTTTAGTTCCTTGCTATGAAATTTCTACAAAACACAACCAACATCTCATGAATCAACTAAATTTAGCATTTACTGGATAAAAGCTCAGAGAAAGCTAATTCCTATATTTTAATTACAAAAAGAAGCATTAAAAATAGGAAAAGAAGAGATAATTGTTATGTAATTTATGTATGTAATTTTACGTATGTTTAACAATTATCAGTATGGTACTACACCAAAAATACATAAAGTTGTTTTGCTCTCACATTTTCCTCTCCTCTTTTTATGGTTTCTATGTTTGATGGTTCTATACTTTTACTAATATATTATGTTCTAATAGTGATATCTATAGTTGTGTTCTTATAGATCGTGTGTCTGGAAAAATTGAGAGCAGAGTTGAACTCTGGTGAGAGATCAAATGGCTTGGAGTAACATTATCGTTATTGTTCTTTAATTTTTGAAGAAAATTAACACATATAGATTGTCAAAATAAGATAATTTTTTAAGTCTTTTGGCTTATGGCTGTATGTTGATCGAGATAAACAAGTTCCACTGTTTTAAGTTAATCCTACAATAACTCAAATCAAGAAACATGATGGAGACTACAAAGAAGGAGAAAGTTTTTATGTGTTTGCATTCAACTTTGGGAGATGATGTATTCACAAGCATTATGCATATGGAAACAACCAAACAAATAGATTTAAATATGTTTTTAATTTTTGTAAGTTAATATTTTTTTTTATTTTGTTCTTTATAAATTTATTTTTCTAATTTTATTCTATGTAAGTTGACATTTTTTTAATTTTGGTCTCTATGTAAGTTTTTTGGTTTTTGTTCATTTTTAATTATATAAGTTTATATTTTTTCAATTTTAGTATGTTTAAGATTCTAATTATTTTGTGATTATTATATTATTATTTATATTTTTAATTATATATGAAATATTTATATTATTAGTATTAATAATTAAATATTGGTAATAATAGGAATATAAATATCAAAATAGCTACGGATAATTCCCAATTGCTAAAATGGCATGAACTTCTTAGCCTTCTTGTCACAAAAACTATTTTCTGTGGCTGTTTTTTTATCTTAACCCTTCAATTTATAAGAAGAAAGAGAATTTGACTAATCCAAAATTTCATCGAAAGGTAAATATAGCCTGATCAAGAATTGTTTCTGTCAAAAATCAAACTCGGATATTAATGGAATGATTCAATCTTAAATTCAGCATATAAACCACGTATTTCTAATCACTTCTTTTTTCAGTGGCCATTTGATATTTATTTTGAGTGATACAGCGATCAAAATAATTTCATTTGCTAAGCAATAAAAATGTGTCGTTATATGGCAACCGAACACCTCAGTCGCCTCAGTCGCTATTTTTAAAACATTTTCTGTTAACGATCAATATATAATCAGTCGGTTTGTCAAATAAAAATTCGGTCTCAGTATGTCGCTAGAATTTATAAAAATAATTAAAAAAAATTAAACAACGTTGCAGCAGAATTAGCAGCTATCGTGTTGCCATAGAACAGTCACAATACTAGTCGCTGTTTTGGGCAAATGAAGAATATTCAGTTGCTAAATCGGTCCTTTTATGTGACCAATAATATTTGGTCGCTAATATGTATTTTTTAAAATATATAATAATATTTATAATTTATTGAATCATTATACCGATGGGAATATTAATTAACGATAAAATATATATAATTGTAAATATAAATAAGAGATAATAAACATAAACTAAATATAGGCAGAGATACTAAATTGTTACAAAATTATTTGCTTAGATTTTTTTTCATATTTTTTTATTTCAAATGAAAAATAATTCTTTAATAACATTGTATTTATAAAAAATTTAACCTATTATATATATATATATATATATATGTTATTAAATGCTAAATGTAAGATTTTTGAATTAAAATCTTTAATCTCGTTATTTTATTTATTTCATACAAAATAATATGACCTAATTTATATGATATAAAAATGTCTTATAAAATTTATAACACTTATTATTCTATTTAAAACTTATTATGTGCCATTAATAATGATGTAATATATATAATTGCAAATAAAACAATGTAAGAAACAATAAACATGAGATTAAAAATATACATTTTATTCTAATTATGTAATAAAACTATTAATAATATTTTTTTCTTTCAAATGAAAATAATTTTTGAATAAATATTCATTTAAATTTATATGTAATATATTTTTCAATGTAACATGCAAGATCTGTACCTTTTAAATATTGATTAAGAGAAATTATAATAAATTTAAACTTTTTATAATAATGTATCTTCATTGCGAATTTTAAAACACGACGACTGTAATTTTAAATAAAAATGTATTTTTTTTAAGTAATATTTTTAAGGTTAAATTAATTTGTAAGTCCCAAAATTAATTATTTAAAAATTTATTTGGTAGGGCCCATAATTTTTCATCCACTTTCAACTAACTTTCAGGTAGGTTTGATTGATTCGAAAAGAATAAAAAGAAACTAAACAAAGAATAATTAAATTAAAGTGTAGAGAAAGAAATGTAGGATCCATATAAATTTTTGAAAGAAATATGCTATAATATGCCTAGAAAGAGAGAGAAAAAAATAGATATAGGTTTATAATAGGAAAAAAATGAAAATTTTGGTGTGATATTTAAAATAAAATTTGTTTAATTGATCCCAAATAAAAATAGGATTAAACAACCCCATATTGTCTTATTTTGAATTCAATCATTAATGTTATGACTATCCATTTAATGTTTCATCTTTAATTTCTCTTTCATATATTTTATTATGTGTAAAATTAAAAATTTATAATTGTTAGATAAAATTTAATAATTAAAAATATACTAAAATACATAAATATATGGAATAAAATTATCAAATATTAAAGTCTTAATACTTATTTTTTAATAATTATATTCTTTATTCACCTTAGGAAAAATATATGTGGATGTAATTTTAATTTTTATAATTTTTATCTGTAACTTTTAATTAAAATTTTTACTTTTTTATCTATAATTTTAATTAAAAATTATAATGAAAGTGTTTGAAAAATATTTAAGGTCTTATACTTAGAAATTGTTGTAAAATAAATGGAAACTATTAACCTAAAGTTTGTTTTTTTTATAATAACTATTTATTTAAAGTGAATTAAAAAAATAATTATTAATATTTTAATATTTTATAATTTTATAATTTTAATTAACAAATATAAAATTTTAATTTTACACATAAATGATATAAAGAAAAAATAGAGATGATACATTAAATATGATAATCATAACATTAATGATAAAATTTTAGAATAAGACAATTATATAAATTCTATTGATTATTTAAGATGGGATTGTTTAACCTTATTTTTATTTGAGATCAATTATACAAATCCTTAAAATAAATAGATATTTATATATGATTGCTCTTTTTAAAAATAAAAAATCTTTTCCTACCTATTTGAACCTAATCAAATTACCCCTCGGTGTTCCAAACAATCTAGCCTTGCTACTTTCAGCTTGTTTCAATGCTCGTCCACTTTAAATTTTAAATAAACGAACTTGGATCATTTGTTTTTACTAGTGCTCCATATATGTCAGAATTTCTCTAAACCTGATTTTGACGGTAGTAGTGTGTTCTGTGTATTGAACATTATTCTAATTCTGATTGTGACCGTCTCATGGACAGCTAGCGTGTGATGGATCGAACTAAGAGGCACTGATGCATAAAAAAATTGATAGATGAACATCCAATATAATAATGCACACTTAGTGAGAAAAAAGATTAAAAAAAAATCTAAATTTTATAAGTAATATAAATGAAAGATATTTTTAGTAGAGTAAATTATATTTGAACGTCACGTGTTTTTTTTTAAATTGTATTCGATGTTCTTTTATTTTTGTGTCTAAAAAAAACTCACATATTTACGGATAATTTTATCTATTCAAATATTTCTATTTCAATTTAATTAATTAGTGACGTTCAAATAAGACAGTCAAAATAATATAAAAAGAAGAAATAGAATGAATGATGTAGTTCAAGAAAAACAGATGTGCAAAGTGTAATTTACTCACTAAATTTGGAATCAAGCGGACAGAAAGGCGACAAAACTTGACTAGCAAGTGTCACATAATTCAACGTGCTTACGTAAGCGCTTACATGACCATTCACGACTACAGCAATGTGCATTATATATGCAAATCTTACAAATAGACAAGAAGAAGCCAATTCATCGTATTGTAATTGTTTTGTACCTCATCATTTCACTTCAAGAATATGGCTTCCGAAGCACCACACTTCGTCTTGTTTCCACTGATGGCTCAAGGCCACATGATCCCCATGATGGACACAGCAAAAATATTGGTGCACCGCAACGTTATTGTGACTGTAGTCACAACTCCACACAACGCAGCACGTTTCACATCAATCATTGATCGTTATATTGCGTCAGGGTTTCCTATAAGATTGGTTCAACTTCAATTCCCATGTGAAGAAGCTGGAGTACCAGATGGATGCGAGAATCTCGATATGATACCTTCACTTGCCACTGCCACAAGTTTCTTCAAAGCAGCACAACTTCTACAACAACCAGCGGAAAAACTGTTTGAAGAGTTAGCACCACCACCAAGCTGCATAATCTCTGATATGTGTTTGCCATTTACAACCCAAATCGCCAAAAAGTTCAATGTTCCCAGGATTTCTTTTGTTGGAGTAAGTTGCTTTTGTCTTCTGTGTATCCATAATATAAACATCCATAATGTTGGGGAGAGCGTAACATCTGAGTCAGAGTACTTTGTTCTTCCCGGTATCCCAGACAAAATTGAGATGACCCAAGCACAGGCTGGAAAACCTATGAATGAAAACTGGAAACAGATTAATGAAGAAATTAGAGAAGCTGAAATGTCTAGTTATGGAGTAGTCATGAATTCTTTTGAAGAGTTGGAGCCAGCATATGCAACGGGCTACAAGAAGATCAGAGGCGATAAATTGTGGTGTATTGGCCCTGTGTCTCTTATCAACAAGGATCATTTAGATAAGGCTCAAAGAGGTAAGGCCTCAATTGATGTGTCCCAACACATAAAATGGCTCGATTGTCAGAAGCCAGGAACTGTAATCTATGCATGTCTTGGAAGCCTATGCAATTTAACAACACCCCAATTGATAGAGCTTGGTTTAGCCTTGGAAGCATCAGAAAGACCCTTCATTTGGGTTATCAGGGAAGGAGGTCATTCAGAAGAATTAGAAAAGTGGATTAAGGAATATGGATTTGAGGAAAGGACCAATGCTAGAAGCCTTCTGATCCGGGGTTGGGCACCTCAATTGTTAATATTAGCACACCCTGCTATTGGAGGGTTCATAACACACTGTGGTTGGAACTCTACCTTAGAAGCAATATGTGCTGGGGTGCCAATGCTTACGTGGCCACTATTTGCGGATCAGTTTTTGAATGAAAGTCTAGTGGTGCTTGTACTAAAAGTTGGAGTGAAGGTTGGGGTGGAAATTCCGCTTACATGGGGTAAGGAAGTGGAAATTGGTGTGCAAGTGAAGAAGAAAGATGTTGAAAGGGCAATAGCAAAGTTGATGGATGAGACAAGCGAAAGTGAAGAAAGAAGAAAAAGGATGAGAGAGCTTGCTGAGATGGCTAACAGAGCCGTAGAGAAAGGGGGGTCCTCTTATTCTAATGTGACCTTGCTTATCCAGGATATCATGCAGAAAAACAAGATAGATGTGTGATAAGACCAAACTTTGTAATTTTTCACTTAATTATCTATCTTTTAAATGCTGTCCAGTGTTTTTTTTTTTTTATATTTTTAAATAAAAATCAAACAGATTGTAAACTCAATTATTCAAACTCTGTTTTTTGTTTTTACTGTATGCCCACGCGGGCCACTCGACAGGCCTGCCACAATATTTTTTGAAAGGATAAAACGGAGTATGTCCAGTTGTATTCCTTTTTCATTTTGACAAACATACAGGGCTTGTTTGATTTTGTTTATCTTTTTTATTTTAAAAACTGTTTCATATAATAACTTTGCTTTACTTAAAAATAAATTTATCATGTATAGTTTAGTAAATTTTGAGAACAGTTTATAAAATAGTGGTAATAGTTATTTGTTATTTTACCTTTGTGATAAAATAAATAATTGATTACTTCTTACAATCTAATAAAATTACATTATTTATCTATCAAACAAGTGTTTTTTTTAAAATAAAAATCAAACACACTTTAAATATACAATATTTGTATTATTATTTTAAAGGGCCCGAGTCTAAAAAATAGAAAGCTAAACAAACATATTACCAATGTGTTTGGTATTGTAGAAATAGAAGGGGATGGAGAGAAAGGAAGAAAAAGGACGAGAGTGGAAATAAGTTATTTGGTAGGATAGAAATAAAGAGAATTTTTTTAAAAAAAGTAATTGAATAATAAAAAAAAAATCCACACTTAACTTCATGGAAATGCGTAGAATTGTGCCAACCGAATGCTATAAATCGATTGGAAAATGCTAGACGTTAAGAATTCGTGTCCCATGAAACTAAAAAAGTAACCACCCGTGACTTGTGTCAAGTTTGCAGTTTTTTCTACCTACTTTAATTTAACATTTACCCAACAGTTGATAAACAATTAGATTCGTATGCTTTCGTACTGAATATATTCGTACGATATAGCATCACTCAAATCGAATTATGGCGATTTCATAAGCAACTAATGCCATGCCTGTTATTGATTTTTTCTTCTTCAAAAATACAGCAAAAGCCATCCAATTTTGCTTTAGAAGTAATAATACTCAGGGACCTTCTTCTTGTGTAGTCCTTTCTTTTACTTTCTAACATGGGAAATTCTATGGCAAACAAGGAGTTTGAGCAACACCACTTTCCTTCTCTTGTTGTGCACTCTACCTTTTTCACTTTATTTCTCATCAACAATGTAATTTCTACTTTTTTTTTTTTCCACCTCCACTCTCTCATTCCTCAATCAAAGGTTGGTCTTGGGAGACAGACCCATGGAAATGGAATGCAGAGAAAGGAGCGCATGTGACCGTTAGGGGATTTGGAAAAGGATAATTAGGAGCACAATTACCTCATAAGCACCATATTAATGACTATTCGTTCTAAAAATAAATATAAGTAAGAAAAATATATTAAAATGTAAACAAATTTTAACTAATTCAATTTTAATTTATCATTTAATGTCATATTTGAAAAATGTCCTTAAATTAATTCAAATGTAAGCACTATCTCCAATATATATATGATTAATGATAGTTTATAAAATATAATTTTTTTATATGAATTGAGAAAATTAACGAACTTAACTACTTAATCAACATAACATTAGATATTTTTGCTTATATTTGATCGAGTCCATATAAAATATAATTTTTTTACTGCCTGATAAATTAAAGTATGATAAAAATTGAAGTATTGAATTATTTCATTTTGACTTATTTTATATCACAATAATATTCTTGTGCAAATAAATATTGAAATCTTGATTAGTATGGTTACTTTAAATAATTACGATTCCCATGACCGGCATGCCATCGACTAAAAGGGACATTTTTTTTATGGTGATATTAACTTTCCAACTTCATGTATTTGTTCCAACAGATGATGCAAAACCAAAAAGATAAAAGGCTAGGAAATTTTAGTGCACTGTCTCATAATCCAACGTAAATTGTGGAGCACTTGCATCACCAGTAGAGCGATGTATATAAATAGAAGTAAAAATATTTTAATTATATATGAATGCTTTAAAAAGATGTTAGAATTTCTCCACATGGCAGGCTTGCGATCGACAAAAAGGATCGGACATTGTGTTACATAACAACAAACCTTTCCAACTTCATCTATTTGTTTCAACAGAAGATGCAAAACATAACAGACAAAAGGCAACGAAATTTGCAATGCACTATCTCATAATCCAAAGTATTAACGTAATTGTGTAGTAGGCTCTTACATTAGAATAGAGCCATGAATAATGCATATAAATACCGTAAAAATAAACAAGTTTAAGTGAATTCATTGAGTCACATCTTTCCACAACAAGAATGCATGGGTCCCCAAGAACAGCAACTCCACTTTGTGTTGTTTCCAATGATGGCTCAAGGCCACATGATCCCCATGATGGACATTGCAAAAATATTGGTGCGCCGTGATGTTATTGTGACTGTAGTCACAACACCGCATAATGCAGCTCGTTTCACGTCAATCTTTGATCGTTATATTGAGTCAGGATATCAAATCAGATTAGCTCAAATTTAATTTCCATGTAAAGTGTAACATCCTAGCTCAAATTTAATTCCATGTAAAGTGTAACATCTTGTATGTATCTGGTGTATTAATAACAATTATTTAATCAGATTAACGCATTAACTAATTTAATTTAAATCCACGGAAGTGATTTCAAAATCATATTTCTCAATTCATTATATATGGTAGGTAACCTCAATTAAATATACAAATCCCAAAATCACTATAGTTCGTCTTATCGATCCAAAACATAAGGAACGACAGATACATGAACAATATCTATACAGATATATATAAAGAGAAACATAAATCACATATCTCAATATGGGTATAACATATATATATATATATATATCATCTCAACTGCCACTGTGGCGATACAAAAGAATAGGCATCCATTGTCATGATCTCACAGATCACATCCTCACACGAGGACATACAAAACATGTAGGGTCTATACAACAACATAAACAGAGTCCACAATATGTGTACACACACATCTTTCCTCGCAGGGGTACAAAATACATCAAAACAAAAGTAAGGAGCCCCGAAACTCTCATCACACTGTCAAGCAGTTACAAAGAATCTATCTCTACTGGGGCCTCCCACCCTGAGACCTATCATCTCTGCCAGATGAATCACCTGCAAAATATAATCTCTGCACGGGGTGAGATACAATCTCAATAAACGCAGGGCCCTTGGAGGCTTCTTCTCCCCCCTGACTCACTTCCATGATACACAACATCAAAGACATCACAAACATACGGCGACCTGACCCTCACAACAATACATAGCCATCATCTAGCTCTAATGTATATCCGCGATACTACGCCCGCCACAAGATGCATCATCATTAGCATCTGAGACTCTCGGTCCCTAGTATGAGACCAGAACTCACACACATGTCATCCCATTGGGAGTTACCCTTTTACACATGGATGCACGTATATGACACCTCCGAGAATAGGCTTCAACCGCGACGGGACCGTCTATCTCTTGGTCTTAAGGGATTATCATCACCCTTTACGTGAGCAAACCAAATTAGGAGTTGCACTCTACTCCTAGGGAGGTTCATATCTATCTAACTGGCCAGAAGATCTATCCGAAAGACAACCATACACATAAAGCATAGAACCATGCATACATATTATCATGAGGAAAGATGTAACAACCAATTCAATGAACATGCATCATGTATGCAACCATCACTCCCTCGGAGTATGGTGGAACATAGGCAGTGGGAAACACTCCCCAAGAACAAAGAGCTTATCTGGCAACACAGTGCTCTGCTGTTCAATCCCAGAACAGTGGTCTACGCCACTAATACCCTCGATGTCACGCCCTATACAAAGGCACACAGGCAAAATCAATAATCAACCTAACCTTACAATGCATTAAGTACATAACAACGGTTCTCAACCGTTAAAATGAAAAGAAACATCATTCCTTTTCATTTAAACCTCTTAGTCCTTTATCTTAAGATTATCAGAACTAATCACATTATAGTCAACTCACAGACTCTCAGCAGAGTCTATCTCGGTCTAATCAAGACACTAGAGTCTCTCAAAGACTCTGCATCAACTGTTTCAAAGAATTCAACACTATACAGGCCAAAACTCAAGGATTAACAATATGGCTAAAACGGTTACTTCAACACAATTCACCGTTTATATAGCCTCCTGAGCACATATTGTACAAGCATCCAAGCTCATGCATGTTCTACATTCACTAATATAACCAACATTCTTCCTATACATGCATTTCTCAGAGTCAAACACAGAAGTCCATGAAATCAATATCTCAAAGCTAATCCTTCATTACAACAACTTTGTAAACATACTTTTCTAAAGGACTCAAGTCTAATTTCAGCTGTAACTCAAATGGGTCACTATTCACCTCAAGAACAATTTCACAAATCAAACGGTAAAACTTGAATTTCTTACCTCTAAATAGTCAAGGAATACTAGAGGATCACTCCTCCAAGCGTGGGTGTCCGTAAATCGCCTCCTTTTCCCACCAACTCAAGTTTTGTGAAGTTTCCTAGAGAATGCGATCTCTCCGTTTGAAGGTTTTTAAGGAAAAGTGATGAAGAATTCTAACTCATAGGATGATTCCCTACAAGTTTCATGTTGAGTGGAAGGTGTTTAGATGAAGATTAGTGAAGATATGGAGCTTTCTTAGTGCTCTAATGACGGAAAAGGTTCAGAGGAAGAAGAAGGAAGGATTTTGGCCCCCCAAAATAGCGTAAAATGAGCTTATATAGTGGTCCAGATCATGCCCTGGCGCTGATCATGCCAAGTTCTAGTGAAAAACATGTTTTCTGGAGCACTTCTGGCTCTAATCACGCTACTATGACACTACTGGCGCCAACTTACAGTATGTTTGGCGCTACTGACGTCAGATTTTAGCCGTCGCTAATTATGTCGCTAACACTTTTTACACATAATATTAAAAATTTAAAATTTTCTTTTTTTCTTTTTCTTTTATTTATTTAGTCTTGATTATTATACAGAAAAGCTGGAGTACCAGATGGATGCGAGAATCTCGATACGATACCTTCACTTGGCATGGCAGCTGCTTTCTTCAATGCAACAAATTTTCTACGTGAACCAGTAGAAAAACTGTTTGAATAGTTAACACCACCACCAAACTGCATAATCTCTGATATGTGTTTACCGTATACAAGCCACATTGCTAAAAAATTTACTATTCCTAGGATTTCTTTTGTTGGAGTAAGTTGCTTTTATCTCTTTTGCATCTCTAATGTACGCATCCATAATGTTATGAAGAGCATAACTAATGAATCAGAGTACTTTCTTGTGCCTGGCATACCTGACAAAATTGAAACGACCATAGCTAAGTCAGGACTATCAATGAATGAAAGCATGCGACAGGTCTCTGAAGCAGTGTTTGCAGTTGAAACGGAAGCTTATGGGATGGTCATGAATTCTTTTGAGGAGTTGGAGCCAGCATATGCAGAGGGATACAAGAAGATGCGAAACGACAAAGTCTGGTGTTTCGGACCGCTGTCATATAGCAACAAGGATCACTTGGATAAGGCTCAGAGAGGTAAAAAGGCCACAATTGACGAGTGCCACCTGAAGAGCTGGCTTGATTGTCAAAAGCCAGGGAGTGTAATCTATGCATGCTTTGGAAGCATATGCAATTTAACACCACCACAGTTTATAGAGCTTGGTTTGGCCTTAGAAGCATCAGAAAGACCCTTCATTTGGGTTATCAGGGAAGGAAGTCTGTCAGAAACATTGGGGAAATGGGTTAAGGAAGATGGATTTGAGGAAAGAACCAGTGGTCGTGGCCTTCTAATTCGGGGTTGGGCTCCTCAGTTACTAATATTATCACACCCTGCTGTTGCAGTGTTCATAACACACTGTGGTTGGAACTCTACCTTAGAAGCAATTTGTGCCGGGGTTCCAATGGTTACATGGCCACTATTTGCTGATCAGTTTTTGAATGAAAGTCTTGTCGTGGAAGTACTAAAAGTTGGAGTAAGGGTTGGGTGGGGTGGAGAGACCTGTTACATGGGGCAAAGAAGAGGAAGTTGGAGTGCTGGTGAAGAAAGAAAATGTTGAAAGGGCAATAGCAAAGTTAATGGATGAGACAAGTGAAAGAGAAGAAAGAAGAAAGAGGATAAGAGAGCTTGCAGACAAGGCTAAAAGAGCTGCAGAGAAAGGGGGATCTTCTCATTCTGATGTGACCTTGCTTATCCAGGACATCATGCAAAAAATCAAATGTGATGTATGATGATATTGATTTTCAGTTGCCAGAAACAAATTTGAAATAAAAGGCCACACCACAACTTGTAATTTTTCACTTAATTCTCTATCTTTTAAATACATGATCATGATCTCTTTCAAATTTATTGCCAGTTTGTGCAAGTCATACAATTTTTATAGGAGATTATTTTGTTTCAGCAAGTACTGAATTTGTAGTTCGTGTTTATATTCACGTTTTGATCCTATGTTAAGGAATTGATTCCTAATCTAAAATTAATTTTAAATTAAAACAATTTTAGATAGCATTTATATTAAATAAAAAAATTATATTGATACTAACATGAATCATTTCATTTCAAAATCAATTTCTCAAACACTCACTCTAATACACTCTGCTATCTAGTTTGTAGTATTCCGGCAAATTGATTGAATTTATAGTAGAACTCAATGTCATCAGCGGGATAGAATTTGATTATCCCAGATGAAATGACATTTTCATTGTATGGTATCAGCACAAGTCGTATTGGTTTAGACAGTCAACGTTTTGACTCAGTTTTTCTATGAAGTTGGATCATATACGACAACTTTTTTTTAGAGGATAAACGGATTGGTATGTCCTGCTTGTATTCCCCTGTCAGATATAATTAAACAAACATTATATAGAATGCAACTAATGATAAACAAATAAGTGCAGCAACAAGAGAGAGAAAACCAATTTCTGTATTGGAGTCCATCTCTACACAATCAGCTATTAATACATGTTTTGTTTAAATAACAGATACCCGCACAGTTATTTTCTCCTGTTCTTCAATCCTGAGCAGCTGAGCCTGTGTGTCTATGCTTTACTTTTTTTTTCTTTTTTGTTAGGCTGAGACCTGTCTTAGTTTTACTCGAGAATGAGTATAAAGGTTATTAATCACTAAGGTCATGTTTGATAAGCTACTCGAACACTCATTAGAGAAGAAAAAAAAAATAGAAAATGTTTATTTCACAAGTTAAAATTGACTTCTAGATAAATTAAATTTTTTTGAGAAGTTAAATGATTTTAAGTTTCTTTTAAAAAAATTGTACATAAGCTAAATTTAACTTCTAGAAGCTTTTTTTCTTTTACTATAATTTATTGTAGAGAAACTTTTGTAAACAGGGCATAAGCTCATAGTAATAGGAATCTATGAAGGTCCAATAAATTTAAAAGAAACATTTTTTTTAAAGGTTAGTCATGGAGGCACAAACTAAATACGCCCCAACTAAACTAAAGTCCAATCGTAAAATTATCATACTTACTTTTTATGTAATTGATTTAAATGACCTTTTATATGTTTTATATCAGTTTTTATGACTTTTAGGCTTACTAAATCATTATGAACGTAATAGGAATTTATTTCTAGCAGAATTTCGATGCTAAATGGAAATTTAGTTCTTAATAGGAATTAAATTAGTAGAATATTTAGAGAAAAGTTTAACCTATAAATAGAGGAAACTTTGTTATTTTGAAGTAAGTTGAATTAAAATCAAATCTAAGTTTGTCCTCTTTATGAGAGTTCTTCTTGATTTTTGGACAAATAATATGATCTTATAAAGATAATTTGTGAAAATCAATTTTATGACTTATCTTTCATACTCTCATATTTTTCTTACTGAGACCTCTATTGGGCATTATGACCTCGCACAGTCGCACTGCATACCATTGCATTATGACCTCTATTAGGGAAAATGAACATGTCAAGGTTGAAGAAGACTGGATGTAAATCTGGAAGACGAAGATCCCCCCAAAATAAAATATTTTTGTTGGAGACTGTTGAGATATTGCTTAGCAACAAGATGCCGCTTGCAAACTAGGGGGGTTTTATGCACTAATGAATGTTCTTTATGTGAAGGTCTTGAAAATGATTGGCACCTATCTTTTCGATGTGACCATGCTCGAGCAATATGGCAAGCTGCTGGCTTTTGGAATTTCATAGTGAAGCACGTTGATGAAGCAGAAGGATTGACGGAACTAGTATTTCAGCTTCTCAACTCTGTTCACCATGATCAAAAAGCAACAATGGCTATCATTTTATGGGCGATCTGGACGCGAAGGAATCAAAAGGTTAATTTGGGAGTCTGTCGAGCTTCCCTACCAAATCTCAATCTCAAATTCATTCCAATACTTTGCAGAATGGCAACACGCAAGGTCCCAACCTGCACATCTTAATGGCAGCGCAAGCTCTCAACCGGAACAAACATGGAGTCCACCTAATTCTGGCTATTTCAAAATGAACATTAATTGATGCTGCAATCTTCTCCAACTATCAGTGTTTTGGGATAGGCCTTTGTATCCGAGATGATATGGAGAGATTCATCAAAGCCAGAACAAGAACTCTGCAAGGAGTTTCTCATGCAAAAGAAGCTAAAGCATGGGGATTGTTACAAGGTCTTCTATGAATGCAAGAACTGAGCTATCATAATATGATGTTGGAACTGCAAGGCAGTAGTGGATGATCTTTCTACTACCACAAAGCTAAACACTGATCTTCAAATCATCCTTTCTAAATGTAGGTCACTTTTACATAATTTCTCAAACTCAACTGTGAATTTTATAAGGAAACAAGTCAATAATGTTACTTATAACCTAACTATAGCATCAAAATACTTTGATAGCTTCCAAACATTTGATCATATTTCAAATTGTATTCATGATGTCCTTTTGAATGAAATAAAGTAATTATCTTTTTTCAACAAAAAATCATATAACTTTTAAAATCTTTTATTAACTAGACTTAGTTTTTTTTTTTTTTGAATATTTTTAAAAGAAAAAAGGAATACATTATGTAAAGGAGCCAATTTAACTTTTATTTATCAGCTATATATATGGAGTTAAAATTTAACGAAAGTTAAATACTAACGTCATCCTAATCTTAAAACTAAACTTTCCTTCAATTTATCTAATAGTGTGTGAGAAAGAGAATTTGTCCCTTCATTTGTCAATCACGTGTTGGGTAAATAGAAGGAAAATATAACGAACCTCAATTAGAACTCTTTCCTTCTTTTATTTTTTTTTACTGGAGAACTCTTTCCTTCTATTTATTGTAATTTACACACCCACACACAAATCATTAATAATTAAATATTAGGTGTTTAATGTAATTTTCATTTAATACAAATAAATTATTAATATAATAAATATTAAACATTTACACCAGCAAGATATATGTAATCATATTAACAAATAATTTTGTTGAAATAAAAACTAATGAATATTATGAATATATCACACGATTAGTATAATATATTATATTAATTATTAATACAAACTTAATTCCTACAACTATATTAACAATGTTATTTTTAAAAATAAATAAAACAATATCAATAATTTAATAGAATTTACGTTTGACATTTTTTTAATTATCAGGATACAGTAGTGTTTCCTTGTTGCTTTTGCAAATGGCAACTGTATATTTTGTCTGCAGCTATTGAAGAACATAAACATGCATGTGTCACCTAGCAAACTTTGAACAATGAATGAACATGAACATAGACCATCAGCATAATCCAAAGTTGTTTACGTAGGCGCTTACGTCATCAACAGAGAGACCTAAAGATGTGTGAAAAATTAAAAGAGTTAATGTCATTTTTAACATGCATGTGTCACCTAGCAAACATTGGACAATGAATGAACATCAGCATAGACCATCAGCATAATCCAACGTTGTTTATGTAGGCGCTTACGTCACCAACACAGAGACCTAAAGATAAAGATGTGTGAAAAATTAAAAGGTTTAATGTTATTTTTTCCATCATATTTTGCAATTATTTTGTTTTATTTTAAAATTTTTATTTTTATTTTTTTATATTTTTAAAATATATTTTTTTTTATGTTTTGTTAAAAACTTACTACTTCATTAATCTTTAAATTTAAAAAATCCAAAACGATACATTTTCAAAATATAAAAATTAAAATAAAATTTTTTAAATTTAATGTATCAAAGCAAAATAAATACAAAATATAATAAATTAAAAATAATGTTAAATATTTTAAAATAATTAATTTAAATGAAAAAGGCTAAAAATTACCGATGTCTTTATTTTATTTTTAAAAATAAAAAATATTTAAAATACTTACATACACTAACATTTGTAAAAAAAATGAAAAAAATATCAAAATAATATATTTTAAAAATATAAAATATCATAATAAAAATTTTAAAACATAATATATCAAAATAAAATAATTGTAAAATATAATGGATCAAAAATAATATTAAATTATTTTAAAAATTAAAAATTAATAAACTACTAATATTTCTAACATAAAATTAAAAAAAATAACTAAAATATTATATTTTAAAAAATATAAAAGATAAAATAAATTTTTAAAATTTAATATATCAAAACAAAACAATTAAAAAAAATATCGTGTAACCAAATTAAAATCACTTAACAAGTTACAAACAAACAAGGTGAGGTGAATTAACTCACCCTACATGCCATTCTACCATGTCCTCCTCCCACACCCACACACGAATGGCTTCCCAACAAGAACCTCAGCTTCACTTCGTCTTGTTTCCCTTCATGGCACAAGGTCACATGATTCCTATGATGGACATTGCAAAGGTTTTGGTGCAACACAACGTTATTGTGACAGTAGTCACAACACCACATAACGCAGCTCGTTTTGCATCAACCATTGCTCGCTATATCGAAGCCGGGTTTCAGATTAGAGTGGCTCAATTTCAATTTCCATGTAAAGAGTCTGGATTACCAAAAGAGTGGGAGAATCTTGATGTGCTACCTTCACTTGGTATGGGGTTCAGTTTCTTCTGTGCAGCAAACATTTCATGGCAACCAGTGGAAAAACTATTTGAAGAGTTAACACCACCACCAAGTTGCATAATTTCTGATATGGGTTTGCCTTATACAGTCCACATAGCTAGAAAATTCAACATTCCCAGGATTTGTTTTGCTGCTGTAAGTTGCTTCTTTCTCCTAAGTTTCCACAATTTACAAAGCTTTAATATGATGGAGAACAAAGCTACTGAATCGGAGTATTTTGTTTTGCCTGGTCTCCCTGACAAAATTGAAATAAAAAAAGGCCATATAGAACACTTAACGGATGAAAGATGGAAACAGTTTGTTGATGAATATACTGCAGCTAGCACTGCTACTTACGGGGTAATCGTGAATTCTTTTGAAGAGTTGGAGCCAGCATATGCAAGGGATTACAAGAAGATCAATAAAGATAAAGTATGGTGTATTGGACCACTATCACTAAGTAACAAGGATCACTTGGACAAGGCTGAAAGAGGTAACAAGGCCTCAATTGACGAGTGCCACCTAAAGTGTTGGCTTGATTTTCAGCAACCAGGGACTGTAATCTATGCATGCCTTGGAAGCCTTTGCAATTTAACATCACCCCAGTTGATAGAACTTGGTTTAGCCTTGGAGGCTTCAAAAAGACCCTTCATTTGGGTTATCAGGGGAGGAAGTCTGTCAGAAGCAATGGAAAAGTGGATTAAGGAAGATGGATTTGAGGAAAGGACCAATGCTAGAAGCCTTCTAATTCGGGGTTGGGCTCCTCAATTGCTAATATTAGCACACCCTGCCATTGGAGGGTTCATAACACACTGTGGTTGGAACTCTACCTTAGAAGCAATATGTGCTGGCATACCAATGCTTACATGGCCATTATTTGGGGATCAGTTTTTTAATGAAATTTTGGTTGTGCAGATATTGAAAGTTGGAGTGAAGGTTGGTGTGGAGAGTACTATCAAATGGGGCAAGGAAGAGGAAATTGGTGTGCAAGTGAGGAAGGAAGATGTTGAAAGGGCAATCGTAAAGTTAATGGATGAGACAAGCGAAAGTGAAGAAAGAAGAAAAAGGGCAATAAAGCTTGCAGAGGTGGCTAAAAGAGCTGTAGAGAAAGTGGGATCCTCTCATTCTGATGTCATATTGCTTATTCAGGATATCAAGCAAAAAATCAAGAGAGATTTGTGTTAATCTCATTTGTCATAAACCAATTTGAAGTAGAAGGCCACACCTTGTAGTTTTTCACTTTATTATCCATCTTTTGAATGGTGAACCATGTCCTCTTTAAATTTGATAACAAGTTCTGCTAACTTTTGTAGACAATTATTTTGTTTCAGCAGTACTGAATATGTAATTTACCATAGCTTTCTAACTTTTAGTATTCCCGCAAATTGACTAAATTTCTTGTAAAACAGAATGTCAACAGCAGGATGTAATTTGATTAGCCGAGGGAAAATTTCATTTGCATTTTAAGGTATCAAACGCAAGGCATATATTGGTTTGGAATGTCAAAGTTTTGGATTGGGTTTTTCTATGAAGCTGGATGATATACAAACACTTCTTGTTAATGCCATCAAGACGGGCTTGCGACAATGTTTTTAAAAGGAAAAACCGAATCAGATGTCCTGTTTGTTTGTATTTCCCGGTCAGTTATAATTAGACAAACATTTTAAAGGTGCATTATTAATCAGACTTTGTTCTTTACTAATTATCCATTAGGCAGCAGCCACAACACTAGTACTCATTGTTATTGTACAGCATATAAAAATGTGCAGAAATTAAAGTAGCAGAGGGACCAAATATGTGAATAGAAGGTGTATTAGAATTCTCAATTAGTTTGTTAGTTTGTTATAGTAATTTCTTAACTGTCAGTTAGTTAGCTTCTTAACTGTCAATTAGCTTCTTAACTGTCATGTAACTAACGGAGTTAGCTTCTTAACTGTCAATTAGTTAGCTTCTTAACTGTCATGTAACTAACGGAGTGATTCGTTATCTAACCAACACATTGTAATAGTTTTCAGATGATCAATATCAGGAAATGAGATTCATCTCTACCTATTTCTTTCTGGTTTAATATGGTATCAGATTTAAAGATGGACCAAATAGAAGGTGCAAGCTTATAACTAAAGATGGATACGGAGAAACATCATTTTATAAACATCATTTTATACACTTCACAAATTGCAGGAAAACTTGCTTAACTTCTTGTCTTGCGGCAGAGCTGTTTCTAGCGCCAACTAGCTTTTCTTCCACTTGACATCCCCATATTTATATCCTTCACATTGAAGTTTAAGGAATTATCTGACCACATTAATTTTGGAAATAGAAAGTTTTAGTTGATCAGAAAAAAATTCAAAATAAGAAACTTGCCGATTCAGTCCAAAATCATATGACCCGGTTCTTTTATATTCAGGAAAAAAAATTATATTCCATAATTAACCAGGTTCGAAATTTTCTATCTCGTGATCGAGCAAAATATAATCAGTGGAGTTAGGATTATTAAATTTAATGTGATTTAGTAACATCTTTCTCCCGCAGTGAGGTTCCGGTGGTCAATGTTAGCAGACGGGATTTAGGTCTGCAGTTACTTTTGAAACTGCATCAATCTTGATCCTTCAAATTTTAAAGTTTGTATTACTATAACTTATTTTAAACAAACGTGCACAACATGCATACCTTTGAAACGAAATTTTATCATTAAAAAGAAAGAGTGTGAGCGTACTTGGGACTCTGGTTTTGAAAACGTTTGCTCTTACGTCACTTGTAGAATAATTCGAGAGCAACGAAATAATAATTAATAGGTGACACATATTACATACTTCCACTTAATCTACAGATGATACTACAAACAATTTAGGCCATATATATTATAGAAAAATAAGAGACCGACCAAAAATACAAATAATTTCGTATTTTCATTAATTGTAACAGTACTATTATTATTTTAAGAAGCTGATTATAACACTCGATTATAACACTCTTATATCCTACCTGTGTTATATTTATAGGTCTCTCATATCCTCTAGTGTTGGAATCTCTAATGATTTTCTTCTATTTTGATCAGAGTTAGCCTTCTCTATTATTCCCTTTCTATGCAATGGATTCAACACCCCTTAGCAACCTCCACTTTGTGTTCATCCCCTTAATGGCCCCAGGTCATCTTCTCCCCATGGTAGACACGGCCAAGTTGTTGGCACGACGCAAAGTGAAAGTGAGCATAGTCACCACACCCCTCAACTCCATCCACTTCAAATCTAGCATAGACAGAGAGATTCAATCTGGCTCACCCATCCAAATTCTACACGTTCCTTTCCCACACGCTGAGGCTGGAATACCAGAGGGGTGTGAGAGCGTAGACACTCTTCCATCAATGGATCTCCTAAGCAACTTCACCCTCGCTTTAAACTTGTTGCAGCAGCCACTACAAGAGTTACTTGAAAAGCAAAGACCTTTACCAAGTTGCATAATTGCCGACAAACACTTCATATGTGTGGCTGATGTTGCCAACAAGTTGAATGTCCCTAGAATAATATTCGACGGGACTAACTGTTTCTTTCTCCTGTGCTGCCACAATTTAAACAAGGACAAGGTCCATGAAGCCGTATCTTACCAAGAGAAATTTCTTGTCCCAGGAATGCCCCACAGAGTTGAATTCCGAAGATCTCAACTCCCTGGGGTATTCTATCCTGGCGCAGACATGAAGTTGCAGGGTTATCGTGAAGCAGTAAGGGAAGTTGCGGAAGAAGCATATGGGGTAGTGGTTAATAGTTTTCAAGAGTTGGAAGGAGAATATGTTAAAGAGTATCAAAGGGTTACGGGGCGTAAGGTATGGTGTGTTGGGCCTGTGTCACTGTGCAATAACGATGACACGGACAAGGCTTTGAGAAGTAAGAGAAACTCAAGTGATGATGAGAGGAAGTATGTGAAGTGGCTTGATTCATGGCCACCAAGGTCTGTGATTTATGTCTGCCTCGGTAGCCTAAACCGTGCAACGCCTCAGCAGTTGATAGAGATAGGGTTAGGATTGGAAGCAACAAAAAGGCCATTCATTTGGGTGCTTAGGGGTGCATATGGAAGAGAGGAAATGGAGAAGTGGCTTTTGGAAGATGGGTTTGAAGAGAGGGTGAAAGAGAGAGGGCTTTTGATCAAGGGTTGGGCGCCACAAGTGTTGATATTATCACATGGAGCAATAGGAGCGTTCTTGACACATTGTGGATGGAATTCCACATTGGAAGGGATTTGTGCTGGGGTGCCATTGGTGACTTTTCCTCTGTTTGCTGAGCAGTTTCTTAATGAGAAGGTTGTGGTACAAGTGGTGGAGACAGGGGTGAGTGTGGGAGCTGAATCTGTTGTGCACTTGGGAGAGGAAGATAAGTCTCGTGTTCAGGTGACGAGGGAAAATGTTAAGGACTCTGTTGAGAAGGTAATGGGTGATGGGGAAGAAAAACAAGAGATGAGGGAAAGAGCCAGAAAGTATGGACACTTGGCAAGGAAAACAATAGAGGAGGGAGGATCATCATACCGCAACATGTCCCTACTAATTCAAGACATCGCACGTATCAAAATCTTTGACCAAAGCTAAGCCATTATAAACGATACCGAATGGCTAATCATAATTTGTACGAAAAAATGTGTTTTTTTTCTTCTTCTTGTATTTTGAGTTAGAGTTTAAATATTATTTTTTTATATAAAATTAGAAGTATTTTTGAGAACTATTTTATCATGAAAAATTTGATATTTTTAATAAAAAAGTTCTTAAAAATATTTGTGATTTATATCTAAACAGGTCTAATTTTGATCTTTTACTTCCAAATTAATATATTTAATCTTATAACTTTAAAAAATACATAAATTTAATCTCTCTTCCAACTTTACAGTAGGAAAAATTCACCAATAAATATTAAATTTAAACTTAAAAGGGATTAAAGTCATGTATTTTCATAAATTTAGAAGACTAAATTCATCAATTTAAAATTAAGTTTGACCGAAAATATAAAAACTAAAACACATTTTTTCTTGATTTTACATATTTTTTTTAATTGACTTTTGTATATTTAATTTGGATTGGATGTGATTTTAGTCTTTTAAATTTTTATTTAATAGTTTTTTTAAAATTTAAATAGACTTGATTATATTTTAATTCCATTTAAATATGCTTCTAGCTATCTAATTTTAGTCTTTCAAAAATGCTTTGTTACTTTTAGACCCTCACATTTTTCTAGTGTTATTTTGTAGTCCTTACTAATAACTCTAGTTAATTTAGCGTTTACATGATTACAAAATGAAAATTATTAATTAAGATAAATTACATATGATGGGCGAGGTGAAAATTGTTACTCCATATGATAATTTCCCCTTTCTTGTTTATTTATAATATTTATTAAAAAAAAAGTGTTACGGCTGTTTACTTTTATTAAAAAAAAAAAAAAAAAAACCTTATGTATCCCACCCTTTTATGGCTTGCTTGCTTTGCTAAATTTTCTTTATTAATTCTTGATTTTTTTCAATTCACCTTTCTTGATGCTTTAAAGTGACCAAAAATTTTATGCCCTTCTGCCTTTCCATCCTAGTTCCCTTTGTTTCAACTTTCAATTAAGTTTCAACAATGAGAACCTTATTTACCTTGGATTTTGGTTATTTTATTCCTTTAAAGCTCAGCTTCATTAATTTGTGGACTTCGAGTTTGTTTCATCCATGGAGTGTGGATCGTGCTTGTACAGTAGTAACATATAGTATAAAATATAAATTATGTGTAACCTTATCAACACCCAAAAATACAATTAAACTTTCCACCATAACCACCCGTATTTAAGGACCTTCCGCATAAAGAGTTGAAAGTGCAAAGGTGGTTGCAGAACCCAAAGATTACCACCTTCCTTTCAATATGGCATTTTGATTTCTCTCCGTTTATCACGAACACTGTATTGCAATTTGCAACTGCACCTTCATACACTCAGTAGCGTTCTACTCCATGGCTTTTCAAACTCACCACCAACACTTCCTTCTTGTTCCCTTCATGTCCCAAAGCCATCTCATTCCCTTCACACACTTGGCCAAATTACTTGCATCCAATGGCGTCTCTGTCACCATAGTCCTTACACCCCTTAATGCAGCCAAGTTCAACACGCTCATTGACCAAGCAAAAGCCTTAAACCTCAAAATACAGTTTCATGTACTACCTTTTCCTTCCGCAGAAGCAGGGTTGCCAGAAGGGTGTGAAAACGTGGACACCCTTCCTTCCCCTCAATACCAACACTTGTTTTTCTCTGCTTCCAATATGCTGAAAGAGCCACTTGAGAAATGGCTCTCAGAGTTGGAAACACTTCCCACTTGCATGGTTTCCGACATATGCTTACCTTGGACTACTACTGTTGCATCGAAGTTCAAGATACCGAGGGTTGTCTTCCACGGAATCTCATGCTTCACCCTCTTGTGCTCACACAAGATTAGCCATTCCAAGGTGCATGAAAATGTCACCTCAATGTCAGAGCCATTCGTGGTGCCGGACTTGCCTGACGCAATTGAATTCACCAAGGCACAGTTACCTGAGGCAATGAGTCAGGACTCGAGGGCTTGGAAGTGCGCCGTTGAACAATTCAAAGCTGGGGAACATTCTGCAGCAGGGATATTGGTGAACACTTTTGAGGAGTTGGAGAAGATGTACGTGAGAGGGTACGAGAAAGTGGGAAGAAAAATTTGGTGTATAGGACCACTTTCTTTACATGACAAGTTATGCTTGGAAAGGGCTGGGAGGGGTGGTAATGAGACATCACTGGATGAATCTGAGTGTCTAAATTTTCTTTCTTCCAACAAGCCTTGTTCTGTGATCTATGTCTGTTTTGGAAGCTTGTGTCGCATTAAGGCTTCACAACTAAAGGAGATTGCTTTGGGCTTGGAAGCATCAAGCCACCCCTTCATTTGGGTGGTTGGAAAGAGTGATTGTTCTAATGAGATAGAGAAATGGTTAGAAGAAGAGAATTTTCAAGAGAGGAATAGAAGAAAGGGTGTCATCATTAGAGGATGGGCACCACAAGTTGGGATACTGTCCCATCCTTCAACTGGTGGGTTCTTATCTCATTGTGGATGGAATTCAACACTGGAAGCAGTTTCTGCTGGGATTCCGATGATAACTTGGCCAATGTCTGCTGAGCAGTTCTTCAATGAGAAGTTCATTGTGCAAGTGCTGAAGATTGGTGTGGCGATTGGGGTTGAAGCTCCTGTAGACCCCATGGAGGCACATAAAACATTGGTGAAGAAAGAGTGTGTGAAAAAGGCTGTTGACCAGCTCATGGAGCAAGGTGGGGATGGGGAACAGAGAAGGAACAGAGCTAGAGAAATGAAACAAATGGCTCAGAAGGCAGTTGAAGATGGTGGATCATCAGCTTCAAATTGCGAATTATTTGTTCAAGAAATTGTGGGGCTAGTTCCTAATTAATAGTACCAAAATAGCCATGAGTCCATCTTTTGGGTTTATTTACATGGGTTCATATCCGTTGGGTTTATTTTATAAAGTAGAGCAAATGTTTTTCCTACTACATTTATGTTCTTTCTAAGGGTTTTTTTTTTCTAACAAAAAGTTTAACTAAATTGGATTTGAAAGAATCATTAAAATATATCTTAAAATTTGAATGATACTTATAAAAACATTTATAAATTACCCACCAATAAAAAAAACTTGTTTTGTCAAGGATCGGTAATACGTATGACTCACACAGTTCGATATTATATTGTGTATGCTGGGTGTATTAAAAAATGACTGGTATAGTATAGAGAGTTAATCCCGTGTAGATTTATTTGTGAGCTATGACTACATTTGTTATGCTTCGGGCACATTTTAGCTGCTATTTAAACCTTTTTGCAAGACTCGTTCATCAGTATACGTTGGAAGATAACTTCTCATAAGTACAATATTTTAACTAATTTTGTTGCTATTTTTTTATATAAAAATTAGATTTTATCTTAATAATTTATATAATAAAGGTTAACATATATTAAAGGTCGACTGTAATTGTTAAGATATAATTTTAGTTTTAATTAAAAAACAATAGTGAAAACTCAAATTTTGTCTTAGTTTTAAAATGTTTATTTATGGTTTACGATGAACTGGTTATATGAATAAACAAAAAATTTAGTGAATTCACTAGTATGTAATTTGCTGAGAAACTTCTTCATTTCTTGCCATGGGATATTACATACTCGAATCACGAAAATTCAAAGGTACATTTTGCTAAGAAACCTATATTTCTTGTTTCATCAAATCACGAAACCTATATATTCCAAGGCTTGTCTTTCATGGAATGTGTTGTTTTTCATTACTTAGCTCCTATAATATCAAGCTCTATAACTCTCATCTGTCTTGTTCTTCTGACTCAGAACCTTTACTTATACCAGGATTGCCTCAGAGGGTTGAGACAACCAAAGCACAACTCCCTGGAGTATTTTTTTTCTCTGCCTGATTTGGAAGATTTTAGGCACAAAATGTTGGAGGCTGAAATCTCTGCTTCTGGGGTTGTGGTAAACAGCTTTGAAGAATTGGAGCATGGTTGTGCTAAGGAGTATGAGAAGGCCTTGAACAAGAGAGTTTGGTGCATTGGTCCTGTGTCTTTATCCAACAAGGATGGTTTGGACAAGTTTGAGAGAGGAAACAAGCCTTCAATTGAAGAGAAGCAATGCTTGGAATGGCTAAACTCAATGGAACCAAGATTAGTTATTTATGTGTGCCTTGGCAGCTTGTGTAGGCTTGTTACATCTCAATTGATAGAACTTGGGTTGGGTTTAGAAGCATCAAATCAACCTTTTATTTGGGTAGTCAAAACTGCAGGAGAAAATCTTTTAGAGCTAAATAATTGGTTAGAGAATGAAAATTTTGATGAAAGGGTAAGAGGTAGAGGACTTGTCATAAAGGATGGGCTCCACAAACTTTGATATTGTCTAACCCTTCAGTTGGTGGGTTCTTGACCCATTGTGGCTGGAATTCAGCCATAGAAGGTGTGTGCTCCGGGTTGCCAAGGATAGCATGAGCTTTATTTGCTGAGCAATTCTTAAATGAAAAATTTATTGTGCAAGTTTTGAAGATTGGAGTTAGAATAGTTGTTGATGTTCCGGTAAGGTGGGGTGATGAAGAGAAAGTTGGTGCAATGGTGAAGAAAAGTAGAATCATGGAAGCTATAGAGATGAAGGTGAAGAGGAAGAAATTATAAGAGGAGGAATAGAGAAATAGAGCTTGGAAAGATGGCAAGAAATGTCATAGTGAAGGGAGGTTCATCTCACTTCAATATTTCATGCTTAAGTGAAGATATTATGAAACATTACTTTGTTAGTACGTAGTATACTAAATATGCGGGTTAATAAGATCTTTGTTACAGCCGGTGATTAATAAGCGATCTTTGTTTTTCCTTGTGTCATTTTCTCATGGAAGACTTATAATGAATAAAATAAAAATAAACTTTTTGGTACTAAGAAAAGTAAGAGACTACAATACTTTTCATGATAAAATATATATGATATTCTGCTTCTGCCATTGACCGTTTTACATATATATGTAACTGTACTCATAAATTGTATGCTTTTGGTCTTTCATTTGATGTGGTATGAAGGCTATTATTATCAATGTACTTTCCTTGTTTCTGTTTATTCGTCATACACAATAGCTATTTTATATGATGTGATTATTAGTTAAATAAGAGAATTCCTATACAGGGATTAAACACTCAACAGTTAATTATTCCTCTACAACTTGGTTTGAACTTTTATAAGTTACTTTAAATGTACTCATTAAACTGCTTAATGAGCGAAAAAAAAAAATAAAGACTCGATTTTACTTATTGGGCAAATATATATATATATATATATATATATATATATGTACATATATATTTAGCAGTTGAGCTTTATTAATTGTTTCCCATTAGATATATGAAAGGGTTAACCCAATTCGCTTATTCTATAAGTAATGTTTTATCTAACTTTTTCATACACCTTCACACAACACATTCTTGTATACTTTAGCATTCATATATTTATATTTTTTTTTTCTTTATATAATTGATGTATTTACCGAGCGTTGGATTTTTTTCCTTTGTTTTGCATGTCTTCCCTCTTAACAAGATCAACTAATCATCTGATGTGCATCTGGAATCCATTGTGATCATACTCACACCTTGACTTGTTACTTCCATATTTTAATAGGAACATAAATATTAAGAAGCCAATCAGTTCCATCAATGTACGAAATATCCGTGTAATAGTTTGCTTCGTGATCCCTGAGTTGCTTGGCATAGGGACTCTGGATGTATAATTTGCTCCAGGTCCAAAACAACGGTACTCCCCAAAGAAGACACTCCTGTGTTTAACCAAAAATAACGCTCTGTCATTCAAACCAGATGGTGAATAACATAAACAAACGTTTTTTTTAAAAAAAAGAAAATCTTGTCTCTGTTAATGCATTTAACCAAAAATAACGCTCTATTAAATTCTGCAAACATACTTTCGAATATAAACATGTCATGAAACTTAATTTACTCTCTAACATGTATGTTAGAACACTCAAAAATACTTTTTGAATAGTTAACTTTGTTTCTCAGACAGAATTTGAGGGATTAAAAAGAATATTTTTCAAATTTGAAAAACTAAACAATACAAATTTTTATTTTAAAATAAACATTCCTCCTTATTTGAGGGGAAAAAAACATAATTAAGCAATAAAAAAAATCATGTGTTGAAAGTTGAGTTAAAAGATAAAAATGATAAGGATGAGGAGAAGAGATACAGACTGGTCTCTAGAGGGATCTCTCCAATCACTCCATCCATCAGGAGCTACGACATCAGACATGTATGTTCTTGAGAATACCACAGTGGCATAGGCTCCCCATGCTCTTCCAAGCCACACTCTCCCACTCCCAACAATCCTGCAATTCACAAAGGAAAATCCACTTTCCTCATTCATCGATTGTCTCCCTTGAGCGGTGATCGACCCGCTAATCTCATCCTTCTCTTCTTTTGCTACACAGTTTATGGTACAATCCTGCACATGCATGTCACAACTTAATTATACGTTAATTGCTGAGTTTTCCAAACTATATATCAAGTTTTATTTCAGAATGATATCAGATTAATTAATTGCATTACTGTAATTCAAGAGTGTGTTATAAAACAAACAAAAAAAATGTTTTCAATCTAATTTAAATTATGTGAGCCAAAGTTAGTTAGGATTTCAGTCCTTTAAAATGACATGAAGTTATAATAATGAATTGAAAAATGAATAAAATAAATTTTAATTTTAGTATGTATATGCTAGAATGGCATTTACTTCACTTTGTCAAATGAATGATGTACGTTAATATACCTTCATCTAATAATTAGGATTTTGTTAACCCGTATTTTTATTACAATGGTTAAAAAATTAAAATAAAAAAAATATTTAATGTGAAAAGTATAAAAGAATATAAAAAATTCAATAAAAAATTTCTGTTTTTAATTTCTTAACCAATATCATAAGCACCTAGCATTTTTCTAATAATTAACTTAATCATTTAATTAAAGCCCCCATATGAGCATTACGAGTTTCACCTAATCTTTCAATTATGATGGGGCCACTAAAATTTAAAGCCGTATTATTGCAGAGGATATAATCTGTTTATTTGTGTATATGTGGTCATGGATATATTGCGGCAGACAAGACATACTTTAAGGAAATTATTTATCTATTAATTTATACCTCATAAAGTGATCTAGCATTTCCAAATATGAAATCAATGGATCCTTGGATGAAGCATTCTTTAAAATAATGTCTCCCACCATCATCATTGAGTGTGTCCTGCGCACCATAAAACCCACAACCATAGAAAGCAGCTTGATCACCGGTTACCCTCAGTGCCACTGCTTGTGCCCCAACAACTCCTGGTGACGGTGGAGGAGCCGTGTTCTTTTTAAAGAAACAAAACGTTAATTAAGATCTCACAAGCCACAAACATGGCAATAATATATATATATATATATATATATATATATATTGCATGCATGCTTAATATTGTTGGGTACCCAACATCACACAACAATCGAGAAGAGAATAAAGGAAAGAAGAAAATAACACAAGATTTATTCTGATTCACCCAATGTGGATTACGTCTAGTTTTTCACTATAATCTCACACACTCGTAAAATTGTATTTAGATTACAAAGAAATATATAGGCTTAAAAACCCTAAGCACTGTAGTTATTCATGGGCCCAAGTCCAAACTACAAATAATAAAACATGAAGCCAATAACAGTACTAGGCCTCGAAAAAAGTTCCGGGGGATTGTCCCCTAGTCCCGTCGGGAAACTTCCCCGAGCCCCCGCCCACTCACCGAGGAGCATGGTTCCCGTATATATCTACTGATGACACAGTATGAGTCATACCCAACAAATATTACCTTAAAGCTGATGTTGTAAGCAGTGAACTTAGAAGCAAAGACGGCAAAGGAGTAGCTATAGGAAGTACCGCCGGTGGAATTTGCGGTGTCGTTCCATTCTATGGTTGTATTCAGATACCCTTGACCTTGAACTATCAAGTTTCTTTTGTTGGCCTGCACCACTACCTTCTCCCTATGATTTGTAAAAGAATTGAGAATTTTTCTTTTAATTTTCAAAATAAAATTAATTGTTTTAACTGTCCTTCAAGTGAGGTTGTATATGTTGTTTCATCTAAAAGTTTGAGTTTTTTTTCCTTCAAAATTTTGGTGTATAATGCTAAAATATCCCTTGTAGAAAATGGGATTGAGATATAATAGGAAAACCTTATAATTATCTATGTAGGCAAACATATTTGACCATGCCCTACAACTTTGATTGAAAACACTAGTTAACTGTTAGTGATGTGAGAAAGAATCATTCAAGTATAATTCTCACCTAATAATTTAAGCTTTTAGGTAGTAAGTTCATGACATGGAATAAGAACCTTTAGGACCAAGTCATCTAAAATTTGATCCCTTACTGCCTCCAATATTCTTACCAACATTAAATTTTAACATAATTAAGGTAAATAAACCTGTGCCTTAGTTACTCTTGAGTCTCACAATGTAAGAGATTCTGAGATGTAATATTAATTAAACCATTCATTTTAAAATTGTTATGTTCACAATATGTTTTAACAAATGAAAAGGAGGGAAAAAGAAAAATGGAGGTAATTTGGCAGAAAGGATGAATTAATAAAAACTGAGACAACAACCTGTATGTGCCAGAATCGATTATGATAAGGGTGGTATCAGAACTAGATTCAGGAACAGCATCAACAGCTTTCTGCACGCTACTGAAGTTAGCACAGCCCTTTAAGTCAACCGTGAGAACAAGATTCACATTATAGTCTTGAATAAGCTTGGAATCCCATTTGGACCTGTGACATTTTTCCTGATGACTCCTCCGGTGATGATGTCTCCTCCTAGCTATACTTGTTATCAGAGACATAAAGTCTTCAGCGCCACTAAGCTTTATAATCTTACTAAATATGCCAATCTGGAAACTGAAGCTATCTTGAGGACTAATGGCGGTGTTGGCAGCGGGGGAAGGTGGCGTGGTATAAAGAACAAATATGATAGAAAAGAGAAAAATTACAAAGCCAGAAAGCCAAAAGAGGGTTCTGTTGAATCCCATCTTTTAGCTTTATGTAATGGTTAGTATATTTGTGTTATTTTGAGCTAAGAAACGGATTTGTGGTGGAGAGGAGAGTGAGGAATGCTTTTATTATGTGCATGTGAAAAGGGTATGCTAGTGATGCTTGATTGGAGTGGGAGGTAAGAAATGTACGTATCGGGCTGTGTCATGCCTAGCTAGGCGTGTGTAGAGGTTCTAACTAAATGAAGGAAAACATTTTATGGTAAGACAAAGATGCTCAGTAATAGATTGGAAGATGGACACGCTAAGTAATTGCACAAAGATTGAAAATAAAAAAAGTTAATTATAGGTGAGGATAGAATAAATGAAGGTTCATATTCATTCATTCATTATTGGGGCGGTGTGAGTGAGACTATTGTTAAATATGTTTTATTTAATTTGTTTCATTCTGAAAAGGAGTGAAGTTGGGTTTAGCTTGGAATGCAGATATATTTTTGGGTATATCAAGAATGACAATTTTTTTTTTTTGGCTAGCATGTTATGCCAAAGTGACATTTTAGTACATATATTGGCATCATGAATATATTTCGTATGCTATCAGTCTCGTGAAACGAAGCATACACAGCATATATGATTATTCAAAATTCTCGCAGAAAAGAAAACGACGTATGTTCAAACACCTATATAGAAAAAAAAAAATACAGAAAAATGAGAAATACAACATGAAACCCTAAATTAAAAAACAATTGTATACCTTTCCTCCTAGGTGATGAAGGACGCTTTATGTTATGTTTATTAACTTTTCCTGTGATTCTTTTTTAGTCTGCTATATAATCTCATTTATTAACAGAACCAAACAAGAGAAGAAACATACGGGTTGTGTGGAAGAGAAAAAAAAAATAGAAGAAAATTCAAAAAAAATATTTAAATTAAAATAGTAAAAAAAAAAGATACAAAACCCACGCAAACTCTTAAAAAATTCCTATCATTCCTTTCCCATTTGAACACAACCAAACCACCCTTTATTCTCTTATCAATTTCTTTCTCTGCTCATTTACTTATATCAAAGACTGTTTTAACTGTTAAGCTGCGTAGACAATTTTTTTTAATGTTGTGAATAAAAGTTAATTTTTAACTCATGAACGAATACTAAAATTACTTTTCAAGTTTTTAAAATCTTTTAAAAAAATCATTAATCCAGTATATTAATCAATTCAAATGTATAAACATCAATATTATAATGCATGGAAAATTGTAGGCCAAAGCCTACATACGCAGGCAACGAACTTGTGGCGCTAGTAGTATCGGGTAAAAGATATTTTATATTTCGAAGCACTTGTCCGAGATCAAGAACTTCTAAACTTGTATATTACTAAAATTAAAATTAAAATTAAAAGAGAATACATGGCATTATAAATGTTTAAACAAATGGCAGGAACGTTTCAAGAATGGCTTCAAATAGCCAAAAGTTAAAATATATACAAAACCTGAAGAAAGGGAAAAAGGAAGCGAGAAGGCTTTCACGATTGATTTCTTTTCTATAAAAAAAATGTCATGATTGATTATTGATGACCCGACACGAAGGCACCATTTTATGCAGCATATTTGTCCCTTTGAAACTTACCATCTGATGGCAGTTCTTTCTATAGTTGGTGAGCTGCAGCACAAGATGAAAAAAAAAAGTGTTATGACAAAAATGCAGATTGTTAAGTTATCTGCCACAGTAACCTAGTAAGAGCTAACCCGCAAAAATGCTGGACTGAAAAGAAGGGCAAAAACTTTAACATAACTACCACCTCAAAAGTACATAAATGCAGAATACATACCTCATCTGGATTCATCTTGCTAAACCCAAATTTATCAGTCCATATTGATTCTGCTTCTTCTGCAGCTGGCAGCACAAGGTTCTTCACATTCAAGAAAGCCAGCAGCCTCTCAATGCATGAGAAGAGTGTTTGGAAGTAGCCCTGCTCGGATAAAACAAATACAATTATAATTTATAATCAACGCACTATCAAGACAACTGTTAAGTGATCATAATATACATCAATCAATTGAAATTCTAGCAGAAAAATTGAAATAAAGAAAAGAATAAGTTGCAAGCAAGGAAGACAACCAGAAGAACACTACAGCCTATTACCTTTCCATGGTTCCCATTACTCGTTGCAACTAAAGGGAGTTCAGCAACATCTGAGCCAAAAATTCGAAGCATGCCCGCAGATACCACAGATGAACTTCAACATCCAAAAAACAAACTGTAAGAAGTACTGTAAACATTAAAGAAAGTTAAATACAGAAAACCACTTCTTACTTGACTATTAGTAATGCACAATACATTCCTCCAAACTCCTGACCCCGCACATTCCTCCTGTATGTGGATGGTACTTTAATTGAGACAAAGAAAAGAGAGAAGATAAAGACAAAAAATGGTTTAAAAGGAGTTTCTAACCCATAAACCATGGCTGGAATAAGGTCACGTCCACTAGCTGCATCAACTATAGGATTAAAGCATTCCTGAAACAATCAGGGGAGCCTCATCTCAATCAATCCAATTAATTAATGTATTAAATGATTGAAGATGGTTTC
>PYAF01005492.1:1790847-1816889 GCA_007407185.1 Glycine tomentella
TAATTGAGACAAAGAAAAGAGAGAAGATAAAGACAAAAAATGGTTTAAAAGGAGTTTCTAACCCATAAACCATGGCTGGAATAAGGTCACGTCCACTAGCTGCATCAACTATAGGATTAAAGCATTCCTGAAACAATCAGGGGAGCCTCATCTCAATCAATCCAATTAATTAATGTATTAAATGATTGAAGATGGTTTCCCAAGGGATAAAACAGAAAAGTGCCACCAATAGACTGAAATTGTAATAAGTTTCACAAAAGCAATACTTTATGCAAAGTGCACATAAATATATGCAGAACTTGTATACAAGTTGAAATGAAAGAAATAGAGTTCAAGGATTTTCTTTTCCAGGTGGGTCTCAGTCCCCCAAAAATGGCTTCCTGAGTTGAACGGTGGGAAATGGGATCATCTGATCACATGCCGATCCTACAGCTTAGACCATGCAAACCCACCAATCATACCAAAACGACTGTAAAATTGTGCAAGCTCACTAGGAAGATTGCAATTTTGACTGTTGTGGGCATGATAAAACCAACCCTTGCACAAAAACATACGGCATCACTAAAAAAAATGGAGAAGCTCCAACCAGAGGAGGAGGCATGACAGAAATCAACTACAAAAACCTTATCCCACTTGGCATATGCAGAAATCAGAGACAAAAATTCACACGTCACCAGTGGTGACTGCACAGTGATGACCACTTTGTCAAAACAAGACCTGATACTCTGCATCACAGGGACGTGGGAACACCATGGTAGTGCAACAGCATCAGAGATGTGGAATCCCCGTTATTGGATACTACGTTTGATGATTTCCTAAAAATGGTACATACATACATAAACATCAACAGCACCTTTAACCAAAGTTAATTGGAGTCGGTGGTAGATGAACTCAATTATACATATGAAAAAGTTAAAAAAAAAGGGGAAAAGGTAGGAGAAGAAAAAAAAGGGAACATAAGACAAAAGAAAAGAAAACGAGATTAAAGAAAAGAAGGAAGGAGAAAAGAAGAAGAAAATAACTAACAAGGGACTGTCTGGAACATAGAAATAATAACGGGTCTAACCCTCTACCAAGCTTATAGTTTTTCTCCACTTCGTCCTAAGACACACCGTCCGCCAATATATATCACACTCCATTAAGTTTTGTTTAATTACCTTTCTCCAGGTAAATTTCGATCTACTTTTACTTCTCTTTGTGTCGAGCTCTTGGTAACAAACTCTTGTTCTTATAAGAGCATCTAGGGGCCGTCTCATTACGTGCCCAAACTACCTCAATCTATGCTACCTCATCTTTTCACTCACCGGTACTACTGCTACCTTTCATCGACTATGTTTATTTCTCATCTTATCTATCTTCGTATAACCACACATCCACCTTAACATCCTCATTTCTGCTATCCCTATTTTATGTTCATGTTGCCTATGTATTGTCACACATTCAGTTCCATATAACATTGCAGGTCTTACAACTGTTCTATAGAATTTTTCATTTAGCTTAAGGGAAATTTTGCGGTCACACAAAAACTCAGATGCACTCCGCCATTTCATCCACCCTGCTCTGATTCTATGATTTACATCTTCATCAATCTCTCCACCTTTTTGCAAAATTGATCCCAAGTATCTAAATGTATCTTTCTTGGGTACTTCTTGACCAAATAGATGCACGGGGTCCTGATCATCATCTCTTACCATATATATAGCAGTTTTAAATCACATAATTCAACCACAATCAACATCAGACTGTGATTGGAGACCACTTGGAGCACAACACAATCACACTTTAAAACCCTGTATATATTATATCCAATTACTACCAATCACAAGCTACAACCACATAAAAGTGTAAGGTGAAGCTTAACAAAGAAAAGGAAGGACAGTACCAAAAAATAAGGAGGTAAAACACCAAAGCATCTCCATCATTTATTAGGGAACAAACAAGGAAAACTACTCTATAAAATTAAGTAGAACAATAAATTATTATTGATAAATTCAGAAGGGTAAGCAGTAATTACATGAAAGATTGAAACAGCCTCCAAAAGCAATGGTCTAGTTTCAGGAGAAGCAATTTTGCCATTAAGAAGGCTCCATCTTACATCAATGATGGGTTCTAATCCTTTTTCCTCTTGCTTCTTCTTTATAACACCCAAGAGAGATTCAGGGAGTCTCTCAGCCCCCTTAACCAAAAGATTCTCCAAAGTAGAGTGTATTCTTGTGCAATCATTGCAACAAAGCCAATTACCTTCTGGCAGTTCCTGTAATTAATTTGAGACATATTATGCCCAACAGACAAAAGAGAAGTTGGAGTCAAAAGTAATATATCCTTATATCAAGACATGACAAGAACTGCATACCTTTAAATATGCCATCTTGTGATCCCTCAAACAGCCAACATGATATTCCTTTTCACACTACAACAAAAGCAAAAGGGGCAAACAAAAAGCTAGCTCAATAAAACTAAGAAATAGAAACTTAATATTGCACCTATGATTATAGAGGCCTTGTAGGCAACATCAAAATCAAAACTGGATCAGAATGCATACCTGGTCGCAGAGTATTATTGTGCGTGGACCAAAGCCAGATCTGCTGAAATCAACGCCCCTACATGAACAAAATTTTATCTTTATATTGTATAGCTCGGTGCAATCATGAATATACAATATTGGTTTTCATTAACTTGAACATTAGACCATACCCACATGGTGACAATTGCCAGTTTCAGGTAGAATGTTAGATGACAGGTAAGTCTATAAAATGACTTTTAATCTTTACAATGAATTTGTTACCTGCATAAAGCACAGCTACTAAGATCAGCTTCAATGTCTTTGACTATGCGAATGCATCTATTGACAATCTGTTCAATAGGATCAACTCCTTCAACCCTTCCAGCTGCCACAGCATTGGCGTTGTGCGCCACAAACTTTTCTCTCTGGAACATGTTTTGGCAAAATTGACAGTACCAGTCACCACGCGGAATACTTGATAGAGCTGCACATTCTGTACATTTTCAAACATAGGACAATAACAGTTTGCTTAGAAGATGACTATCTCATATTTTACCCAACAAAGCATATATTCCTCATGCTGCATCCATTCAGAAAATCTTGAAACAAAATTAAGACATCGAAAACAGAAGTTTCAGCTATTTCTAATAAAAGATAATACCATTTAAAAAGATATGTAAAATACAATAGTTCATAGAAAACTTTCCTAAAAGCAGGGTGAGAATACAAATTTGAATTAGACAAACAATCTCATCCATAAAATATATACAAAATAAGTTCAACGGAAAAGATGCTGCTAACTAGTAAGCTTTTAGATAACAAATCTAGTATAACACAAATATTAACTAGGCATTTACCCAAACAGGAAAAAAATATAAGTATGGCCAAAAATAGATAAATAAGAATTTCTCTAATTTCTTGTCTTTTGTTATTTTTGCAAAGAGTTATAGAAGACGCAAGTGCTGAATTACAAAATGGCGTCTTACATTTTAGCTAACCTATGAATTATAATCATGGTCACTTAAACTCTTCTGTTGTCAAAGAACATAACATATTATCATCTTAGGCAGTGTTTTTTTAACTCGGTCTGGTGATCAACCCAGTCAAGGTACAGGTCAACCAAATAACATATTTGTATATTAGTAAGCACAAATAAGTGCATACTAATGTATCAGGGAGTATGACTAACATATAACTGGTGCAGTAGTTGCTATCACCTGAATTAACTGTGGTGCACTAAATATTTTGCAAAACTGATTCAACTCATAAAACTGGCACAATTTTAACCTTGATTATAGCCAGTTTAGGTCGGTAACTGGCCTAATAGGCTACTTGGACCAGTTACCAAACTGATTCATCAAGCAAATCCGTTTTAACAACCATTTAGTAATGAAAGGATAATAATAGTGGGGAAGAAAGACGATTCCACTCTTCAAACAATTGTAGCAAATAGATAATTTGTCCAACAAGGTTTTTTGAAATGTATATCTGACCTTTATGAAATGCTCTTGGGCATCCATCACAAAGCAACAGATTACCACCATCCCAACAAACAATGCATAGATCATCATTGTCCTTTGCTGAGTATTTTCGATCTTTTGAGAGAGATATTGCTAACTCATGGAGAGACACCCCATTTGATGTGTAAATGTATGCATAACTGCCCAACATTATTGTCCTTACATTAAAATCAATATCCATAATCAAAAAGCAGTTAATATCCCTCTCATCGACTCCCAAGGAAGAAAAGACTCACGGTTTCTTGCGAGAAGCCCAGCCTGCATGGACCTCAAACTGTGAGGGGCTGATCTGCACAATATTTAATACATTGAAACCAAATTATACTTACAGATTCTTAAGGAATACCTACAAATATACGAGTGTAAGGAGCAATACCTCAGTGTTGCAGCATCGACAAACAATTCCAGAGCCCATTTTGAAACCTTCAAGCAATTTCTGTCAACCAAATGTGACTGTTAACATAATAATAGACATACAATGACCAGTACACAATACACACACAAAAACAACCTGTCCACGGGCATAATAAGCTACTTCAGTTCCATCAGGCAATCCATTTTCTTCAAAAACTAACTTATGCAATCGCTGATCCCTTGAGAAGAAGACATTGGATTAACAAAATGATTATCATCAGCAACGAGTAATAAAACAATACAGCCAGAAAAATACACAAAAATGAAAGGGTTGTATGGAACTCACTTCTTAGTTATCCTCCATTGACTCTTATTAGATTTCAAATTTGAAGTTTTTTGGGGGGACTTCAACTTTACTGACAGTGACCTGGTAATAAGTAATAACAGTTCATTATAATAAAGAGGGAAAAAAATTGGCTGTAGCAATTCACCCACAACCATATTATCCTAAATACATCAAGAGTGACAAAATATGAAGGTAGATACAAACTTCTTTTTCATCTTCAACAAATTTTTCTTCCGGGGTAGAACAGCCACGGAAGCATTCTTGGAAGTATTTGAACGGATAATCCTTTTTGATGCCCTTAATAACACAGTTGGCAGAATGTAAGTTCAGAGAGAGAGAGAAAGAAGACCACATAACAATTATCAAAGAATTCATGGAATCTATGAAGTTTCAAACTATGTAACAACATAGACAATTGGATACGCGAAAAACACCATGCAAAAATATGTAAGAAATATAGGACAGATGAAATAGATATGAATACCAACTTTGTTCTTTTCTTCCTGTGTCTCTTAACTTGTGAAGAGACCGGCAGCTCAGAAGTACTGGATGGGTTGGAAAGAACCACTGGTCTAGGGGTCCTGAAATATTGTTATAAATGATAAAAGAACATATACAATTAAAGGGAGCAGGGGAAGAGATAGAAGACATGTCATTGCACCTTCCACATGGCTTCAAGTTTCAATTTTCAACATTTTGAACCTAGCCTTGATTTCCATTAAACTGACACATTGTTATTTCATATGAATCATATGTTTATATTCCTAGCCCTAGCTTAACAAAATTAAGCTATTACTATTGTCTACAAACTTTAAATCGCAACCTTGTTTATACAAAAGAAATTGTTGTATGTTCACAGGTCATAACCATTGTGTGCTCAGTGGCCTACACTAACATGATAAAAACACGAATACTGGGTGCTGGAATCATACATGTCCTGGTTACTGGTTAAGTAAATTCAATTTTAATCATTAAAAAGAGAGAGAAAAAACTTAAATATCTTTTTAGCCTATCAAATTTGGGACAAGTTCATTTTTTGTCCCCCAAATTAAAAAAAAGTGTTTTTCTAAGTCCTCATAATTTGAAAATAGTCCACTTTAATCCTTAATTTGTAATTATTTTGTCCCTGGTGACGACTAAAACTGGGTTATTTTCAAATTAAGGGAATAAAAAATCACTTTTAAATTTGAGGGACCAAAAGCAAACTTGGCCCAAATTTGAGAGACCAAAAAGATATTTAAGCCAAAAGGCTTACCAAATTGATCGATGAGAAGGAAAACAATAATATGTTTCACTTTTCTGTATTAGCATACTTAAAAAGAGCCGATTAAATAATCAAAACTCAATTATATCAAGAATTTCATCATGATGCAGGTCCTCAAACATGAGTATAACTAACAACTCAAGTAGAAGAAATGAGTACCTAACTCTTTTGCCAACTACGTTATTTGAACTTTCTTCAGACTTCCTTGATTCCACACAAGAACGGCATATAGGCCCCACTCTTTCCACAAATGAAGAAGGGAAACATCCTATGGGGAAAATAATAATACTAACAGTAAGCACTCAATGAAAACACAAAAAAAAAAAAGGGAAAAAAACTCAATTGCATTTTCCCATGATTTTTGCAAATAAAAATATGATCAGCTTCACAAACTGGACAACAAAAAACCGACGACTTTGGATAACAGAAGCAAAGCTCACCTTTGCACCTTTTACAAGCAAAATATCTTTCTTCATGTGGAGAACAAATAAAATTTTGAACTGTCACCTCCAAAGTATGCAGGGTAGCTCCCCTGCATGCTCTCAACAGATCAAGCAGGCTCTTCCCATTTTCGAGGCAAATATACTGCGCAGCTCTCCTATATTGTTTGCAAGCATGGATCTCGAATTGGGAAGGTGGAATAACCTACGAAGCACGAGAAACATAAAAATAATAATTTAATATTTGGCAAGGCAGTCCCAGACCAAAGAAACAATTGGGTATGTAAAGACAGAATCGTAACTCACCCTGCGTCCATTGCATAGACAGCACGAGCACAATATTCCCCCATCTCTAATCACACCTCGTAATCCCGAAGCCTATAATAATAACATATCAAACTATCGGGCTCTAAACATCATGGGCAAACAAAATACTAAAGCAAGCAACCCTCTTTCAAACAGAGTACCGAGCACCAGCTAGAAGGATAATTATGAAATAATTTCACAGGTTGGAATTCTTAGATGCTCAAAGAGCTAGATATAATAATACTAATAGTCGTGTCCCACTTTTAACTACATTTATAACGTTATGACTTATGACTAAATTGGTAAATGCCTCACTCTAACTGCAGCTAACAAGTCCTCCTAACTATAAAAAGGTTATTGACTCTTAACGCCTCTCCTAAGTCCTAAATCCTAATAGCTCATTTAATTAACTAGATACTCACTCAATAAGTCCTAAATTACTCAATTACTACTTTTTTTTAAATAAATAAGACGTGACACAAACTTTTTTTGGTTGTGGAGGAGGATATCCCGACTCCACCAGACCTAGAATCAGTCAATAATTCAATTGGTCCAATAACGTGTGTGAATTGTTATGAAGTTACTGATTGCATCTGATATCTGACATTCATGCTACACACCATGTTAGTGACGTGGCACAGTTTGTCTATTACAAAGTAAAAAATGAGTTTACCTTCAATTTAAAATACATGTTGATATCCTTGGAGTACTATTCGACTTCGAATCAGACTGTACCTATCTCCTATCTCTCTCACCGAACTTCGAATTAGTCGGGTTCTTTCCCCGATGATCCGAAGGTTTAAGACAAAAAAAAAAATAAAAATACATGCTAATATATCCCACAAAAATTGATAGCTAACATACAATATTACTATTAAAAAAATTCTAATAATTTTATTTTCCAGAATGTAATGTTCTCCATTCACGCAGATAATATCAAAACGAACGAACCTTCTTAATCCCGCCCATGTAAACCACAGAAACGCCATCAAGAAAACCTGTATCGAAGAGCTCTTTCACAGTCATAGGCTTCCTGTTGACCACAATCTTTTTCGACATCTTCAACTCCATCTTGTTCCTCGGAGCTCCCACTGCGCCATTGATTCCACTTCCGCCATTCGCAACTACTTGTTCTGTCTCACTCACAACCATCTTATCACAACACTCAACCTTCGCTTCCAACGCCGATCGCCGGCACCGCTTGCGCGTCTTCGCAACCACCTCTGTGGACTCATTTTTCAGCTTCTCACACTCTCCGTTCTCCGTTTTAACTTCAACCTCGGCGTTCGTCTTCAATTCCGCGTGTTCTGAAAAACCGTTGCACGAATCGAGTGACCTCTTGGCGCGAGTGTAGACAATGTAACCATTCACCACCGAAACTTTCCGAGGCTGATCCGTCGAAACGGCCGCGGATTCCGTCTCCCGCTTCACGGCGGCGTCCATCAACGGCTAAATCTGCGAGAAATTGAGATGAGACCTAAGCAACGGAGAGGGGAATTGAATTGAGCAAACGACCATAATTGAGCATGAGAATCAGCGTAGGGGTTTTGGTTTTGATTGGATTGGAAGAAAAAGGGGGCGAGGAAGGAGAAAAGGGTTCACTGGCACTGGTTTCACTCACTCAGTGAGGCACACAAGCAGAGAGAGAGAGAGAGAGAGAGAGAGAGAGAGAGATAACGTCGTAGAAGATGAGGTTTGAAGAAAGGGGAGAATGGCAGATCCGTAAATAAAATTTATCAATTTAAAACCAAGTCTTTTCAATTGACCGAAATGCCCCCCGTCACTTCACAAAAATTGAACTAATTATTAAATTTAAAATTGAAATGGAGAAGTATATTTAAAATGAATAAAAAAATTAAAATACTTAATATATAAGATTAGGATAAAATAGGTCGCTTAATGAGGAAGAGAATTAATTAAAAACACTTCCATTCAAATTTATAATAGAAGTCTAGATTAAATAAATAAAATTTCAGTAATTTGTTATAAATATCAAATAAACCAAGAATATTATTTATTAGATAAACGTACCAAGTGTGGTTTTAAAAATTTTACACAAAGATCAAAAAAATATTTTAATTACAAAGAAGTATAATTTTATTTATTTGGAACTGAAGAACTAGTCATAGGTTAAGTTTCAAGTAGAAAGAGGAACGCACGCAAAGATTGCTCAAGTATGTCACGAAAAAACACCGTTTGATGACCTAATAACACAGTTCCCATAAAAAGGAAGTAACTGTGCGTTCGTGGTGAATCCGATATCTTCCCTTTTAAGTCACACAAATGGCTTGAGGTTTACGTATGCTTGAACTATTTTGTGTCCAACAAATACTAGTAGTACTTTGTCAGTTTAATTATCGATTTGATTTTTTATTTAGGGTGAATATTCACTTTAGTTTCTATATTTTAAAATGTCAGTAAAACTTTTTTAATTTTTTATTTTAAAAGTTTTAAAGCTAACGACTATTTTGAAAAGAAAAAAAAAATTCGTCATGGTTCCGTGCTAATGCATTATTTTGCAACAACATTTTGGCCCCCCAACAAATATAATTTCATGATAAAATGATCTGCGATAATTAATTTTCATAACATAAGTTCGTATAAAAATTTAATTTGAAGTCCACTACAATGAGAATAGCTATGGAGATAGTCAGAAAAAAGAAATAGCTATGGAGATAGAGGCATTAAAACAGCTGGGTAAACAGAGTTTTATGAATAATTTATGTCATCTTATTATTAAAGTAAATTCATATTCATACTAATTTACATTTGAGGTTATTCAAACAAATCCAATTAAAAAGTTATGCACATATTTTTAAGCAAGCATTTGAAAGCAAGCCCAAATGATTGGAGACATAAAAAGTGTTATCATTAGTCCCTATAAAACTGTTCTTAGTCTGAACTAGTCAAAAATAATTATCAAAATATCCTTTAAGCATTTCACCTCATTGCACCACTCTTTTCTGCTTCTTTTTTTTCATTTCTTTTATCGTTTCCTCTTTCTCTTTCTTGGTTCATTCATCTATTTCCTCTCTTTTCTCTCTTCACTCACTATGTTGAAGGTATTTTTTTTCATTTTTTTTAACATAAAGGAATCATGATTTCATTGTGCATTTTTGTATAACACAATGGAATTGTGATTCCTTTGTGTTATAGTTTTTGTTGCACAACAGAATCACAATTCTGTTGTGATTCAAATTCACATCCCAGGAAACACAACAGAATTATGATTTCGTTGTGTTAGACAAATTTTAACACTACGAAATCACAATTCCATTAAGTAACAAAACTTGTTAGATAACGAAATCGTGATTCCATTGATATGCAAATTATGCAACAACTATTTTTTTTAAAAAAAATAACCAACTTTTTTGTGTTGATTGTATAAGTAAATGGATTGGAATACATATATATTTGATGAAGTTACAGTGTCACATGGATGGGCAAATATGAAGGATGGAAGCCAAGGTTTCTTTTATCAATCCTCCCTTTTATATAGAGTCGAGCCTAATGATATTGATATATGAATGATAATGATGAAATTGTGGGTAGTGATGACACTAATATGTATTCACAACCTAACTATCACGACTTTTCTAGTTATTTCATGACTTTCCACTTAGGAGTCTCGTGCCAACTACATCTCGTCTTATTGCAATTGGATTTGTCAATGAAAATCACTTTATGCAGATTACATTATCCACTAAAGATACCATTTTTTTTGTAAGCTAATATTGATTTATTCATTAACTCTGACTTTTATATGATGATGCAACTTTTTAAGAAATAATTGCCTCTTGCCTCTTGTACCACATTGGAGAAGATATTACACACCCGAAGCTTGTTCATGAAAAAAGCCTTACATGAAATACATTCAAGCTTTCAACTCAATACAATTTCAATCAGTTAAAGGATCCCAATATGTCGTAAGCATTTATAAGGATTGAAATAATTTAATACATTCAATGATATGTATCTCAATATGTAGTAGATATTTCAATGAAATCTCATCTAATACATAATTTTTTTTCTCTAGGTAACCAAAAAAAAATACAATGAAAGTATGATTCTATTGTACTTTTATAAAAAAATTTCTCTAGGTAACCAAAAAAAAAAATACAATAAAAGTGTAATTCCATTGTACTTTTTTCATAGAAAAAATTACAAGTAATTCCAATTTGTATTTTTTCTCTCACCCATAATGTACAATTGAATCACGATTCAGCTGCATTAAGGGGACATGAAAAAAAAATGAAATAAAACTATTGTTGTATACTCCATTGTTCACACCCCCTAATACAATAAATTTGTGATTGTCCATATTGGATGAGGATAAATTGGAAATTTTTTAATGATAGTAGGGGCAAATAGCAATTGGGCTAACAGTAACCCGGGACATAAATTGATGAAAACATTACGATCCAAGTTCACCAGAAGTCCAGAACTATGTCCTATATGAACATATATCATCCAACCTACCCATTTGCCATTCTAATTTCAGCTTAATTAATTATCATTTAAATACGTCTAACGGGTACGTAGTACAAATATTAAAATTTTGTAGCAATTAAGAAGTCTCGAATCAAACACAGTAATTACGTCTTGGAAATTAAACTATCAATCCAGATAGATTGCATGCTAGGCGTAAAATTACTGAGCAATCCTAATATAACCTCTATGTTAAGTGAGTAAGTTTAGATAATCTGTCATTATTTACAATAAATTTTGTTAATTAAATTTGCTTAAATTAAGACTAACTTGCAAAATGCAGGTAAGGTTTATTAACAAATCGTTGATTCGAGTAATATTAGATTCAATTTTCTTAAATAAAATCTCAAATTCAAGTTTTGTAAATGAAAAAAAATGTGATTGGAAGAAAAAAATCCTATTAAAAGTGATCAATTAGATTTTCGACAAAAATTAATTATCACAAAACTTTATATGATAATATGATTAAAAAGATGCTGGTAATGTTCAAGAGTGGGATTGGAAAGAAAGAAAAATAAAAGGAGGATTTTTAAAATAAAAAAAAAGTTATTTAATATTTATATATGAAAATAAAAAAATGAAAAATTATATTTTTAAACAAAATATGTACATGCCGTATAACTAATTCGGTAATTCCTATGTAATAAGAATTCATCTCTACCTATTTTTTGTGAAGAGAATGGGGAAATTGAAAGAGGAGAATGAAAATAAGAGAGAGGGAGAGAGAAACCGACAAGTTGTGGCAAGTTCCAACATGCAAATAAAATCTGCAGGTTAATTTTTGCTAAGCAGGGAAGATGAAGTTATATAGACTTGGAGTTGGAGTACTGATTAATCAATATTACTCAAAAATAAGATACGCTTGAAATTTTGAAACTGCTATTTTACCTTATTTCCTGGGAAGTTGCAAAACACGTTTACCACACTAGATAGTGGAGAGCTGCTTTAGCTTTTAAAAAAATGCCATATACCCATTGCAGAAGTTAGTACCATTATTATGTCCAATTCTAGACTAAAATGTAAGAACTAAGAAGCAAAATAACTTACTCAAGTGAACACAACAACATACTGTGACAACAGTTCTCTAAAAACCAACATTTATTGGCTGCCTATCATACTATATAGTAGGCAGCACCATATCATACATATTGATACTTTATAGTATATATATATATATATATATATATATATATATAATGCAATTCTAATTTAAACACAAAGTACAAGATAACAAAGAGTATAATAGTATAGGGATATTACATATATATTGCCAAAGTTCCCCTGAACTTGATTCACACAAAGTGAAGTGAGTTCGAGGAATTGGAAAATGCCAAAGGATGGAAGTTGCCCTTTTCAAGGGAATTCGCCCTTAAGAAGCAGGACGGTTCATTCCCAGCAATCTTTCAACTTATTACATAATATTCATGCTCCACCATGATTGAACCAAAAGGAAACACTGACAAAACTGCACCATCTATGCATCTCCACCACCTCCACTGCCACAGAGGCAGCGAGGACTATTATTCGAGAAGGGTTGCAGTTTGGAGAGGGTTCGAGAATGAATGTTGGATTGGGTGTTATAGAATGAATTGAAAGTGTGAGATGACTTATGTATATAATAGCTATAGTCTAGCTAGTGTGGGGGGGTGACTTTTTGTCAAAGGTAACATAAACAAAACAGAAAAAGGGTGATCGAAATGGAGATTCTCAATTGAGCATCTTCCAAAGCATATGCCACTGCCACCTCCATTGCTCTCCACATCTGATATACACTTTTCCTTAAGGCTCACATCATACGTATTTTCTTTTTGGCAACACACGATGGACCGTTTCCAAAATGATCTAGTTGGTATAATATAGTATCCCACTACCCCCTAAGCTTTCTCCTAACTATAGCTACTTGAGCAGTTGAGCTATCGGTTTCTTGTTACCTAAACTACCTAAACATATATAGTATCCCTGTATCCTTTCTACTTTCCCACTTCCATCACTCTAGTTACATTTGTTACCTAGCTATAATGCCTAACTTACCTTTATAATAATTATGAGTAGGAAAAAACACGGTTACAAAATTCAGATAGATGTTGGATTCCTGTTGAAGTTGCGGTGGCATGCATTCTCATAAACATCTAACAAACGAATGCGGACGAATGCAAAAGATAGCCTTAATTTGGATCCCTAGGCAAACATAGTTTCTAGAGATGCAAATGTTTAATCAAACATGCACGTATGTGTTTGCTATCCCATCACATTAACACTGATCGAGGTTTAAGCCAACACAGATATTTATAACTTATGAATTAGAAGGACTTCCACGGTATATTGTATGTTTCTGCTAATTCTCAACCAATTATATTGACTTGAGCGTGGATTCTATAACTCCTCAGAGCACCATCTCATTACTTCCAGGAATACTTGATTCACAAAGATTGGCGAATTGTATATTGTGATGTGGCTGCAATTGCATCAGATTAAACCCCAACAATATTATTATGAGAGGAGTATTCGGAACACAATCTTCTTTTGAAAGTCTATAATACATTCTTTATTATTAGTTTGAGATCTATTAAATAAAAAATGTCTTGCAAAATTTTGTAATTTTCAAAAAATTCAATCAATAATAAAGCATAATTAAATAAATCTATCACTTGTTGCTAGGATTTCTCATGAAAATAAAAGTAACTTAAAATTGTTATTTACAAATGTTAGAAATAGAGGAGTCCCTAGATTGCTCTATTTCAGGAGGGATAACATCATAGCAGTGATAGCAACATTGTCACAAGGCCTTTGAAGCAGGGGAACTAGGGATAACAAATTTCGTACACTATGATATTTAGTTTGTATCAGATATATTATTTCCCGGTTTTTGTTGTTGTGCGTCAGTATGTGACTAAATAAAGATTGCAGAAAGAAACTTCATTTCTGGGGAGGAATTCAAGCATTTATGCCCCGCCCCCATCCCACCACATTATTTCATTATGTAGCTGCATTTTGGCTGTGATCTTTCAGAAATTACAGACAAATGTAACTGAAGCAATTGTAATAACAAAAGCCTAAAAAAAAATTATGTTGTAGATGCAATTGCAGAATAATACTCCTTGCACATTTATTGCTCTATAACTTTTTTACACCATCAATATCAATACGGTAGCATGTTAATTTGTTAATGATTTCTGAATAATAGGACGAAAGTATTAAAAGTAGATAATTTTTTTTTTTGTAATTTATCAAATGGGAACAAATTTTGAATTAATAATCAAATAAGGATAAATCGTAAAATGGTTCACCACTTCTAATAATAAAATCATAACAAGATGAATGATGTTGTTTTTTTTAACTGAAATCATAAAAAGTGAATGATTTTTTTTTAATTTTACTTGAAGTTGTAAAACAATTAATGATTTTAATTTTTTTTAATTTTTTTAATTAATTATTTAAAGTCGTAAAAGGTTATGCAACTTCAAAATCGTCAAAAAAATATGCTAAATTAATTTTTAGACTTTTAAATTAGTTTTAATTTTTAATTTTATTTAATAGTTTATTTTTTCCTTTGTCTGATGACTTCAAAGGCTTTTGCCTCAGCCTCTATGTAGTACTTTTTATTTATATTTTTTAAAAAAATTAGTTTTAGAATTATAATTAGTTATAATTTATAATTCTATTTAATATTCTGTTTTTGCCTCAACCTCACAACTTCAAAGTCGCCTGCCTCATCCTGTGTAGTAGTTTTAATTGTTTTTATGCAGAAAATATTAAATAAAATTATAAATTAAAATTAATTTAAAGTCTAAAAATTAATTTAAAAATAAAATAAAAATTGGATGACTTTGAAGTCGTGTAATCTTTTACGACTTCAAATAATTAATTAAAAAATTAAATGACTTTGAAGTCGTTAATTATTTTACGACTTCAAGTAAAAAAATTTAAAAAAATAATAATTCACTTTTTACTATTTTAATTAAAAAAAGTCAAAATCCTCTATATTTTACAACTTTATCATCAGAAGTCAGAAACCATCATACAATTTACTATCATAATTTACTCTTTTTTTAGTATTAATTCAAAATTTGTCATTGGATAAATTAAAAAAATCCCCTTTTAATACTTTCGCCCAATAATAGTTACTCATCAAACTATAAGATTCATCTCTCTGCCTTTATATTTTTCACACTTAAAAGGTTTTCACTGTAGTAGTATTAAAAAATAAAAAGTAAAAGACAAGAACAAAAAAAACAGCACCTAGGAAACTAACTGTTTTCGGTTTTCCTGTCTAGCATGTGCATTAGGAGAAGGGATGGGCAAACGGCATAATAGGAACAGCCTCGACCACGCGTCACAGAATATTTTATTGTTAATTTGAGCAGTTTATACAGGGAAAAGAAAATATCAACTTTAAAAAAGTTTTAGTTCTGTTCAAATGTTAGGTTGTTAGGCTTTCACTTTCTCCCTTTTTCTCTCCTATATATGTATCTTAATCTTAGTGATTTATATTCTTTATGATAACGGCAGCAGCATTCTTAGCTCCCTTTTAGATATACTATACTCTTCATTTTCATTGAGTAATGCATTCCTTGACTAGAGGATTTACTCCTTGAAGAGCATTTTGAGACCAGTTTTAAGCACTTGATTAGGGGTTAAGAAAGACTCCCCCATGATTAGCGAAGAAATAAGTGGGTTTACACAAATCAATAGCTGATCCAAAACAAATGAATGAAACGCATAGTGCACATTAAGCCAACCAATTATATATTTTGAGAATATTTAGAGAGATTTTTTTCTTCTAATTTTCTAAAATCACATTTTGTAAAGGACAGATCCGTTATATAATGAATAGATTTCACTTAAAGGGTAAAGTAAATAATTTCACCATCATGTGTATAAAAAAAGTAAATAATTTCACTGTGTTAACATAAAAAAAAAAAAAAAAAATCTGTCAAAACTATGTTGCGATAGGCACAAGCTACAAATATTGGTGCTGACATGAAGATGGATATGTGATGGTGTGTGATGAGAAAACAAACACCTCCTCGATGAGAAAACAAACAAGTATTCAGCTATTGATCGAAAGATCAACAGATATACAATTATACATACATCATAAAGCATGAATATATACGAAAATTAAATGTTGTTTTTTTTTTCTAGAGAAATTGTTACTTATTTTATTTTTGTCGATTTTAAAGAAGCCAAATTCTCTCCTCATGAAGACAACTCAAAGGGTAGATTACTCAGTACACAGTATAAGATTAAGTTGCATATACATATAGAAAAACGATTTATTTAACATGCGAATCCTATGTTTGACTCCATTCATGTCCAAAAATTTTCTTGAACGAGTGACACTAATGTACTGTGAATGAAATTAATTTATAACTAAGTGAAATTGAAATACACTCTGGTATCTAACCAAACCCAAAAAAAAAAAACCTCTCTTCCGGACACACCATCAGTCATTTCTTCTTTTTGTTCTTTTTCTTACACACATTCGTGAGAACAACATAACAGTGCTAAAGATTAAAGAAAGGCCTAGTGATATTTTGTATACGAGGGAGTAAAGACGCCAATTACATGCAAAAGTTACGAGCTTATCTGAGCTAAGCATATCTTTTATTTCCATTTTTCACAACGGGAAAAATGAAAAATCCACTCTGTAAAGTAAAAACAGCACGAAGGGGATAGTTCATGGGCTATTTAGTGGCATACGTCAGAGGTGTACTTTGAACTTCCAGAAGAGAGGCATATCATTTGATGCCAAAATAACACAGTAAGATACTTTCACCTGATTTGATGCCAAAAAAGTGACTTAGATTATAGTGCATGCATGTTATATTAAAGTTTGTAAATTTAAATTTATAAATTGAGTTTATAAAAACAATTCAAGTTTTGTTTTTATAAAATTGAGTTTTCAAATAACATACATTTGAAAACCGGTCAATTCTACCGTGCACAAATTTAATAAGTGGTACAATACTCAAGTTTTTAAAACCCTTGGACGGTGGCTAGGTACCCAAGTGAAACCCATGCGTACCGTCCGAAAGTGAACCGTGATCGTTGGATCATTTGATTTTTATTTTTTTATTTTTTTTCTTTTTCTTTTTTTTCTACCATTTACCAATTTGTCCTTCTTCCTCCCTTCACTCCATCCCGCTACTCTCGGCCGCTTAATCCAGCTTCGAATCCTCAGCCTCCACTCCAACGCCCTTAACGGCGAGATCCCTTCCGATTTCTCCAACCTCACTTTCCTCCGCAACCTCTACCTCCAGAAGAACCAATTCTCCGACGAGTTCCCTCCTAGTCTCACTCGCCTCACTCGCTTGACTCGCTTGGATCTTTCCTCCAACAACTTCACCTTGTGAGGCACTGTGTCGCAATCCTTTACCGTCAATCTATCCTTGTATTGATCTAATGTCCCATCAGATTTACACTTCGCTGTGTATATCCCTCTGCACCTTACAACTTTCTTATCTTTGGATTTATCAACAATCTCCCACATTGAGTTTCTCTCTAATGCCTTATCTCTTGATTCATGGCTTGAACCCAATTTCTGTCTTTCAATTCTTCCTAGAGTAGTGCAAGTTTTTTGATTGCATCAATGGCTGCAATAAAGATTCGATGCTGGACAGCAATGGTCAATACAAACAAAGTGACAAATAAAATACTTTGCACATGATCTCTTTCCTATCCTCAAGGCAATAGGCATATCATCAGTAACTTTCTCAGTATCATTATCATCCTCAGAGACATTTACCTCTGGTTTAGACAATTGAATTTGCTGTGGGATAAAAGTGGGTTTCTCTCCCCTTTGATATTTTTGTCCAAAGAATCGATATTGCTCTTCTGCATCCCTGTGTTTTCTCTGTTAACAACTTCACTGCCTCTATCCTATGCTGTCGCCGTCGGAACTTATTGGGCACAGTGCCTCACAAGGACCTTGTGGAATGGCAAAAGGGTGTGGCTTCTTAGCCGGAGCGGAGACGGGAGAGAGAAGAAAGAGAAAAAAGAAAAAGGGTAGAAAGGAAAAATGAGATAAAGAAAAAGAAAAAGAAAAAAAAGAAAAAGAAAGTTAAAAAAATAAGAACTGAAGGATGAAAACTACAATGAATCCAACAGCGCATGATAATTTTCGTAACTTACGCATGGGTTTCACTTGCGTACCCTAGCCACCATCAAACCAACCCTTGGATGAAGATGTTGAGGTTGTATCATGTATACAAAACATGGGACAATAGTTTTTTTTTATTGATAATTTTTTATGGCAAAGCTCGCTCTCTTTCAGTTTCTCTCTCTTCTTTTTCAGATCCGCTCCATCCGCACTCTCCTCCTCCACCTCGACACCACCACCATGCTCATGACCTCCCGCCTGTCACTCTAACCACAACCTTTGTCCCTCCATGGTGGTTTCCGTTCGGGGAGGAGTGAGAGTAGATGAGTAGGACACCATTTTTGAATCAGAAGATCTTCTCTTCGTGGCGGTCACAAATCTGGTTACGGTGGTTACTCTAGTTGTGGTGCGAGCAAGTGATAAGAAACAAAGAAGAAGGGGAGAAAGAGAAAGAATAGGTCGTTGCCGCACAGGGAGACCGGAAAGCGCTGCAGCGGTGCTTCATGGAGTTTTCCGTCAATTGATGTTTTCCCCCCTTTTTTTTTGTGTTTTTTTTCTCTATTTCTTCTCTCTTTGTTTGCACACTGTTATGGTGATTTTCTTTTTAAGAACAAGTACTGTCGTAACAATGCGGATGAGTTGATTTTTATTTTTGTTACATACGCACAACTATAAAATAAAATGATGCAAAACATAAACATGATCCACTAAACATCCGGAACTAGGTTTGCCTCAGCCACCGAAAAATGCCACAAGCCCACAACTCCACAAGCCAACCGGAAATGGAACACAACAAAACATTTCTCTCTCTGGATTTTTGTCAGAAGAGTATGGCCCTTATATATATATATATATATATATATATATATATATATATATATATATATATATATTTTTTTTACCACACAATAAAATATATCTTTTTAATTTTTAAATCCACATGGTGTTATTTAAATTGAAAAAAATCGTTAGCAATGTTATCTCTCACCGTAAGGCCTTGCATCAAGTCCATCTATTTTTTTAACCACAAACCCCACGGCCCAAAATAATTTGTGTATAGTGTCAGACCTAATACACTTGTGTATTGTAGAATTGGCCTTGAAAACATGTCAATGTTAAGACAATTGAAATTAAAGCCCCCATTTTCTTTTAAATTTTTCAAACATTTGAAAATTGTTTTTAAACTCACTTTTCAATTTAGAAATCTTTTCTTGCAATTATGACTTTGCCAATACACTGGTCTTTATCTAATTCTCTTGGGCAAGTTATGATATACAATAACAGAGTTATGCACAACAATAACCAATTCACCCTCAACATTAGAGAGCTGCATCCCATTTTCTCAACCAAATCAGATTGAGAATTACACTATTTTTAATGTTTTACAAGCAATCAACTTAAAATAGAACTTTACTAATCTTCCTGAATCCAACGAGAAGAATTGAATGCCTCCTTGTGGAACCCTACCACAAGAAGCATACTTGAAATGCCTTATCTCAAGATTTCACACAGATCCACAATCTGAACACAAAAATTAAATAACAATATCACCTTATCTCTTGAATTTACAAAAGACAACACTTAGCTACAAGAGTTGTTGGTGACTCCTTTGATCTTGATCTCAAGAATCCATGAATAATTGCCCTTGATGTTGTTGTTAAAATGAACCTCTTATGCTCTCTCAAATTCGCTCTTAATCTCGTTAAGAATTTTCTCGCTTAGAAGTCGCACTTTGAAATAGAGAAATAGGTCTCCTTTTATAGGCTTTAGCTGATTTGATGGATTAAAATGATGTTTAAATCATTCTTCCTTAATTCCTGGTATCAAACAAGAACAATTTAATGGATTAATATTAAATTTAATCGACTAAAACATAAGGTTGTTTTTCTTAGTTGGGATCAATCAATTAAAACATATTAGGCACTATTTTGTTAAAGTAGGTGACGAAATCTCATCAATTAATAAAGTAAGTTGTTAATCAATTAAATTGTGCTAGCTCTCTTTCTAGAAGGGCAAGATCAATTTAACAAATTAAAACAAGTTTTAAATACTTTAATTAGATCTCTGGACTGTTTTTTCAGTTAGATCCTGAATTTTTATTTGTTTCTTAATTAGTTCATTTTCATTACGAGTTAACGGTAGAAATCTAATTAAAAAAACAAATAACAGTTTAGGAACCAATTGAAAAACTATTTAGGAACCTAATTAAACAATTTCAAATAATTTAGGGACCTATTGAATGATTTAAAAGTAAATTAAGAAATATATTAAAATATCACTTAATTGAATAATGTATTGAGTGCATTATGTTTGTTCAAACAAAATTTGTAATAAGGAATTGATGTTTTTGGAATTTAAGAATACTAAGTTTAGAACATGCAAATGTGACAAAACAAAGCTGTCAATGCTCAATATTGAATTTAAAAGTAGTCTATAGATGCTTAAGAAAAATGCTGAAAAAACTTGGATAGAATTTGGAAATTACTCACAAAGTCCGTCAACTATTTGAAAATTATAATTTAATCCCAAAATATTTTTTTAAAATTAGTTCTTAAACTTGTATTTATTTTTAGCTTAAATATGTTTTTAGTTTTTCAAATTTAAGTAATTACTTTTTTAGTCCTTAAAAAATTTGTTTTTACTAGTCCCCCAAATTTTTTAAAATCTATTTTTAATTTATTTATTTATTTACACTAATGTTGTCATAATTTGTGACAGTTTCTCAACATCAATTTTTTTTTAATTTAGTTTCTTCAAAAATGATTTGTAAGAGTTTAAATTTATCAAAATATATAAAAAATCATCACAGTTCATCCTGTATGTTTTTTTTTCTTTTTTAAAACCACCAAAATATGTAAAATAAAAGATCACTAGTCCATATGAGTCAAATATTTTGATGATTTAAAATTGATAATTTTTTTTAAAATAATTAAATTAAAAATATTTATTTTGATGGTTAAAATTGATCTATGAAATCATAAACATAATGAATAAAAAGGAACTAAAAATAATTTTTCCATAATTTTAAAAGAATAATAAAAACAATTTTTTTAAGAATAAAAAAATAATTATTCAAATTTCAAGTACCAAAAACATGGTTACACCTTTATTTTTTAATCAGCTATATGCTTTCGTTATTCTTCCCTACGCTTCAAAAGAAGTCGGTGCCCATCATAGTTTGTTGGGTGAAAAATTAAAATAGTGGGCCGGACAATAAAATTAGACTTTTCAAATGAGTTAGTGTACTCAAATATTAGGCCCAAAAAAAATGGTTGTTAAACAGAATATACTAGTTAATGCCTTAATGGACAGTTGATCTCATAACAATTAAAAGCTTTGATTCTTTCATGTCACTATGCATTGGTTGTTAAACATAATATACTAATTAAAGTTCATGAAGCTGATTTATAAAAAAAATCAATGTTTAAAACTACTGCATCCTCTTTTTCTTTATTTAAAATTTTCAGTGCAATTCTGAAAAAAAAAAAACAGTGCAATTTGGTATGGAATTTTTATACGGAAGTTATATAAATGTTGAATAACAAAATAAGAAAAAACAGAAACAAAAAAAAATTATAAAGTAAAATACAACTAATAAAATGCAACAAAGTTTATTTTGCTTTTTTTTTTTTTTCTTTTCATGATTAGTTAACAAAAAAATCGTGCATTTTAGCATTTTGGTAGTACTATTAGTTTAAATATTTTGTAATATCAACTAATTTTCTCATAATTGTAATTTAATTCAATGAATAAAACTATATAATATATATATATATATATATATATATATATTAAACTATAAATTAAGGCCCGTGCACTGCGAATTCATTGTGCTATTGTGAATAAAATTTAACATTGATAGTGCAAACATATATTATACTGTTGTTAGATTAACTATTTTGTATGGGTCATTTGTATTATCTGCTGAATTGAAAATCTAGCTAAATGAAGGCTCTTTGCCAGCCCTTGCGTGGATATTTGATTTATTTATTTTTAACAGGAGGGACTGATCATATCATCCATATATATCAACCACTATAAGAAGTAAACTCTAAAATATTTTGAGGATAAGATCATGCCACGTCAGAATTAGTATGATAATGTAGAAAGAAATATGAAGTATATAAAGTGATATAGATTAAGAATTTTAAATTAAGTCAAGAATGTTAAAGACCTGCATGTGGACATGGCTAGCTCTCTGGGTCAAGTCAATTAATTTGGCACATATAGATATAGTCCAAAATAACTCCTATCAATCCCATCAAGGTCAAGGTATACGCTCGTACAATGCATGCATTTACCAAGAACTACAAGCGGCGGCTTTAAATATATCAGTTTGGACTTCTGAAGTTCGATGTTCGGAGTTAGACTTTCAAAACACACGACGGAGTTAATCTTCTAGTCTTACCTAGAACACACAACGGTTTTCACGTTGCGATACGTCGATTAAACTTAATTATACATTTATATCAATCTGTACGTCGGCATCGACTTTTGTTTTTACATTAATTAGAATTGTTCTTAAAATAACTTTTAGCTTTCCCATTCTTAAATTTATTTTTGTTAGATTGAGTCAAAATCCACAAAGTACATTGCATGATTTGGCTCTATTAATTTGTTCTTCTTTTACTTTTATCTTTGAGGAAGGTTTATAGGAGGTAAAATATTAGGATTCATACAATTAGGGTATCAACGACAGAGAAATTTATGAGTTGTTATACTATATTTTTAATAATTAATAACATTGTTCTATCAAAAATAATAATAATAAAATTGTTAGCTTTTCCATAATGCATGTCACATATCATTTTTATTATTATTTTAATTAAGTATGTTAAAAAAAATTCAACCAAAAAACTCTCTAAATTTGAAGTTTCTCAATAAATTCCACAATACATCTCATTATATATATATATATATATATATATATATTCATTTCAATTTCAATTTAATTAATATATTTGAATGTTAATTGTTAAATAATAAATAAATATACACTACATTAAAAAAATGCAATCTAACATTATATTTTATATTATATTAGACATGGACTACTAAAAGAGACAGAACCTGCAGTGCACAACACAAACAACCTATGATCAAATGAGTCTCACATCTCAAATGGTATAGGTTAACTTTTACTCTAAGGGCATACTCAAATTATATATTGCTTGAAATACTACTTAAGTGTCGGTTGCAGTAGAGGCAACTTAAATGATGGAGAATTGGAGATATGTGTTGACTGCGCGCAGGTTTGGTTTTTCTGTATTTGGGTTGGGTCCGTACCTCTTGTACCCTTTTGTTAATATATGTTCGATCTTTTTGGCTGATTTATAAAAAAAAGAACAATACAATGGGGTCATGCATGACTAGATCTAAAGTCATGACAATATACCAGCTAACTAGTGTGTGCATCTTGATTTGTGGATTTACATTGATTAATTATTCGATTCAAACCTTGGTCATTATCTAAGATAATTTTAAAATTCTTGTAAGGCGTTGACATATGCAATATATTTAGCACTCACTTCACAGTTCACACTTCACACCTTCTCTTTATATATCTTCCCTTCCGTGTAATTATATAACCTCCAAATAGTGTGAACACTCATTTACATCAAGCCAAATTGAAGGTGTCTAATAATATAGGGACATTATATATATATATATATATATATATATATAAATAAAATAAGCAAATTATGTTATTAGTTAATATAGTATTACAAAGGATGCTACAACGGTCCAACTATACAATGATCTTTTAGACTAAATCAGACTTTACATTTTGACCAATGACCATATGCATGATTTCTACAAGATTAGAACACGGATCGGAAAATAAAATTTCTGACCCATCCATCCTTCATGCAAATTAAGACTAAGAATGAATTACTTGTATATTCTCAATAATTGCAAAATTTGGCTGAAGTATAAAGCCTTAAAAATGTAGTATTGAATTTGATATAAAAATTTATATTTATACATATCAAAAAGAAAATCCACTAAGAGTGGGATCGTATAACACATGAATGTTGTTTGAGATATATCCCATTATCCCATACAAGGTAGAAGGATTGAAGTACGTACTTAAATTTATCGTAAAACATCATTATTTATATTAAGCTCTTAAATTTTATAATAAATAGAAATTACAAAGCAAGACAAGCCATCTCAATTAGCAAGGATAAAAATTAATAAACAATATTTTTCAAGAGATTTTTTTAGAGTGGACATATATAAAGGCATCTCAAGAGATTTTTTTTCACATAAAAATTAATAAACAATATTATTTTTAAAGCTGAATTTGTATGGTCCACAAAGAAAACTAAATATGCAAATAAAAATAAAATCTGTAATGTAGAAACACTTTTTTACTAATTTCTTATAAACATTATAATTTAAAATGTTATTTTTAAAGCTGAATTTTACCATACTATATATACACGACCAAGAGAAGAAGAAAATACATGGCAAGTTTAATTGATGATATGAACCCTTCAAGCGGGTCTCATTATAACTAGGATGAGCTAAATGGCAAGTTACACATTAAATAAGTGACCAACCATTGTCACAAGCACAAGGCAAGCTACGTTACCAAAGCTTAATATTTTAAAAAAACGTACATTCCTGTACATTAATTTCATGGGCTCACACCCAGTTGTGGCCAAAAAAATGATCCAAAACTCGTGGTCATGTAGTTCGTGAACACAAGCATCTGAAAGGTAAAGAAGAAAAGTATATGCATATACCTAACAATATCGTTTGATTTATTTTCCTTTCCTTTTCACCAAAGGCCTCTGCATCACAATCCCTAAACATGATTTGGAAAACCCTAATCTAAAAAATATGGAGTACGACTAGACAAATACATTGCGTAGTATAATAAAGCCACAAAACCAAAGAGAAAAACAGATTAATGATAATAGGGGAAGGGAATTGGAGAAAAATCCCTAATCATGAGAAGATGATGATTGATGTTGCACAGAACAGTAAACTTTACTCTGTTCTAATTCAAAATGAAATAAAAATGGAATGAAAAAAAATATCTGAGTCTCCGTATAAATATCAGTATTTTTTGTTACAAAATTACCCTTCCAATTTTTGAAGTCTTTTTTTTTTTTTAATATCAGCAAACTCTACGCCATTCATTTACTTCTTTTTTTTTTAATCCAAACACTTTTAAAAGTTAAAAATAGAATTAAAAAATTCATGTAACTACGCAACTCGAGTCTTCTTGTTCTCGTGAGTTAGGCAAATCCTCCACTTTTTTCTTCTTCAATTGCTATTAAAATTGTTTTTTTAAATAAAAAAAGTAAAGTGGGAAAGACTAGATTAATTTGTCTTTCTACCAAAACAATTAATGTACATATCCTATCAGTTGAATAAAAACGCGTTTCCATTATGTTTCGATTAACAATCTAATAAAATTTATTCTATTCTAATTAATTTCTGGACCACTTATAAGATTTATAAGAAAAGAAACTAATTCTAGACCACTTATAAGATTTATTCTAATTAATTATTAATCATTCTGTTCTTTGCAATATAGACATGCTACCACTTAGCACATCTATTTATAATAATACATATGACAATGTTTTTCAATAAAAATATTTACACATGTCATTTTCAAGAGTTCTAGAAAATAAAATATAAATAATTTAATTTAATCATTTAATTTTTAAAATATTTAATTTAATTAATTTAAAGTAATTA
>PYAF01005492.1:1816989-1841230 GCA_007407185.1 Glycine tomentella
TATGTCTTTGAACGTGATAAACTTCTCAAAGAATATTTTTAGGAAAAGAAATTATAAAAAAATTCATAAATTAACTTGTAAAAGTTCACTCATATTAATTTCTCTAAAAAGATAATTTTTAACTTATGCATAAACTTAATTTATAGATAAATTTCTCCTTTTATAGAAAGTTAAAGACCAATTTTTCAAAATAATTTAAATTTAATTTTGTAAAATAATAATTTAAGAAAAACATTTTAGATTGTAAAATTATAATTTAAGAAAAAAACTAAATCTAAATTCTAAATTGAGTCTTATAAATAAAATAAAAAGGAATATAAATTTAAAAATCAATTTTAAAGTTCCTCGTTAACATCAATTTTTGTTTAAAAACTGATGTTAGAAGGTCCTCGTTAGCATCGATTTTTATCTAAAATTAATAGGTCCTCGTTCGCATCATTTTTTAAAAAATCCTAGTTAACATCAGTTCTTATTTAAAAATGATGTTAATAGGTCCTCGTTAACATCAGTTTTTAAACTGATTTATTAAAATATTCTAGTTAACATCGATTTTTATCTAAAACTGATGTTAATAGGTCATCATTAACATCATTTTTTATTTAAAAATTGATGTTAGAAAGTCCTAGTTAACATCAATTCTTATTTAAAACTGATGTTAATATGTCCTCGTTAACATCAATTTTTATTTAAAAACTGATGTTAGAAGATCTTAGTTAACATCGGTTTTTATCTAAAATTGATGTTAATAGATCATTGTTAACATCAGTTTTGTTTAAAAACTGATGTAAGAAGGTCCTAATTAACATCAGTTCTTATTTAAAAATTGATGTTAACAGGTCCTCATTAACATCGGATTTTGTTTAAAAACCAATGCTAACATGTTATTGTTAACATCAGTATTATTGATTTTAATAAAATTGATGTTAACATGTCCTTGTTAACATCAGTTTTAATAAAATCGATGTTAACAAGGATTAGTTAATATCGATTTTTTTAAAAACCAATGTTAACATGAATTAGTTAACATCAATCTTTTAAAAAATTGATGTTAATAAAAACTTATTATTTATGAATCTGTCATATAACATTTTCGTTAACATCAATTTTTTTTAATAATTGATGTTAACATAATGTTAACACTAATATTTATGTACATTACACATCCTAATTTATCCTGAGTATATTAAAAAGATTAAATGAAGTATGAATAATTCCAGCTAATCATAGTAGCCATGTAAATAGCAGGGGTGATATATGTCATGCAACAATATAAATTTCAAGTATTAGTCTATAATTATAAAAAAAAATTATATATATATATATATATATATATATATTCCCGCCAGAGGAAAATTGACGCGTTGTCCATCTATATACTTGGAATTATTAAATAAAAAATTGAGCCAATAACTTACCGACGAACATGAATTTCCAGTTTATCAATCATATGGGGATGCTAATCATGCGATTATTTTAGGCTATCAAGCTAGAGGCCCTGTGTCTGATATTGTTATATGAGGACTGAGGCATCTAGCAAAAGAATATTCTTTTTATTTTCTTGGTTTGCATGCATATAATATTCCTCTTCATATAATTGTAAATCTACATTCATCTAGGTAGAAAAAAAAATCTACATTCTTTTCTGTTGAAAATTCTTAATTATACTCACGAGAAAATCCCCTGCAACGCAACGGTCGTGAAAGTTTTAATTGGGACCCATACAGAAAGCACATTCAGAAGTAAAATTTCAGACAGGAAGTTATTTATGTAACGAGAAAATTCAGACAGAGGCACAGAGCTAGATTTTTTTTTTCAAGAACCTACAAAAACAGTGTACAAGAATCAGTCATAATTTTTGTAATTTAGACAGAGATGTAATATGAAAAATATTTGGTTAACGTACGTCAAAGTGGGGATATAATAAGTCATCTCTTTTTATGTTGAGGTATATTATGCGTGTGTGTTAAAGAAAGATTTAAAAAATAAGAGTGATACAAATAATGATATTTAAATGTTAAATACGATATTAATATTTTTACGCTTAAATAATAGAATTTAAAATATATATAGGTTGTAAATCGTATGATGATAAGTGAAGTAAAGATTTGACAATTATGTGATAAAAAAAAACAAATAGATATATAAGATATTCTAATGCACTGGCTGCTCTGTTCAACATGGAAATGTTATTAAAAAATTATGTAATAGTAAATTTTCTTATTTTTTTAGTGTTGTGCTTAAAATTTTAAATCCTAGTATTTGACGGTGGAAAATTTCACTTACCATATCAAAATGCGATGGCGTACAAGACACTTCATATATAATTCTGGCGTAGCATATTAGTAATGCACAAATTAAGTTACTCTCATATACGTACATAACACGAATACGGACAAATAAAGGGTAGGTGGTAAAGAATTCTTCTCGTTTGAGAAACCGTAAAGGTACTTGATTTTATTTATTGATGACTTGATCCATATAACATGACTTTTTTTTTTAGACAAAGATTTCAATTATTTGTGATGTTAGAGATGTTAAGAATCAAAATGACAAGTTCATAAAGATTTTGAGTAGTAGAAGAAAGGGGGACTACTCATCAAACATAATAAATTTTGTGAAGATTAATTTGTAAAGCAGCAATTTTCGATTCTATTAACTATACATCTCAATAAGATTATATTTTTGCAAGAGTTTATATTATTGGTGCAATATTTTATTTATTTATAATATTTACTAGAATAATACATTTTTCTTATCAAGTTAATTATTTTATCTCATGTTAATTTGTTTTTCTTTTTTTTTCTTCTTATTTCGTTTTTTTATTGTAAAAGAAATTGTACAAATTCATGATACCATTATAATTTCTCCATTTAGAAGGAACAAAGCATACGATTCAGATGATTCATTTTTTTTTACGTTAAGATTGAAATAGTTCATGAATATTGTATGTTGTTTGAGAAAAGGATTGATGCTTATGCATTTTGGCCCAATTACTATTAATACATTTGTATATCACTAAATACACAAAAAGTGTCAACAAAAGTTAATCTAATTACTAAAAAATAAATTCATGTCTAATTTCATAAGGATTTGAGATTCCATTTCTCTTATCAATGTAGATAATCTATATATGTATCTTTTTAAGCGTTAATTAAACCTTAAAATTTGTGTTGATCCAATTTATCTAAATTTTTTGTTTTCTAAAAAAATACATGGCAAGTTGTATGATATAAAATCTCCATTTTAAACTAGACTGTTTTATTCTATACAACTCACACATACGGAGAAGATCAACGAGAGACTGATCACACTCATCACACACAGAACAGTGATACTACTACTACAAGACAAGGAACGACAGCGCGAGACCGTTATTCATGAATCATAGACATTCAAATCAATTCAAAATTAAACCATGATTGATGTTACATGCTGTATCCCTCACTTCAACTAATTATATCTGTAATTCTTGTTTCTTTAATTATTTTGGTCTCTAATTATATCAATTCAATTCAGTGCAACACTTTTCTAGACTCGAGGAAATCCTTTTTGTTAGGCTCTGTGGAGGATACGTACGCAAGAAAGGTCCCAAAATCAGTGTCCATGTAACGCTTCGGATTCGCTTCGTCAACGAGTTTTGGCGACGGTCTCACCGTGCAGTTAAAGGGAAGGCTATGCAGCGAAGCCACCGACACCCTACTCTTAATTTCATTGACCACAACTCTATGCAATACGCTCTTGTATTTTCCGTTGCTATATATCTGTTAATTAATTCCAACCCATAAAATAAAATCAGCACAATATATACAAACCACACATATGATATTTTTTGCAACTTGCCATGTTTTTTTAGCTTAATTTCCCAGTACTGTTTATTTTAATTAACGGCCGCTCCCACCTTTGTCATATTCAGTTCTACTTTCTAAAGATGCAGTACACGCACTCACTTTTAATCACGATGCAGTACACACCCACGCTATAATCACACAGTAAAAACACAAAATAATAGACTAATTAAGGTGCATTAGAAAAGATAAATGATTCTAACTACTAAGCTGCATTTAGATTTTATTATGCATGAGAGATAAACAATAATATATATTGTAGATATTTATTCATGTTGTTATAAATTAATTCATGCACTTCAACAAAAAGTACTATTTTTCAACTTAACCATTATACAGGTCTTCAACTTAACTAACTCAATTAGACAAAGATTGTAAAAATATAAAAATAATATTTTTCATGGTATTGCTAATGATTAATTATCTGTTATATTATTTTTTATATATATATTTTCAGCAGTTTTTATCCCCAATTTATACAATTGTTCATCATGCCGATAAGAAAACAAGATATTTGTTTTTTTTTTTTTAATAATTTCAAAGTAATCATGTTATATCGTTATTCATTTTTGTTAAAAGATATTATATAATTTTCTTATCATGCTAAAATAATTATATACTTATAAAATTTTATTAGCAACAATTGTGAATAATTTATCATACTATAAATTTTTTTAGACCGCAAAAGAAGAATTTTATTCAAAGAACAAGAAGTGCATAGAAATTATCATGCTGTAATATTATATTTATAAACTATTTCAATGATATATTTTTGTATAGATATAATATAGTATATAATGAATATCTGTGTACCCGTTGAGCTTACAAAATTGTGTGTTAAAATAAATGTAACTATATTGAGTGTGCATCTTCCATTTTTTTGAAAATGAAGGGAATTTATATGGATTACCTCTAAGTGATCACCAACATTGACAACGAAGGCATTGGGAATGGGTTGAACGGTGACCCATTTGTCTTGGTGTTGGATTTGCAAGCCTTCTACCTCGTCTTGTAGGAGAAGTGTGAGGAAGCCATAGTCGGAGTGAGGGGGCATCCCAAGGGTAAGGTCTGGTTGAGGGCATGGTGGGTATAAATTGGCCACCATCATTTGGCTCCCATTTTCAAACTCTTTGAGAATATTGTCATCCTCTTCTTGGTTGGCTTCCGAAATTCCTAGGCTCTCTAGGATGGCTTCCATTACCATCAGGAACAAATGCTTGGTTTCTTCTGCATAGGTGGCCACCACTTTCCTGGTTTTAAATAAAAATTATATAGATATCAAAGCCAGCACTTGCATGACAGGTTGTAATTAAAATAATACTATTCTCACAATGTTTTTTCTCTTTATTTCTCTCCATATATTACATCATTTCTTTTATTTCTTATTGTCAAAATTATTATTATATAATTAGTGAAAACCCTAAATATCGCAGCCAGCACTTGCATGACAGTGTTGCTTAGTTTTGGATCATATTTTTATAACAGAATTCAAGTATATTTTGATAATTTAATTACTAGATATTGAAAGCAAACAGTATTATTATTTTTCTTTTTTATCAGTATTTGAAAAAAATCATTTTTATTTTAAAATATATTTTTTTCAATTATGTTCTTAATTATAATTTTTTAAATTTTAAAATGACATGAATTACCAATATCAACGGAATTGTTAGAGAAATAAATGAGAGTAAGATTAATTCGTAAGAGATATGATTATAAAAGATATATAACATAACAAAAAATTAAAAAAAAAATTATATTTCTTAGTTTGTATATCACTATCTTAATAAACAAATAAAAAAAATTTATTTTTTCGGAAAACACTTAAGTAGAAAATGTAGTTCTAATTCTATCTAATGAATTAAGCTAGCTGAACCTAACTTGCTTGTAGTAGTACTCCACTACTCACCGAAAGTCCACTGGTGAAGCAGGCCAATGGAGGAGTAAATCTGGTAAGGGATGGCACAGGAGTTTCAAGAAATCCCTCCAACACAACACAGAGTCTTTGGTTTGGCTGAAGCTGGTCCCACATCGAACCGGTGCTCGCATATCAGTTGTCATGTACTTAGCTCTCTCCTCCAAAGGGAGATCGAAGAACCTCCCACTCACATCTATCATGCTCCTCACAACATCCTCCGAGATGCAATGATTTACCAGCTGCATCAATCCAACACAACAAACTTCAATCACATCACTTTCTAATTCTTCACACTAATGATTCATTTCCCTTAAAATCTAATTAAGGTTCTTTGCATATATATATATATATATATATATATATATATATATATATGTAGCTTAACATTCATGCACGAGGCTCCACTTTGTTTTTCATATCATATCATATACTCACTTAGGTAGCATTAAGTGAATGTGTAAGACATTTATATTTGATATTAAAAATACTATTTTAAATCCATTAAAAAGGTTAGAACGACAACAAACAAAGGAGAATCCGTCTTCAGTCCATGCACCAAAGACTTACCTGGAAAAATCCATACTGTTGACAAGCATTGGCTAGGGATTGAAGGACTTGGGGCCTATTTGGACCAAGCAATTCGGAAAAATCAATGATGGGTAATTGAAGATTTTGCTTCACAACATTTGGATCTTCCTCACTACTCTTGGTGGGTCTTTCGGAAACAGGAAGTATGTACTTCTTAGGTACCGCATTAAGATGACCTTTCTCACACAAGTGTTTCACTCCTTTCTGATATTGGCTTTCTGGGATATCATCCTTGGCCTTTTGCTCATTTAGTGCCATTGCAGGAGACATATAGGACCTGCTAATGTAAAGTAATTAGCATTTGGAAGTAAATTATATAAGAACATCCATATATATAACTGGAGACAAAAACAAACACTGTATATGCTTAATTTTATGTAATTATAAAACTAATTAAGGCTTTTTTTAATTTTCCTTAATTATATCTATATATATTTCTATGCATATGATCTTTTGTATGTGTGTTGCGAGAGATCAAAATGTGCTCTTCTTTTTAATTAGAAAAATTAGAAAGATGAGCATAAATTGAGTTGCTAATGCTAACAACTACCTTGGTTGAGAAAAAAGGTAGTATCTTATGAGGGTTAGAAGGAGAGAAACTGAAAATAAGCTTGAATGGCGTGTTAATGTAATAAAATATTTGATGTATATATAGTGAAGGGAAGAAGAAAAAGTGGGGCAGGGAAGATCGCAGCATGTTTCGAAGAAACCGGGTTGAGAGAGTTCTGAACTTGACGACTAATTCCATTCCATTCCAAGTTTGACAATACCGTTGACAAAAGTTCAGTGAGACCACGGGGGAGGACAGATAATTAATAAGACCCCATCCATGCTAATTGCTAGTCTCTTTCTTGGCTAGCACCTACTACCTCTCTCGATCGGTCTGTCCTTGTGTTTTTCTTATTACTATTTTGATTTTGTTTGTTTTCATCTCAAGACGTTAATTTAAAAAATAGTCATTATAGAAACTCATGTATAGATATATACTAGTAGTATATATAGCTGACTTTTGGGGCTGCATATAAATTATTAATTTGGATAATAATACTCGTACACCTCTTTTAACGTATAGAGTAAATAGAAGAAAGAGATCAAAAGAGAAAAAAGAAAAGACAAAATAATTGACACAATAAATGATATAATGAAAAATAAATAAAAATATATAGAAAAAATACATATATATGATTATGTTTATTTTAATAATATATTGTTTGTCTAAATGAAATTGAATTCAGATCCTATCAATAAGGTATTAGATTTGATTATTGTGAATGAAAAATAAAATTGAAAAATAAAATTCTATTAATTATAGGTGATTAGTAAAGTTTCTTGAAGAAAATTGATTATCAAAAAATTCAATAAATACTTTTGTCCTCTCCGATCATTATTAAGCCAAACCTAATATATAACAGTTATATCTTTTGTTTTTAGTCTTTATGTATTTATGCATTTAAACTTTAGAGGTTATGTTACCTTCGATCACCATCAGGTCAAGTCACCAAAGGACATAATCAATGACTCAGTAAGTAATCGACCGACTAGACTCAAATTCAAATCCAACATATTGGTGTGATATATACTTAATTGGTTTACACCCTTATCTAATCATGCTTTATTATATCCTATTAAATCTTAATGTATTTTACCACATATCATCATATCGATGGTATCTCTAAAAATTAAGGAAGTATATTGAAATTAAACCTTGAATATTGATATAAAACCTAGGCTAGCTTAACATGGTGAAAAAACATCTTACACATTTTAATGTTCTAATCCTATTCGAGAAAGTTCATCTCGAAATAACTTCGTATAGTAATAATATGACTAAAAAATATTTTTTTGTGGACTTGTTCTATTAATATATCACAGTCTTTTTCCCTCTCTTTTCATCCGGTTTGGCTTAAGTCAATTAAGTATAGCAGCCTTCATTATCATGCCTTTCCTCATTTGTTTTTGAATTCAATCTCGTTCTTCTTCTAGTAATTCATTTTTGATGGCTGCGTGCTGTTTACATGCCTGTCTGCTAGCTATAATAAATAATTGAAAATCCAAATCTTTACTCCGTACGTGAAATTACTTTCCACGTCATGTTTAAACCTTTTGTGACCCAAAATATATACACAATAATAATACATGTTTCGCAGCTGAGGCAGCTTTTATTACCACGCCAGCAAGATTATATCTACTCTCGATCGCTGTAATATTTTGTTATTAATGGGTAAGTTGTGTTTTCTGGTTTCCATTCTTAATAATAATTAGCACTCTTTCTTCGTCTGTTTGAATTATGATTTTGACTCCGGTATCCATTCTTAAGTAGTGTTTGAATGATGATTGTACAATCTTCACCTGGATGATGGTTATTAACTTTACTCATTCTTTTGTCTGCTGAGTGGATCTCCATTCTTTTTTTTTATTTTGCTAAAAGGGTTGCACGTTTTAAATTACATTCAATTTGGCTATACTTAAATTAGATTGGACTGCTTCGAGAAGCTATAATGATAATTGTTTAGCTCGTTAGTTTCAAAATTTAATCTCATGCATTTTAATATTTCTCAAATACGAACCCAAACTTAATATACTATGTTTGGAAGGCACGAAAGTATAAATTGTTAACTTACTCATTGGGAGCATTAATTTGGATATTCTTTTTGTTCAAGGCTTGTTCGGTTTAAATATTTGAATTTATTGATGCTGATTTTTTTTATTGAAGTAATTAATATTTAAAATTAATCTTATAAATAGAATTAATTCTACTTATTGTAAAATAAAGAATCATTTGTATAACTTTGTATAATGAATTAATTTGAAATTCAAAATGTTACCCAAACGATAGTGCTTATTACAGCTCAAACGTGATTTTGAAAGAAAACAAAAATAAACCAAATCAGCATAGCTTTAATTACAAAGATGAATGAATGGGCCAACAAAAAACACAAAAGTATATGTCAATTAAAATCAAATGTGCTGAAATTAATTCATACACAATTAGCTACATACATCATAAGAAAATAAAAATAAGTTAGTATGTGTTTATACACGGGTTCGGATTGTCTTCCATATCGGAGAGGAATTTTATTCGTTTACACGCTTACAATTTCTCTATACCCCTTATTATCCTGAAAAGGCTGAAAAAGCAAGGTGCAGCAAGGGCACCTTGTGTCCTTGAACTGATAATATCTTTCGATTAATCTAGCTTCCTTAATATGCTGAAAAAGCAAATGATAGTACATTAGTACATGAATATTCACATGTTGTCTATCGATTAGGCCTTTCGGTCTGATCATATACACTGACTAACCTTCAGTGGACAAAGCTTGCATAAGAGTCCTTTGAATTTTTTAAGTATTAGATTCTTACCAATGCTTAAAATTAGTTTATTTTATATTGGGGTACGTAATTTATAACTGGTGGGTTAACCATCTAATTTGTTGCCCGATATGTATTCTAATCCAAAACAACAATGAATGAAATTGGTATGGTTTAAATCAAAATTTCAATTTAAACCAATAATTTTGTTTATTTCAAAAATTAGATAAGATATAGCATATTGTAAGAGTATTTAATTTATACTATCTAATATGCAATGTACATAAGATAGTTTGATAGATAGTGTATATGTTATTTTATTTTATATTTGAGATAAATCACATAATATTAAGATATCATAATATATATATATATATATAGTATATGACAATATCACTTTTTATTACAATTATATAATAATTTTAAAATTAATTTTAAATATATGTTTAAAATTTTAATGTACGATTCCTTTTTAAATTATAAAAAAGTATTTAATATTTTTAAAATTTTACACATTGTTTCATTTTTTTTTTCAAATACGCACACACGTACACATTCAGTCTACCAAGTAGCCTTTAAGTTAAAAAAAAAAAAAATCATATTTGAATGTTTGAGAATGAACTAATTATTTTTCAAAAATAATTGATTTTCATAGTCTTTCAATATAGTTTTACGATTTACAAAAGTTCTTCTAAATTAAAACTTAATTTAATTGCAATATATTTTTAAAAACTTATCAATAATACCTATTATATCTGGTTCTGCATGTGGTTAATAAGAATATTTTTTAAAGTTTTGGATTCATCGAGTTTTTGTGGATGAAAAAATAAAAACTTACAAATGCTTACACCAAGTAATTACTTGATTCAAATTAATAAGCATCTAAATTAACTTTCAAAGATTAACTATTAAGGCTTAAAATAAGAAAAGAAAGAATAACTTCATAATATGTTAAACGCATATATACATGCATGGAAATAAAACTAAAATTAATCAACCAATCAGTTTTAAATATATTAATCAATTTTTTATATTAATTTGACTTTTTAACATTTGTAGGGTCTAGCCCTGACAAACCTATGTCATGTTTTGGATTATATTTTCGCTAGTTGCATTAAGTTTTGTCCTCATTTATATAAGATTTTTACCTTCAATATTTTTATTTTTTATCAGAAAATCAAAAAGATTTTATTTTTATCTGATAATTATAAATATTTTAACTACTTTCTTACATTATAAATATTTTTTGTAAATTTCTATAATTATAATAACCTCTACATTACTATTACATATTTTCTTGCTCTGAACTAAAAAGCATCCAGTACGCATCAAGACCTATATCAGTGTATAAAATATCAATTCAATTTACAGCATCGAATTCTGTCTCACGAAAGAATTGATATTTTCTTCTATGCGTGTTTTTTGAGATATGATTTAATTTACTGTCTCGATCTCTTTGTGTACATTTTATTTTTATTTATTCATAAAAATAAAAATAAATTTTAAATTTAATTATAATAATTCATATACTCTATTCAATTAGTTAAGATAAATTCCCGTTGTGCGCATTATAAATCAACCATAATAACTAACTATGTAACGAAGATTATAGAGTCCACTTCACAGCAGATCTATGTCCTAGTTTGGCATATGATCAGACACCTGCAACTCTGCAAGTGAGCTTTGTCGATCTCCATTAAATAATTTTAACGAACTGCTGAATATTGAATCACATATCCTTCCCATACACTATATATTGTGTCACTTGATGAAGTTGTCAAGTATGATTTTATGCATATAAGCTATGTAAATTAAGTTAATTAATAATTAATAGTATTGTTTCATAATAAATAATAATACAAATATTCATTTCAGAAAATTATTTTTTATTTGTAATAATACAAATATTTATTTCAGCTGACAATTATTTTTTATTTAAAGCGACGCTGCATCAGTTGTTAATTAATTTAATATACATAACTTACTAACAAAGTCTAGACTTTTTCTCACCTCTCCCATGCTGAAATTATAATTAATACTTATCCATGCATTACAGCTGTTGACCTCTAAGTTATTTGAACTTATGCAGTTGGGTTTATATGTACTAATTATTAAACTAAACGATAGTTATTAATTACGTGAGTATGTGCGTCAATCTATATATTAAGCACTCAATATATAACCAGTTAATCAAATAATTAATTTTATCAGTTAGGTGGTGTACGTTAATAAATAATTAGTATATAATACAACCTGCAGGAAGAGATTTGAGCTATTAATTAATTGAAACCCTATGAATGGATCTATACTTAGATATAGAAATATAGGCAAGGTACAATAGTTAAGAGTGGCATGTTATATATATGATCAACGATAATAACTTTTATATAAAAGTTTATATAATAGACAGATCACGAGAGACAGAGCTATAAAGCCAAGCTAAGCATGTAAGTTAACGGTTTAGGGCAAAAGTATTATTTGCTGCCCCCACCAATAAACGAATGGGAGGAAATTCCAAGTTTTTAGTCTGGTCAAGCTCTTATCCTGTTTCCTGCAATGGCCTTTTAAAGTGATGGAAAGTGATGTTAAGAAAAATAAACATAAAAAGACATGCATTAATTAGAAAAGTCGTTAAGCAAGGTGTTTCCTGCATTAATAACCTTTAATTAAGACAAGTCTTATCGTTTTATAGTGATGTAAAGAAAAGTAAACATAAGTTTGAGAGTTATTAGAGACATTACAATGGAAGTTAATAAATTTTGATCAGTTTATTGTATGAATTTTTTAGCTTAATGTAAATTTACTGCAAAGAAATTTATATTATCAATTAATTAAATATAACAACTCATCTTTAAATTACACTTACAATGTATTTCAATTGAATTCTAAATTTTTTATATCTATTTTTCTCTTCTCTCAACTTTATAATTTTAACCAAAAGCATATTCATCCCCATTTGTCTTACTGATTGAAAAACTTCAAGTTTGTCCTATTTCCTCATTTCATTGGATGGGATTTAGCCTAACTTGTCGCGCCTTGCCTTACTATTGTATCGTGAACGACAAACATTGCTTCATAATATTTTATGTCCTGTCACCCCATTTCGTTCGTCTCACTGATTTTGTAGCTAACAACTTTATACTTTTCGCTAATCATCAATTTTGATTCGATATTCATATTTTTTTAGTTTGGTTTTTTAAATTTTAAAAATTTCATTTTAATTCTTTAAAGTGGCTTAATGGCTTGATCATTTAAATTGATCTTTCTATCGGTTTTTGAACGTCAACTATATTGATTTTGAGTGACATGAAATGTGTATGTATATCCAACGTGTCATCTCTTACTATTTGTTATGTGTCATCAAATTGATCAAGTTAATATAATAAATTAATAGAAAAACTAATTTAGTCTTACAAAGATACTTCAATAAATAAAAGAGAAACTTTTGAAATTTAAAAAACCAAACTAAAACTTAAAAAAAGACCAAAAATTTATTTTATCCTAAATTTTCTTTCAAGCACTTTAATAATAGTTTTAAAGTTGGTCGGATGACTGACCTGATCATGATCATGACACTAGGTCACTGGATCAATAGTCGAATCGTTGGAGTCATTAGTTGACTCGCATGACCCGATTTATAATAAAAATATAAAAAATTTATGTGTCTTAAAATATTTAAAAATAACATCACAATAATATAATTTCATAACATAGATAATTAGATATCAAAATATTTTAAAAAAACATCATTGTTCAAGTTCAAACAAATAAGTAACAAAGATCACAAACATAAATAAATAGCTAAATAAGTTCAAATTTAACATATGATCCTAAACAAGTTCAACTTTTTTCTATGGCCAAGAGACATAAACTAAGTCATTGTCATTTTGAAAAACTCCTTCTTCAGTAAAGAACTCAGAAGAATCTTCTATTATAACTTCATGATCAAATTGAAAAATGGATGCAAAAATGATCTCTGATCTACAATCTAATTGAATATAAGAGAATAACATAATAACCAATTTTAAATTATTTTTTTTTGTACTATCTATGTGCTCATTGCACAATATTTTGCATTATTAATATATAAATAAATTTTGGAATGTGGGGCTGCGAATTTTGGTAAGGACAAGGTGGAAAATTGATGACACTCTATAATCGTAATCAAATAATTAACAATTAAATAAATCTAATTTCTTCACTATTGTCCAATATTTGGTCTCTCATGCATATAGCAAATCTGTTTTGACCTCCTTTTCCCCTAATAGAAATTATGTATTATAATTATAAGTTAACTTATGCTATGATTTCAGTTGTTATATACATGCAGAATCTTGCCATCTTAACTATAATAACATTATTCTTGTTCAGATAACAAAAGTTTGAAAAGAAAAAAACACATGATTTGAAGTATATTTTTATTAAGTTTCAGCAGTTCATATGAAGTCTTGGGATTTTATAAATCTTAAGAGAGAAAGAAAATTGATATTTGGTACGACCAGAGGAAGGAAGCAGAGGTTGGTCGTTGACGAATGACAGCGTAGAATGTGAGGCTAAGAGACTGAGAGCGAGACTGCGAGCAAGAGGAAGGAAGGAGACTGTGAGCGGCGGCATAGAAGTGGCAGTAGCACAACCCCATGATGAGAGGAAGGAAGGAAAGTTTGCGAGCGGAGCGGCGGCGTAGAAGGTGAGGTTGTGAGAGACCGAGAGCAAGACTGTGAGCAAGAGGAAGGAAGGAGACTGTGAGCGGCGGCATAAAAGGTGGTGACAGCACAAGGGAGGACATGGTTTCTACAATTAAAATGACTTCAAATTGAAACAACGTCGTTTCGACTATAACCAGGAAAAAAAAGGATAAGTGACCGGTCTGAGTCGACGGGTCATCGATTTGACTGCAAATCCAGTCTGGTCGCTCCGGATCGAAAGAACACCCAATTGAACGTAAGACTCAACCTGGTCCAACCATCAAGTCACGGTTCGATCGATCGGATCGACCGGGTTGGTCTGAGTTTTAAAACCTTGTTTCAGACATCGAGTTTCTTATTTCCTATAAATATAATCAAGGACAGAATTAGAAAAATGTTTTGTGAGGAGGGGGGATTTCTCAAGTGATAAGGTAAGAAAAAAATATTTAAGGGGTGGTTTCAATTGGTAAGAAAGAATTTGGTGGACGAGCAAATTTGTTTTTCTAATTGAACATCCAAAGAAGATAAATACATAATTTTTCTTGCAATATATTAAGGGACTCAAGCATACTCTTTGATTGGGATCATTAAGGCTAAAGAAATAACATTTTTTTTCTGATGATAAATATAAAATTCATCTTGCAGCACATTAAAGAACAACTCAAACATATCATTTAATTTAAGATCATTAAGTCTAAAAATTATCATCTCTTTTTCTGATGATGAATACAAAATTGATTGTGCAATCACATTAAGGGACAATTGAAGATCATTACCATTTGATTTTGGTCATTAAGTCTTAAAAAAAATCATCTATTTTTTCAACAATGAATACGAAGTTCATATTTGACCCTCATTAAAGGAAAACTCAAAACACCATTCAATTTAGGGTCATGGAACATTAAAAATATCATCTTTTTTTTATGTTGAATAATAAATTCATCTTACAACTGAATTAAGGGAGAACTAATCATAGTAGCATCCATGCTTTTCTGTTTTCATGGTCAGGATCAACCTTTTAGGGTTTATATACCCTGATACCGATTCTTGCACAAGATCATGCGTTCTTGAATAAAGAAGAACCAAACAGTGTAAAACCAAACAATGTAGCCAATATGCGAACAATTTAAAACGAAAATTCCAAAATTGTGGTTTAAAAGAAACCCCATTGCTGTAGCAAATGAAGAAATTCCCTTAAAACATTAAACTCAGTTTTGGGACGGAGAGCGTTTGCTTGACGAACACACCAATTACGTCAAATAAACTATGAAAAATTCCAAAAAAAAAAAAAAAGGATAGATAATTTTAAAATCAAGAGAGAAATAAAAAGATGTGGCAGTGATAAAGGCCTGAAAGATCACAAAAAGAGAAATTCAGACGAGTGACTGCTAAATTTAGTATCGAAAAGTTTAAAAAGAAATTGACTGGACTCTACATTCATCGTGGTCCAGTCAAGAAGCTGATCTTTCCTTTTGTTATCTTCTTCCTCATAAAAGTAACATAAGATTTTTTAATGATACTGTAGCTATAAGCTAATTGGCCAAGAAATTAATATCTTTGGTGAAGCCCAAAACCGTGTTGCTTGCTGCTTCATTTTCTTTTCCTCTTCACTACAAAAAAAAAAAAAAACAAAAATTTGTGGCAGTTAGAAAAGTAATTTCTTGCAGTTAAAAACAGCCACGAATTAAATTTTCAACGATCTGGATTGGCTGACAAGAGTAACATCGTCATAAATGATTTGTGATGATCTTAAGATGAACGCTGATAAATCGTCAAAAACTGTGTGACGGTTAAAAATCATCACAAAGTAAATTTTTTCCATTTTGCATTTTTTTATTTTTGCATTTTCTAGTGGCCGTCACAAAGTTCATTTTCTCCAATATTAGAAAAGTAATTTCTAGCTATTAAAATCCAGTCTCACACTCTGACATAATCCACTCCCCTAATGATAATTAAGGGCACCATTACCTATTACTCAAGACCAAGTAAAATATATAGGAAAAAAGAACAAGATGAAGTGCAGAAAATAAAATTATATAAAGGAGTATGTAAATTACAATGTATGTAATAATTAATCACAATAATAAGCAACATATACCTGAGAAAGATATCCAAATTTCAGGAGCATTAATTCAAATAACACGGACAAAGTATCAGGTTTAGAATCACACGTCATTAGTTTAACAGGGAAGTCATGGAAGTGCTTTCTTATTCGTTGATGTATGACAGTATGAGCCCCCTGCATATTGACATAGGAAAATCAGAGTAGGTGGCACAGGAAATATTCTTAATCAGTTTCAAGCATACCAATATGTGAAGAGTAATGGCTGTGGTTTCCTATGAAACTGCTGATTGTTGCCAGTAATTATTAATTTAATCTACCCACCAATAATGATTGTGAATGAGCTATGAAATTGTTCAGGTTTTGTTGACTAATAAGACTAGGAACTCAAAACCAAAAAAACTTTTGCTTACTGCCACTGCCATGTTATAGTTCCAAATTGCTTATGTGGCATGAAATGAAAGACAATCCACATGGCATCTTCTAAGCTTGCGCTTAAGGTTTTATATATGAAATATATATATATATATATATATATATATACATATACATATATATAGATATATACATATTGTTCTATGTACGAAAATGAGATATCTGAAAAAAGGTAGATACAAATACTAATTTAATGTAAATTTGACAACTCAAGTTGAAATATACCAAAAGCATAAATGGAACTTGATAGAATACGACTATGCAAAGTCAAGCGTTTATGGTGAACCACCGTTTAGAAAATATATCGGTTTAAGTGTAACTTCTGTCAGTGTTCTTTGCTAGCTAGAGAGTGATATACTATACCAATAAAAAAGATTGCAGTATACGGATAAATATATTGCTGAGCATTGCAAAAGCTCCAAATATATTGGATTTGAAATTCAGACGTGTGATAGAGTAGTTTTGGGAAGAATTATAAAGACATTATAATATAAAGAGGTCTATATATTTGAACTAAGAACTAAGAATTTGAGCAAAATTATTCAGGGTATAAAGTGAGAGAAACCCATTTTTTAATAGTTTTAGATGACAGGCTTAATACTACTGTAGAAAACAGAGAGGGGGGAAACTCTAAATAACAACTCTTAACTATGATGCTGTAGAACAAGTCCTAGAAAATTAGTCTTTTAATCAAGAGCAGAAAACCACCATCAATGTTGTGTTTGAATTATTTCTTGTATTGCTAAGTAACTTTGTTTAATCATGGTTATAAAATCATATGTCATACCATCATGACAAATACATATCTCTTGAATGCTTTTAGCTTCATCATTGATGCTATCATTATAAGCTCTAGTATCAACGTCACCCTCAATATAAACTGAGAAGCTGCATTAAAGCTTCAAACATGAGTCTGGAACATTGCAAAAATTTTCACTCAAGTTTAGATTAGTTTTTTGCATTTACCAAATAAAAATTCTATCCTATAGGTAATAATAACAGTAATAATCCATTAACAAATAACATCTAATACCTTATGCACACCACAAATAATCTGACATTAAAATAGAATAAGCATACAAATGTACATTAAGTGGAAAATTAACATACTCAACAAATATATGAACCTTAGGGATGGCCCATACCTTGTTCTGTGCACAGTATCAAATCTCTTTCACAACTACTAAGATTATGGCACCAAACTTAAGCTAGTACCTTATTCCTTAACACTAAATTACATTGTGTCTCAAGTTCCTTTCTTTTTAGAGCTACTTCAATATCGATATTCTGAAGCAACATCCTGTACTTTACTCTTAACTTTACAACCTCCTTTTCATTGTCAGATTGGAGCTGTAATATCTGTTTCGCAAAGAAACAAAAAGTAAGCTGAAAGTAGAAGGAATCAGAATCCAAAGATGATATTAAGAAAAGGGTGGGGAAAGAAAAAAAATGGATTGCTGCTCGTACCTTTTGCTCATGTATCTTGAAGGCTTCTTCTTTGTCCTTTTTTATTCTCTCCATTTCTATTGGTGTGGATCTCTGAAATCTTCTTCAGTCATGTTTCCTATTATCACCATTTCAGATGTCAGAGTGAGCATTATCCTAATTCCATCTCAATCACATAATCCTCTGCCCTCTCTAATCTCTCTTTCTTCAACTGAAACCGTAATCTCAGCCTTGCAGTTCTCAACTTCGACTTGTGGCTCTGCATTCCATCTCTTCTTGCATTGCAGTTTGCCCAGAACCATTTCTTAGTTGCACATTTCTGTCTTGTTATCTATCAAGGGAGGTTTATGCCTCCTTTTGTGCTCTCTGTTCTGTTCTCACCAAACCATGACATTTGTGACTCTAACCTCTAATATTCTATCTTATAGGTAATAATAACAGTAATAATCTATTACCAAATAACATATAATACCTTATGCACACCATAAAACTCCCAAAACCTCTTGGGTCCACACCTTATAGCTGACAGATGTAGCTCGGGCTTTCCACCAAGAAATCATCCATTTCTTCGTTCTTTGGTCCATCATTATCAAGTGAAGATTGATCATTTTCCCTTCCAGACAGAGACGTCAAGTACCATAACGTTCCACTACTCAGACACCACCTGATTTATTCACCAACAAAATCACAGTTAAGCAACACACATCTTGCTATGCACACACATGTATGTCAACGAAAATGAAATGTAGTCTTAGCTGGCAAGTATTTAACAAAATTCTCCTTTGAACAACAAAAAAGAAATGACCATCACATACATAGTGAACGAGGAGTAACTTTAGATGATTGAACCAAACGCAATGAGGAAATAAATGCATTTGTTATTATGAGTAAAGAAGAACAATATTTAATTTATGATTTACCGAGTGAAGATGAGGTTAAAGCAGAGACTCAGAGATACTTCAAAAGTCTCGCTTCCATAGAATTCATTTTCGGCAACAACCTTCAAAGGCAAACAACTTCAATGGTATAACCAAACACTCCTCACTCGAATGCAAGGTGTAGGTTTATGCAACCGTTCACTAAGATGTAAAAACCTGAACATATTGCAAAAACTAAATTGCACAGAATGAAGAGAAAAGTCGAACAAGATGCAAAAACCGGGAAAAATTAGAGATGCGGACTGCTGAAACGTTTTGTCGAAGCAACAAAAATAGGAGAAAGAAGCAAAATATGAGAGCATAGAGGGTGATAAAAAAAAAACCTTGAATCAATGAATGTGTGGAAGCAATGTTGATGAATCGATGAATCGTTACGTTTATGATCTTTTTTTCATAATTGATGAAGGAAGATTCAATGCTTCTAGTGTTAGGAATTTTCAGGGAATCACGGAGATTGGATGCTACTAGTGTCGAGGATTTTGAGAGAATGTGCATAGAGATACTATGCCACTAGTGTTAGTAATTTTTTAATACTTCTTTTTTTTATTGTTGGAACTAATATTAGAATTTAGACACATGCATCCTTGACATAAGAAAATGAGGAACACTTATATGATAGTAGCCACAAATATACCGTCAGAAAAATCATTTTTTTTTTTGTAGTGCTTGTTCTTTTTAATACCAATAGAGCGTCGTATTTCTTTACAGTTTGAAACTTCAGTGTTATCAAAATGTCACAATCATCATCATAGGAGATAGGATGACTACTCTAGATGGTTTGGAAGATATCAATGACCTTACCAATTTGTATAATAGGATTGGTCATAACATTTATAAATTTTGACTCTGGGTGACTTCTGAATTTGATCAAGGATAACTATTTCATTACGTACTCTCTTTTAAACTGCGCAATACTAGAGACAAAAAAGAGACACGGGGAGACAGATGAACAACATAGAGTCATCTTCAGTAATAGAAGAATAAAAATATGAAGAAAATAATAGAGAATGATACTGAAAAATATGAACATCTAAACATCAAGGTTTTATCACAAGCACTGGCAGTAATCTGAAACGGGGGTTAATTTCACCGAGCATTAATCCCAAATCCGTTACATGCATATTCAAACATTGGTACCCCTATTAGATCATCAAAAGCAGTCAACAATTTAGTTTGTATTTGGTGAGTCATTGACAAAATTGATTCGAAATGAATTTGATTTTGCAAAGATAAAGATAAGGTATGAAAGTAACCATATAATATTAAGATTATAGTTCCTTCTCTCTTTCCATAGCACTTAGTAAACCATATATTAATTCATCAAACAATCAAATATCACCGTCACAGAAATCAAAATCAAATAAAACTCTAAACCGTTTATAATACCCAGTTTAGTCACCGTATAAAAAAAAGTCCGTATAAAAAAATACCTAGTTTAACCAAAATATATTTTTAGTTTACTTTGGAGGCTGTACGAAATATAACACCATTTTCAACCTTTAGCAAAACTTTTATTCAATTACTGGACAAAAAAAAAATACTATTATTTAAAAAATATTAATTTTAAAATGAACCAAAAATTGGTTAATTTTTTATTTTTCATATTTTTATAATTTTTTGTATGTGTTGAATTATAATATCAAAAGTTTGATATTTATATATGTAGAAGTGTTTGTTGTCATTTCTTTCGTATATTTCCCTTTTAAAATATTCCTATTTAACTAAATTCTATTTTAAAATAATTATTTTAATCAAATTAATAATTTAATTATATTTTATAAAATTTAATTCAAGGAAGTGATAATAAATTCATTCTAGTGGTAATAAACACTTTTTACTATTTACTATTTAAAAATACTTTTATTTATATAGATAAAATAAAGGAAAATGACAAAAAATAATATTTATTGTAATGTTTACAAAAAAAGTAGATGAAATTTTTTAAGTATTTGATATTATATTCAAACTAAACGATAAAAAAATTATTTGGTTTGGTTCAAATTTAATATTACATTCAAACTTAATCTTATTGGGGTTATGCACTTATGCTTGGTCTCCCTTTTAATATTATTTCCCGTGTTTAGAGTTTTATTTCTATGGTACAGTATCTTATGTGTACGCTTAGTTGTGGAGGTTGAGCTAGAAGTTTTAGGTTGGATTTTTATTGCCGCTGCTATAAAAAAAAAATACCAGCTACTATGTGTATATATAGCAATCAAGGTTTAAATATCGGTCAAATGACAATTTCATTGTGTTTATTGATATTGTGATAAATTAGACAAATGCGACTAATAAATTCTAATTTTGATCGCATTATGGCCATGTACAATTAATAATTCTTGATGTTGTTATGTAAATTACACTTACAAACAGTTTTTTAAAACCTTGATATAGTAATAAAATTTGAAACTTTTTGTTTGGTAAAAGAAACCGAGATGATGGTACATCAATTTCCTATTAAACCTAGTTTTGAGGCTTGCTTGATTATCATAAAGCCCGAATTGTTACAAAATAAAGAAGGGTGGGATATGGAAATTGGATTGCCGTGATTACTAATTAGCATTCCATAATTTTGTGCAGAACTAGACTTTTGAAATCTTCTGAAATTTACACGTACAAAGCTTTCCTGAAATAACCTTTCGAGAAGTGACCAGGGTTAAATATCAAGAAAAATTAGGCGTCCTTTAACTTGTGCTTTATATTAAAGTATTCAACATGTCTATCTCGTCTTTTGTATGCACATTAAGTTGTTCCTATTATTTTTTATTTTTCTGAAAATATATGTTAGAAGATACGCATTAAATAAATTAATTGCATTGTATTAATTCATTTTGAAAATATATTATGAATTTAAATAAATTTAAAACTGGTGTGTAGGAATTTAAAACAAGATCAGTATGTCTAAATATAGAACATGCTGATGGTTAATAATAATAAAACTTAAGAATTATTGTATGAGACTGAAAATATTCAGCTTTTTTTTAGAGGACTGAAAGTATTTAGCTGAGAGTTAAATTAAAGAATTAGAGAAGTGTTAAATTAAATCAATTAAATGAGTGAGAGTGTAGATCAGATTTTGGTTTTTTTCTTCCTCTCTTCCATGCTTAATGGGTCGCGAGTGTAGTTGGCCCAAAGTTATATTTTGAATCTTTTATTATAGAAGGAAAATCAGTAATATAATTTAGAATAATTATTTTATTTAACACAAAAATTATCTAAATTACTCCAAGTCTAAATTAATTTCTCAACATAAAACTAAATATATAAACACTTATTTAATATTTGACTAACTAACGTTATTTTAAACAGTCTAACGTAAATCTAAACAAAAAGAAAACAATAACTGTAGTTATTTTATAATTTTTGTGGTCCAATCTTGCCCGATTCTGTGTCATTGGTCAGCACGTGCTCATCATTCTCATAACCGCGGGCTGGTTTATGACATTGGTCCATTTGCGAGTCAACGAAGGAGGGCTCTTCCATCCGATCAGGTTAAAATTAATTCAAACAAATCAATTGAGTCAGATCCTTCGATATAAATGCTACAATTAATTAATTGTGTGTTTGTTTTAAATAGACTATGGTTAAAACAGAAAAATGCATTCCTCAATTGACGTTTTATGGGTTGAAAGAATTGTTCTTTTGATATTAAAAAAAAAAGAAGAAGAAGCGAAAGGCATGAGTTTTTGTGAGAAAATGGTATTAGCTAGATGTATCAACGTGTTTGGATGGATATGCATCCTCACAAGTATAGGGTATGCTGTTTAGATATAAATTATAAGTATTTTTAAGAGATTTTTTCTATTAGAAATATAAAAAAAATCAATAAAAAAATTTTCAAAAATATTTTTAATTTTATATCCAAACAAGTTTATATTATATAACTTAAAAATAATTATTCAATTAACATGTTTGAAAACTTGCCTAAAAAACATGCTTGAAAACTTATTAAGAATAGAGAAATTATATTTGAGATGTAAAAATTACAGTTATGATTTTCTAAAGTGTAATTTAGAAACAAAAGTTAATGTATTTAAATTATTTGTTAACAATGCAAAAATTTAAGTCTTAGAAATGACAATTATAATTATTAATTTTTGAAAATTACGTTTAAAACATCATAAATCATATTCAAAACATAAAATCAAACACACTAAATATATAATTTTTACATTCTTTCCCTAAAAAAGAATTCTACATTCTTTCTCAATGTTGACACAGAAACAGAGAGTAAACGTGCGTGGTAGACGCACTACCAAACACGCGCAATAGAGAAAAGTTATGGAAAAAATGGTGAAAAGAAAATTGACAGATGTAATAAGTAAAGTAATAAAAAATAAGAGAAAAAATGAAAAGTAATGAAATAAAAAGAAAAAGAAAATAAATGTTTATAGTTATCGGAATAATAACACGAGACAGTCCAATCCAAGAGGCAGTGTATTGGCACAGCCTTGCCTTGGCAATGCAGAACAAAGAGAAAATGTAAAACTGAAAGAAACGTTAATCGACTGTAATTTGTTTATTTAAATCTATATCTTAGTGTAATGTTCAAAGAAAAAAAAAATCACAGTCATTACTTGGCTAGTAGAATACGGTGTTGCTGTTTATATAATGCCGCCAATCAATATTAAATTTGGCTAATAGAAACGGTCTCTTTCTTGTTTCAAGTGGGGTTCCCGACATGTCCCACTCAGGGAAGAAAAGTACATGTATAAGAAAAAGGGTAAGTCTTTTTCTAACTACTATTTTTAAGATACTGATTAATAAATTTTTAAAAAATATTTATTATATAAATAATAATAAAATATAAAAAGAATTATAAACATCATAATTTTTCGTTTTTCAATAAATTTTTTAGCTAATGTTCTTTGGATACTCAGTTAATATTTGTATGAGGAAAAATTACATCAACATTGTAAATGTTTATTTATAGAACAAAACTCAGATAATGTTTTTTTTTTTTTTTTACATTCTTATCATTAAATTCTCCAATTAAATAAGTCATTTTTATAACA
>PYAF01005492.1:1844136-1854653 GCA_007407185.1 Glycine tomentella
GGAACAGGTGTAGCACCTACCAGTCTGGGGATTTGACCAAGACAGATAAAGCAGTTGATGGAATTTTTGGGTTTGGCCCTGGTGCTCTATCTGTTATATCACAATTGTCATCACGGGGTGTAACACCCAAAGTGTTCTCTCATTGCTTAAAAGGAGGAGAGAATGGAGGAGGCGTGCTAGTTCTTGGTGAAATTTTGGACCCAAGTATTGTTTATAGTCCACCTGTCCCATCACAGTATGTTCTCTCTTCTGCATTATTTTTCTAAATGTTTTCATTTCTCTGTTGGTGGACATGTTATGAGATAATCACTCTGGAATTTGGTATAACAATTTGCCAGTCACATTGCAACAAAACATTGACATCTTAAAAATAAAAACTAAATAATCATCATTTTGTACCCCTAGCTTAATTAAGTTTCTGACTTGTTGCAATATGTCAATCTGTGGGAATGCTTATAAAATTCTCATTTTTAACCTTGATTGCAATTTTCTGAAGGGTAATGACTTTTATTTCATTGCATTTAGCCAAGTATGTTGATTTTGGGCAGTATTCTTGTTATAAAAACAATGGGTTTGGAAGTTTGTATTCGAGTCCATGCCTTTAGTGGGGTAGAAAACTTTCTTGGTTTGTCAAATTGTTATGAAGGGTTCTGCCCTCTCCTTACCCAGATTGTTTGTTTTCATTAAGGGCACTGTTACATGCCATATCCTTGGTAAATGGCATGAATCAACCTGGAAGTGGTAATACCATTTTTCAATTTTATGGTTGGGTTTCAAACCCTGTACTATGCGCTATTTATTCAGCAAAAAAATATTTTTGTTTGTTGTAAATTTTTTCTAAAACAGATTATAAATGATAATACACAACAAATTTGTTTTAATTCAATGAAATAAGTTTTTGAATTGAATATAATAGGTAGTATTGCTTACTCAGTTGACAAATACCAGCAGTTCTATATCTCAGTATATTGCTGTATTCTATACTGCTATGTATTTGACTAATTTCTTGATCAAATTTCAGGCCTCATTACAACTTAAATCTTCAGAGCATTTCTGTCAATGGACAACTTCTCCCAATTGATTCAAATGTATTTGCAACAACTAACAATCGAGGAACAATAGTTGACTCTGGCACAACATTGTCATACCTTGTTCAAGAAGCTTACAATCCTTTTGTCAAAGCTGTAAGTTTTCTCTTCCTTGAAATTTTGTAGCACTACAGTCTGCTGTGGCAAAATTACTGTGATTTTATTCTCAAAATGTATTTCTGTGAGTACATAAAATCTGGCATGACCATCTACATTCTTAGTATGACAAATGGTAATGGGAGTAACAGGAAAAGCATTCTTTCTCAACCAGAAGGTTAGGCTGTTAATTTTTGGTTGTCCTCAATTTTAAATATGTCGCTAGTCAACTGAATGATCAATCCCCAATGATGGTTTAAGATTTATATATGATAACGTCTGCAAGAGGCTATTTACATGCCCATTTATCTGTTTACCCAATCTCTATGGAAAAAAACCATATTGTCTAATTGCCAACTTCATAAATACGAGAGTTTTTAACCCCTGCAGAATTCTGTCTCTGTTTTGCAAAACCAGGGGAGTCGCTGTAACTTTTTAACACACACTGACTAATAGACTAAGTATGAAATGGAAACAGTAACCATCTTTCTATAGACCATGAAAATGAGGATCAAGTCATAATCAAAGAGACTTGGTAATTTCTTAGGAACTTCTTCGGCTTTTGTTACCATTTATTAGTGAAGACCCTCACTATACAATGATGAATTTATAAGGAGGGTTATAACTCTATGCTATTTTAGGAAGATAGGTTGAGTGTCCATTAGTGAACTTTATCATTGAATTTTTTTAGGAACTTTGGCTTTTGTTACCATATATTAGTGAAGATCCTCACTATACATTGATGGAGTTATAAGGTGGGTTGTAACTTTATGCTATTGTTGGAAGAGAGGCTGAGTGTCCATAAGTGAACTTTACTATGAAATTTGATTCTAAGAAATGTTTGCTAGACAAATTGTTGATGTAGATTGGATTATGTAGTTTTATTCCTTAATTACTTTATTTAGGATTTTTAATTTCATGATGAAGATTTTATATATAGGATTATTTATTGTCATTTACTATTCTAGGATTTTATTATATTTTAGATTGTCTTATTCCAACTCTGAATAGGGAGTAGCCAAGTAGTTTTGTTCTCATAGCTTTCTCTTTATATTTTTGTGTTTGCTAATTGCAGAAAGAAATGGCCAGGCAACGAGCAACTTTTGTTAATTCTCGTGGCGAACGTAAGAAAAGATCATACTTTTTCCACTTCATTTGGGATTAGTTAGAACTCATCTTTTTTACTGTGTAGTAATTCAACCATTTTCAAATTAATTACTAGATAAAAGTTTGGAAATAGAAATCGTTAAAGCCTGCCCTGTCCCCAGTATATATGTAGCTTTTCAAAATGATTTAATTTCTTTGATTGTGTTGCGTGTGATAGTGACTATATTTCATGAAATATGCAGTTCTAATTGGCAGAATATGAGCAGTCGGTTCCTAAAGAAGAGAAATCATCTATGGTATGCAAACTTATCATAGTTTCCGTTGAGTCGTAGTAGGTGATGAGTAGAAACCTGACTTTTGTTTTTTTGTTTTCTCCCTTAAATACCTCAGCAAATTTTTTGTTTCAACCTCAAATGGAAAAGGATTTTGATACTAATGGTCGTGTGGGTTTCTTTGCTACTACTTCAAGTCATCAAGGCAACACCCCCCTCTCTCTGATTCACAATTTCACATCACATGTCCATTTATTATTTCTTTGTTTTAAGTTTATTTGTTGTTGGTCTGCAGAATGATCTAAAGGTCTGCAGTGTATGGTATTGGGTGCTTTTCTGCTTACAGGTATGATAATGATAGTAACATCAATTACACGAGAACAACTTGTTACTTAACTTTATTATGCAGTGGGATCAAAATGTCAAATCAAACTTATTGACATCATGACACTTGACATGCACCTTTCTTGTTTCCAGTTTCCTATTGCACTTTTGGTGTTTGGCTACAAAGCAGTGAAGTTGTACAAGGGTCACGAAGAGAGAGTGAGCACAGGAAACCCGGAATCCATATGTGAGGCATCAATTGAATGGACTGTTCTTCACATTTTATTTTGTGCACTATGTGGAATCTTAGGAGGAACTGTTGGAGGCCTACTTGGTTCTGGAGGTGGCTTCATTTTAGGCCCTCTTCTCATCGAGATTGGTGTCATCCCTCAGGTAGGGTGCATGTGCACGACACACTTTGATTTGGCATTAATGTTCAAGCAACTTGACTTTCAAGGACGTGTTATTGTTCAAATTGCAGGTTGCTAGTGCTACAGCAATGTTTGTGATAATGTTTTCATCATCTTTGTCTGTGGTGGAATTCTACCTTCTCAAGAGGTTCCCCATTCCTTATGGTAATTGTTATCATCTTTTTTCAAGCTTACATCACTTTGCAATTTGTCTTGCCTTTAAATTCTCAATGTCTGCCTTTTAAGAGTTAAAGTGATAGGACCATGTGGAAACAGGTGAAAGATGTCAACATATATGATATTTGTATTTAACCATCCATTTATCACTTGCCTTCCTTTCCATTCTAGCTACATGCTATATGTTCACCGGATTCAATGCATTAAAAAAATTTAAAATAACAACCTGTAGTGATCTGATCTGCTGTATCTGTATGTATGCTAAATGTTGTCATATTTCTTTTGCAGCATTATACCTAACCGCAGTGTCTGTTTTGGCTGGCTTTTGGGGACAGTATTTTGTAAGGAAATTGATGGCAATTCTTAAAAGGGCCTCAATCATTGTATTCATCCTCTCGGGTCATTTTTGCTAGCGCTCTCACCATGGGTAAAGCAAACCAAATTCAAAGCCAATTGCTGAATTTATATAGATAGTTTCTGCATTAAAGTTCTACTGTAATACATGCAGCAAATGTAACGTAACCATTTTCCTTTCAGGTGTCGTTGGCATTGACAAGAGCATTAAAATGATCCAACACCATGAGTTCATGGGTTTTGTATACTTCTGCAGGCTGCAGCAGTCAATGATATATGTAATGTGCAGTAGGTGGCAAACAAAGGCAACATTGTGGAGTCTGAAAAATGCTTGTAAATTCAGGGTAGGACAATAGCAACGTTCATGAATGGTGGTCAATGTCTAGTTGACCAACATGGAGATTCTTCCTCTTCAAGTAACAAATAAGGCTAAAACACTGTTGGTAGTTGAGTGTTAGCTACTGGCTAACACTTTTCTCATTGCAGTGCAACATTTATTTGATATGTATATTTTTTAAATTTCTCATGAGTGTCCATTCAATTCTAGAGTCAGTGTGAAGAAAAAGCTTGTAAATTCGGGGTTGGACAACAGCGTTCAGGAATGTTGGTCAATACTTAGTTGACCACCAGGAAGATCCTTTCCTCCATGTAATAAATAAATAAACAAGGCTTGATTGTCCTCTCCTTTGAGAAACTCTGTTTGTGGTTTGAGTGTTAGCTACTCGCTAACACTCAGGCCCGGCCCTGGGGCAGGGCAAACAGGGCCCCCGCCCAGGGCCCAAAATTTTTTATAGGGGTATTTTAAGTAAAATTTATTTTTTTAAAAAAATAAAAATAAAAATAAAATCTGTGTTAAGAGTCCATTTTATGTATTAAGGGTCCATTTTTTCCATCTCTTAATTTTAGTATTATTTGTATTTCAAAAAATTTATGTATTAAAGGTCTATTTTTTCATCCCTTAGTTTTAATATTATTTGTATTTCAAAAAATTTATGTGTCAGGGGCCCATTTTTTCATCCCTTAGTTTTAATATTATTTGTATTTAAAAAAATTTATATATTAGGGGCCTATTTTTTGTGTGTTAGAGGCCTATTTTTTCCATATCTTAGTTTTAATATTATTTGTATTTCAAAAAAATTGTGTATTAAGGACCCTTTTTTTCCATCTCTTAATTTTAATATTATTTGTATTTTAAAAAATTTATGTGTTAAGAGTCCATTTTTTTCTCTTCGCCCTGGGCCAAAGAATTTCCAGGAACGGCCCTGCTAACACTTCTCATTGCAGTGTATGATTTGTTTGATTTTGATTTATTTTCATTTGGCCTTTATTCAATTGCTGTGAAAGTACTGGAATGATATTCACTGTGTAGGTGTGGATATTCAGAAGTTAAAGATTTTTTTTATTCAAAGGAAGAAGTCGGACTCTTGTACCAAAGAGTTTCCAACAAATCACGCACACTATTAAATCAACTAAACAGATCCTTAGTAGATAATGATATTTATGCTCCGAAAATATTCTGTGTTTAATGGTTAAAGAACTACTACTTAGCAGTCCCTTCATCAGTTCACACACCAAGTAATGGTATTATTAATCGAATAAACTTGATAGTTTTTAAATCAAATAATGACAAGTAGATATTCTTTTAACAATAAAAAATAGAATTCATTAAAAATATATTGCAGAATTAAAAAAATAAATTCACACATCTTTGCTTGATTTGAATCAATGATGGTAAGAATATAAGAAATTTAATCCAAATTTAGTCTTGTATAAATAATAATGGTTAAATTATAGCAAGAACTGAAAAGTAGAGAATGTTTGAGCTATATGATTAGCTTTAAATGAACGAAGAAATGAAGGAAACTGCTTGTTAAACGGATGTTTCTATGGCTAGTATAGTTTGAATATGAGAAATTTAAAAAATATACATATCAAATAAATGTTGCAATGCAAAATTACGGACCAAATGCGAGACGGGGCGGGCCAGTCCGCTGGCCCAATGTTATTTAAAATATTAAATATTAAAATTAAATAGATATATTTAACATATTTTGAAATATTTATATTCTTTTAATTTATACTCTTTTGCACTCTCATAATTAACTTCTAAGTTTTAATATTAAAATATTTATGATAATGATACTTTCAAATAGTTTCATTATTAGCATATTATATTTTGGACAGTTTACATCAGTAAATTTCATTTACAAATAGTATAATTTTGTGAATTATCACATGACATCATTTATTTAATATTAATTTTAAATTATTTACTTTTATTTAACCTTGTGTTTTTTAAATTATCATATTTATATTTTTTAATAATTTTTTTGTATTTCTTTTTAAAATTAACTTTTTAATTTTTTTTAATTTTTTAGATGGACTAACCCACTAACCCGCATTAAAGCAAAACGAACTAGTATTTCTAACCCACTTTACAAATATAAGCCAGGCAGTCCATCCCATTTTTTTCTAAATCGGCCCGTTTGCCATCCCTAACCAGCAGTGCGGTTTATATTCGGGTATAGATATCTAGAAAGGAAAATTAGGTTTCCAGGGTTTACATCGAGCAGCCACACCTCCCGCATTAGCCATGGTTCTCAAGTACGTATCATCGTACTTTCTTCTTCTTCCATAAACTCTTGTTGTAGGATCTCAATCTTATATGTAAATTCTTCTATCGTATTCTGTGATACATAAATTCATATGCGCTCAAAAGCCGATGTGCCTTATGTTGTTTGTGAATTTGATTTACCTCATCCTTTCTCATTTTGCTGTCGTGGTATGTTAACGTTGTTTCGATTTTCTGTTTTTGGTTTTTTAAAAAAATAGTTGTAGTTCCGTTCTATAGGATAATGATATCTTAATTAAAATTGTATTGAACATTTTCCGATGTGCAGAAACGTTATTGCACAAGATTTATCTAATTTTTCGTTGTTTATGAATGACTTAATTTCAGTCCTGCAACGCAGTCATTGAAATTTTGACCTAATTGGTAGCTGCTTCTCAATATCTGCTTTCACTTTTTCGATATTTAGAAACATCATCAGGTTTTAAAACACGTTAAAGCAGCTTTTGAGAAATATATCAGACGCATTGAAGATTGATGAAAATAATTATTGCTAAAATGAATAATCATCTTTCTTGTAAGTGTATTAATATTTGATATTCCTGTATCAGAACTGAACTATGCCGATTCAGTGGTGCCAAGATCTACCCAGGAAAGGGCATCAGATTTGTTCGTGGTGATTCTCAGGTAACTCATAAAATATGTTTTGGGTTGATGTATCACATTATTTCAGTCTGGTTGTTCTGTTTGCAATGATGTTATCATTTTTTAGTTATGAGGTTTTTTCGTTTGTTGCTAGTTATGATTTTGACAATGATACTAGGATTTTTGTTTGTTGAATCTACAGGTTTTCCTGTTTGCAAACTCAAAATGTAAGAGGTATTTCCACAATCGCCTGAAGCCTTCAAAGCTCACCTGGACTGCAATGTACAGAAAGCAACACAAAAAGGTGATTATTTAATTTTATTATTTTAAAGATGAAACAATAATAAACCAATAAGTGAAAATATTGTTGCCTTGTACTTGTTTATTCTAAATATAAACAGGTTATGGTGCTAAGTAATTCTGCATTGGTTGCATGATTTGAATTTTGATTGTTTGTGTGCATGTGATGTCTAGGACATTGCTCAAGAAGCTGTGAAGAAGAGGAGACGTGCTGCCAAAAAGCCTTACTCTAGGTCCATTGTTGGTGCGACCTTGGAAGTAATCCAGAAAAAGAGAGCCGAGAAGCCAGAAGTTCGAGATGCAGCTAGGGAAGCTGCCCTTCGGTGTGTTTTCATTTTATTTGTTTCTGCCTACTTTTGGGTTTGCATTTTTGGATTTGTTGTAATGTGTATATAATCACATTCTCAGCCATTTGTTTTCTTTCAACTGCTATAGTTGAACTTTATTCTCTAAGTGTATATTTCTCACTTTAGAAGAGCTAAATTCTTTTTCTTAACTTATACCATTTCTATCATGTTCGTATATATTTTACTTTATGTAAAATTTTATTTGTTTCAGAGCTTTATTTTTAACAGCTCTACTTGTTACATACGGAATCTATGATGTGGTGCAGTGAAATTAAGGAGAGGATCAAGAAAACAAAGGATGAGAAGAAGGCTAAGAAAGCAGAGGTTGCATCCAAGTCGCAAAAAGCAGGAGGGAAAGGCAATGTTTCTAAGGGTGCTATGCCCAAAGGTCCCAAACTTGGTGGTGGAGGCGGGAAACGCTGAGCTTTTAGTTTTGTTCCTAATTTTGGCTACAATTTAAGTAGTTGTTTTGTCACTGTACTGATATTTCATTTGCAAGATTAATCTTTTATTTTACTGTTTTACGAAACCTTTGTTTGGATATTCAAAAGGTATTTAGTTATTGAATGGATTTGCAATTTGTGCTACTTTATATTCTTTTTACGCCAATCATCCTTTACGTTATCTATACTATTGGTTGGTGTGTGATTGTGATTTTGACTAACTGAAGAGATGGAGATGCCAAATGCTGCCTGGGTTCAAATGATGCATTTGTTTTGTTTCATTTGAAGCATTAGCTTGATTTTATTCCCAAATTTTATTAAGATTTGATGAAGCAGGACTTGTGATTTTGTTCACAAATTTTGTTCTTCGACGTAGATATTTTGATTCCTATCCATTCACATTGTGGCAGTCTCTGTGTATTTTTTTTTTTTTTTAACTAAAGGACGTTGGGGAACGTAGTTTTTTTTTTTTTTTAATTCTTAGGTTATAATAATTGTATTGATATGGCATAGCATAGTGGAATTGGGGTCAGGTGCTTAGTGCAAAATTGGACAAGTTACTAGTTTTAACAAGAAAATGCAGCTGCTTGTTAATTTGTGTAAATGTCTATCATAGCTAAATTATAAATATGTAATGCTGCACAATTGTAAATATTACATTAATTTTGAAAATTACAATACATATTACTTGCTTTTTGACATTTGTTACCAATTGAATTTAAAAAAAAAAGGAATAATGAAAAGAAAATTGTGATAAACACTCATTTGAATTAAAAAAAGGTGATATACATATGAATGGGAGATTTACTTTTAACCAAAAGGGGTAAATTTCTTTGGTTAAAAATTTAAAATCGATCTCCAAAACATGATTGGAGTTGGAGAATGGGGAGGACATATCCAAATCTTCAGCAGAGGTTGGAGACTTGGTTCAATGCTTTGTCAATCAATCAGATCAATCCCTGAAAGACACTAATTTTTATTGTGATGGATAGAATAGTAAAAGTTTATTAATGAGATTAAATAAGGTCTTTAATAATTTAGAAATAGAAAAAATAATAATAAGAGGGTAGTTTTTTTTTTTAACGAGAAGAGGGATAATATAATATTGCATTCCTGAGGAGAAGGAAATGTAATTTATTCTACAATATACATAAGAAGGAGACTAGTATAATACTTGTACCTTTCAAGAGAAGAAAATGTCTAGTACTTCAACGTTGTTAAATTAAATGGACTTAATTGTATATTTAATATAGGAAGGAATGATAGTGTTAATTCTCGCATCTTTAAGGGAATGGAGTATAATTTTATTTGTTCTTGAAATTATATAAATTAATGCCATATTACTATTTTGTGATATTGTCATTAATTATTAAACAAAATATGAGACTAGAGATAATAATTTTTTCATACTCTCATACGGGCTGATTTACATAGCCCAAATACTAAAATGGTAAAATACAGATTCTATGGTATGGAATATAGGTCCAAATAGAAACATCTGCACACGAAAAGTCGTTGGGTGCAGAAGTGCAATTACATGGTTTTGTATTCGGGCATAGATAACTAGCTAGAAAGGAGAATTAGGTTTTCAGGGTTTACACCGAGCAGCCACACCTCCCGCAGCAGCCATGGTTCTCAAGTACGTGTCATCGAACTTTCTTCTTCAGAAAAATTTATAAAAATAAAAAATCTAGCCAAATGAACCACTTACACCCTTGTTGAAAATATTTCATGTTTAAGCACTAAAAACATAGTTTAAAAAATTTATAAAGAAATAAGAAGTAAACTATGGAGAAACTGATTTCTCTTCATGAATATGTGAAAAAAAAAATGAAGCAATTTGCTAGATAATTTAGAATATAATAATTTTGGTAATTAATTTTTTCATGACATTTAAAAGAAAAAGTCAGCCAAATAATTTTATTTGAATTAAATTAACTTATAAATTAGCAGAAAAACTTGTCAACAAAATAATCCATTTAATTTTTATGATTTCAATCTTAATATGCTGAGGGTCTTGACTATAAATATTATTAAAATACTTCTTTTAAAATTTAGTATAATTCATTTAGAGAACAGTATAATTTTATATAAAAATGGTATTTTAACAAATTTTTGTTTATCAAGAGAGTATATATCTTTGTTTTCTGACTATTTTTTTTATTATTAAATATTATTTTATTTTATTCACTGTATTGGATATTAAACTCTTTATTTATTAAAATATTTTTTCAAATAAATTAAGAAGAAATTAAGACAAGGAAGTTAAAATTTTGTTTTCAGAATACACTGTAAACCAAATTCACGAAGGAATGATCTAAATTATTAATTTGTATTTCCCTTTGAGTTTATCAATTTAACATTATTCACATACTATTTGATTGG
>PYAF01005492.1:1854753-1876115 GCA_007407185.1 Glycine tomentella
AAGATTAAAAAAAAGGTAAATGGAAATATGTGAGAATTAAGTGAAATTTTAAAATAATTAAAATTCATAAAAATAGTATTTTAAATATATAAGTTATATTTATAAATTGTGACATAAGATTATCTCTAATGACAATTTCTTTAAAAAACTATGAAAATTTAATTTAAAAATAGAAATAAAAGAGAGTACATTGATAAGAATACCAAATATACCAATGGTGGAAGATAGTTTTGTAAACATTAGTCACATAAATAACATGAATAAATCATGTAAACATTATTGTAATTTGATGCTTAAAACAATCACATCAATAACATGAATAAATCATGTAAACATTAATATAATTTCATGAGTTTCATATTTAGTAAACAATGATGAGGACAACAAATGTTATATAACAAGTATTGAGGTAGAAACATTTATGTAAAATGACTTTTGACAATGAATATAATGACTTTTTTGACAACAAACTACTTAATGAGAACTCTTAATACGAAATAGTTTTTCTCAATCTCTTCACCCTATTATTCTATGTCACTCTTCAATTCTTGATGACAAAAACTCATAACCTTTTCTTAAAGGGCAAAGATGAAAGGTTTTACTCTAGTCCTTTTATAATTGCTTCCATCAAGCAAGTTAATGTATGGTCCCTCAACAATCTTTATAACTATTTTCTCAACAACCTCTCACTAAGCAGGTCACTAATAAATTATCTTTTAGCCCTTCTTATATTTGACTTGTTCAAATCACATGAGCTACTTATAATGGATATATCTAATATTACCCTGTTATTCTATATACCTTTTAATTCTTGATGGCAAAAACTCAGAACCTTCTCTTAACGGATTACCATACATTGGCCTCATCATAAGTCATAATTAGAAATAGACTCAATAAGAGTTAAAGCGATTCTACACTCTCACATATTAGCATAGTTCCTTCCATGTATTACCATATCAACTCTTTTTCCCAACATGATATTTTTAAAGAAATCATATAATAATGCCTTTTATAAAGGCAAATTATGTTGTTCAAAATATCATTCATTCGTGCATGTGAACATAAGTTTGAAAGCATAAAATTTCAAAAACTTACACATTATTGAATTCAAAGTATCAATAAACAACAAATACTAATAGAGCTTAATATTTGGTACTAGACATAATGCACATATTATACACATGATGAGTGAATGTCTTGGATGTAATCCCTTTGTTAGGGGATTAGCTATCATAAGATTGGTGTTGATATGCTCTATTGACACTCTCTGTTTTTGAACTTCTTCTTTAACGGCAAAGTATTTCAACTCCATATGCTTAACACCCTTTGAGTATCTGTTGTTCTTAGAAAAGAAAATTGCTCCAGAATTATCACAATAAATTTTCAGCGGTCTATCAATATTGTCGACTATTCCAAGCCTTGAATTAAAGTTTCGTAACCATTTAGCCCGAACCATGGCTTTAAAGCATGCCACAAATTCAGACCTTGTATAAGTCTGAGTATACATTAAACTCCCAACAAGAAATGCATATGGAATTTCTTCCATTTCCTATCGTTCCAAATCATTCTTAGGACATTGCATGAGACTAAACTTGTCACCTTTCTGAATTGGATCAGGCGATAATGAGCATTTTTCATATTAAATCTCTCTAAAACTTTATTTATATATGTTTTCTGAGACAAACCCAATAATCCTTGTGATCTATCACGATAAATTTCTATCCTTATCACAAAGGTCGCCTCACCTAAGTCCGAGATCATTAGTTGCAAGCGAGATATCATCAACATACAAGATTAGAAATATAAACTTACTCCGACTAACATTAGATATATACATCGATCAATAGTGTTTTCCTTGTATCCAAATAAGACAACGATATCATTGAACTTAAGGTACCATTGCCTGAAAGCTTGTTTAAGTCCATATATTGACTTCTTAAGTTTACACACCATGTGTTCCTTTCCCTTTTCTACAAACCCCATTGGTTGGTTCATATACACATCTTCTTCTAAATTCCTATTTAGGAAGGTCGTTTTCACATCCATTTGATATAGCTCTAACTCTAAATCATAATAAGCCACCAATGTCATGATAGTTCTTAAGAAATCTTTCTTAGAGACCATTGAGAATGTCTCCTTAAAGTCAATTCCATCCTTTTGAGTGAATCCTTTTACAACAAGTCGAGCCTTGTGTCATTCTAAATTACCTTGAGAGTCAAGTTTGGTCTCTAAGACCCACTTGCAACCAACTCTCTTACAACCTTTAGGTAATTCAACAAGGTCCCATGCTTCATTATGTTCCATGGATTTCAGCTTATCTTTCATGGCATTTAACTATTCATCAGAATTATCACAATTCATGGCTTGTGAAAATGAAACTGGATTTTCATCTACTCCCAAATCAAATTCATGTTCTTGTAGATAAATCGTAAAATCATTAAGAATAGTTGGTCTCTTTTCTCTTTGAGACCTCATTAATGCTATTTGTTGTGGTTCTTCCACCATGGGTTCATCCTATTCATTCATTAAAGCTTCATTGTGGTTAGGGGTATCATACATGTGTTGCTCTTCATTATTGTTAATAGGTACGACATGAGGGATAACACCTTTATTAGAGATGCAAGTTAATGGAATTTTCATTCCTACTTCTTGAATCTCCACTTTATGTGGTGGTTCCCACTAACATCTCCTTCCTCAATGAACCTAACATTTTCAGTTTCAACAATCCTTATAGTATGATTAGGACAATAGAATCTATACCCCTTCGACTTTTCTGGATAACCAATGAAAAAATCATTGATTGTTCTTGCATCCAATTTCTTTTCTTGGGGATTATAATGTCTAATTTTTGCCCAGCAACCCCAAACATGCATGTGCCTTTGACTAGGCTTCCTTCCTATCTACAGTTCAAAAGGATTCTTTGGAAATACCTTACTAGGAACCTTATTTAATAGATATATGGCAGTCCTTAGAGCATAAGTCTACAATGACGTGAGTAAAGAAGAATGACTTAACATACTCCTGATCATATCTAACAAGGTTCTATTACGCCTTTCTGATACACTATTTTGTTGTGGTTTATATGACATTATGTATTGAGCACAAATACCACGTTTTTACAGGAATTTAGCAAATGGACCTGAATGTTGTCCGCTTTCATCATACCGTCCATAATATTCACCAACCCTATCAGACCTGACAATCTTCACCTTTATGTCTAATTGTCTTTCCACTTCATTAATATAAACCTCTAATGCATTTACAACTTGAGATTTATCGTGCATCAAATAGATATAACTATAATGTAAAAAATCGTCTATGAAGGTGATGGAAATTTTTTCTTTATTGAAAGTGTTAACATCAAACACTCCACAAATATATGTGTTATGATTTCAAGAAGCTGACAACTTCTTGTGGTCCCTTTCTTTGTGTGTTTTGTTTGTTTACCTTTAATACAATTTACACAAACATTCAGATCAATAAAATTTAAATCCGGAAGGATTTCATTACGTACTAATCTTTTCCATTCTTTCCTCGGAAATGTGTCCCAAGCGTTTATGCCACAAGTAAGCAGATCTTTCATTTACTAAACAACGTTAGTACTGACAGATTCAACTTATATAATCTATATAATCCATCACATAAGATAACATTACCAATTAAATAACTATATCTAAACAAACTGAAACACCTATTACCAAACTTAACATAATATCCAACTTTATCAAGTTTAACGAAAACAAATTCCTAGTTATACTAGGTACATAAAGAGTTTCCAATAAGTTCAAATGATGTTCAATGTCTAAGATTAAACGATAAGTCCCAACAGCTTCCACTAGTGTCTTTATTCAATTGCACATGAAGACAAAATTTTCATTTGGTCTTGTGTTGTGGGTTGTAAGGAATCCCTGCATCACATTACAAACATGAGTTGTACATCCAAAATCAATCCACCAACTATTATGAGGAACTTCAACTAAGTTTGATTCATAACATACATTTCTTCTCAAACCAAGCCTTATGTTTTCAGCAATCCTTTTGGAGATGTTCAGTCTTACCACAAAAATAACATTTGTTTCCTTTATGTTCCTTCTTGTGAATCGTAGAAGAGGAACTATCATGGATTTTAATAGCTCCTTTTCCATTCTTCTCATGTTTCTTATACCTTTCTTTTTAACTTTTTTTTCTTAACATAATGAATGAAGTGACATGTTCTTTAAGTCTGGTCTCCTCCTGAACTAACATACTGTGTAGTTCATGCAAATTCCATTTGTCTTTCATGATATAAATTTCATTTGGAAATGACCATATTCAGACGACACCTCAAAATTTTTAGCCACTTCCATTCCTAATGACCATATTCAGATCACATGCTCTGTATAGTCCTTAAACCATCATATTTCATGGAGGTCAAGGTACTCATTAACATCCCAGCAAAAGACTTGTCACCAGTTTAGGAGCGTTCTTCCATATTTTTTAGCATTTCCTTGACACTTTCAGTTTATGGAAGAGCTGACTTATTGTTGCCCGCTATGCTCATATGCATACATAACAAACTCAATCTTTTTTACCTTTCCTAGTTTTGATAATGAGTCTTTTCTTCATCAATGCTAAGCATCAATAATAGCACTGACCTTTTCTTATCTTATACTTGTATCCAAATCCAATACATCAAGGTGAAATTGGATTTGCTCTTTCCATTTAGAGAAGTTAAGACCATTAAAAATTGTAACATATGAGATTCGCAAATGCAAGACAATCAGTACTGCGAGCAATAAATAACGTTAATGTTTTTATTCTATTATATATTAACATGCTTCATAATTTCAAACATACTTCATAAATGCATATTAATGTTCACCTTTGGGGATCCACCAAAATGCAATATTCAACAATAATGATGCTATAAAGGTTTCATATAATTTGACAATGATGCATACCCCAACTATAAATATTTGCCCTCTTTGAATGTTTAAATAAAACTAGAAGTGTACCTACAATATCAACCTTCATGTTCATTACTATAAAACAAAATATCATCATTGGGTTGATCCCTAACTGTCATATAATAATGAACTGAATGTACCAACAACATAAATGACAATTTTTTTATATACTATTCATAGTATCACTATCATGGGTAATTGAAAACATATCTATAATGTTTGAAATTAAAACAATTCTTACAGATTTGACCACTTTGGTGACTAGCTAATCCTCCAAACTTTAACTCCAGACCATACATATTTCACATTTCTACTAGAAAATTTCATACAGTCATTCGGTTCATGTTCCAAAACACGGTAACAATAGTACATATATATAAAATTGTACCATCAACATTTTCGATGAAAAACCATTTAGCAATATAGTAACACAAAATACACTTTGTCAAAGGCAATGCTATATATTCCAATTGAATGATAAGTACCATTTCAATCCTTTCAAATAAAGGTCACTTTCACATGTATAATTTAATAATAATGAACTTTTATCCATAAAGAATAAACATGCGACAATTATATGAAAGGTCTTATCCTAGTCCTTTTATAACTGCTTCCATCAAACAATTTATTATATGGTCCCTCAACAACCTTTATAAATGCTTCCTCAACAATAAATTTAAAATAAAAATCATGGTTTAATTAAAAATCATAGGTTTAAATAAAAATTATTAGATTCATATATACTAGAAATTTTAATATTATAAAATCATAGGTTCATATATTTTAGAAATTTGTGTCTGTAAAAAAACATATTATTAGATAAAAATTAGTTGTTATAAAAATTATTATGTAAATTTATGTGTATTAAATATGTATTAAAATTTGTAATGTTATATATAGCAATATTAATTAGCTTTTAACATAAACGGTCTACTAACTCAGTTGGTTAGAGTATCGTGCTTGTAAATGTAAGGTCATAGGTTCAACATCATCACCTATTTGGGCCATTATTATGAATCCATGAGGTTCTGTATGAATCCGTAATGATGAATTACGAGAAGGAAAAATCGACATTACACTGTACATATTGGGTGTATTAGGAAAAAGAGAGGTGTAGGAAGCATTACTTTGGATCAAACTGGAACCAGGGCTCGGTCAACCCAGAGCCCCAAAATGGTTTTTATGCTTAAAATTTTTAATAAAAAAATAAGCCATTTTCCGATTTCTGTGAAGGAACCATTTTTGTTCCCACTTTCCTTAGTTTCCTTCTCGCTCCCGTCTCTGAAATTTCGAGGGTTTCATCGTTGCTGAATCAACAATTCGGAACAAGTTAGCAATGTTCAGATTCTGGTAATTCTTCGTTACGCTCCTAAAACTTAAATTAAGTTAAAATAAATTTTGTATACATATATACATGCATAAATCTCTTTATGATTGGAGTGTTTGGATTAATGGAAAGAAATGAAAGGGAAAAGGATGAGATGAAGTAGAAATAATGGAACTCATTCCAATTGATTCCATTGTTTTCAACCTTTTTCCTTACTTTTCCAATCGAGGAGTATGTGATGGAATGAATTTTTCTTTCTCAATTTTATTAGGAATTTATTGTTTTGTCCTTTAACTTCTTCAATCCTATAGCGCTAACTAACTATAGGTGAATACACGCTGTGGGAGGAAAGATTGGCAGCGACTACTTTATTTTCCCATGGCTCCATTAGGATTGCTCTCCTTCTCCAAAAATAAGATTACAATAATTGTTTTTATTTTAGTTTTAAAATAATCATTTAACTTATATTTGTTATATTTTGCATCGCCCCTCTTTCCTGTTTAGCCTTTTCGATCCCTACTCGTTTTTTGGGTACTTAGATATGCAACTAATTTATTTTAATGTGTTTTTAATTTAGAAAAAAAGATTTTATCCCCTTTTTTAATTGTGAAGTTCTCATATAAAGCAAGTCAAGCCCTGCGTAAGATGCTAGTTTCATCACCCTCAAAGTATTTTTAGTTTCCAAAACATTTTTTTACCGCCTTAGTTGGTGCAAAATGTTTTCATAGGTGTGTGGCAGGTGATAATAAAAAGAGGAAGATAACACATGATTGAAGTTTATATATTTAAGATAAGGGTAATATATAAGAATAAAAATAAGAATTTTGTTCCATTCTATCATAATATATCCAAACAATAGGACGGAAGTTTTATTCCATTATGTTTCATTTTAATCAATTTAATCACTATTGCTTGTTTGATCACATCACATCAAACTTTCAGTAGAACAATGGCATCAATAATAATAAACTGAGTTTCCGATTTAATAGCAGTTAATAGGATATATAAATTACTGATTTGATAGCGATTAATAGTATATATGAATTTCTGATTTGGTAGATTAATAGCATATATGAATTCCAATTGTGTGCAGGGGATCACAAGAGCAACAATCACAGGATGGTTCTTCGCAGTCCCAGTCGTGGTATCCACCATCGGTGGTGAGTTCACCAACTTCATCAAGGCCTGTTACACCGACTGCATCTTCTTCTTCATTATCACAGAGGCCTTCGTCTCATGTTCCACCTTCTGAAGCTGCTGCAGTTATTTCCGTTTTGAAGGACAAGAGGTTTGTGTTTTTATCGCTTTTCATGATTTTATTTGTATCTGATTTTGTAAATGGAAAATAGTTAGGAAGGGTGCTGTTAATCGTAGAATTAGTACTTTCTAGTTACTCTGATGTTGTGAACTGTTCCAATTTTCAAATATGCTGATCTTAATTAATTTTTCTGCTCTTTATAAATTGCAGTGTTGATGAGTTGCGGAAGCTTTTATCTGACAAAGATGTGTATCAACAGTTTTTGCATTCGCTTGATCAGGTCAAGATTCAAACTAATGTGAGTTTCATATCTTTACTATCTCAGATTAGTATGCTATGTTTACCTGCTGAGTTTGCTGAATTTTCTTAGTCGATTTCAAATTCTTCTCTATGGAATTGAAAGGGTTACCCCCCCCCCTCTCTCTCTCTCTCTCTCTCTCTTATTAGATGTGAAATTATTGATTTCATTGTAGGGCTAAGGCCTTAGGGTAGCTAGCAGGTTCTTGGTCCTGGCTGTTTTCACATTCAGCCTAGAGAAATGTCTCTATTAGTCTATTTAGATTAGTGGATATACAATATCAGTGGCTCTTCATATTTTCTTTAAAATGATTTCACTGTGCTGCTTGTGCAATGAATACTTCAGTTGTTTTTTGTTCCTATATACTGTACTGAGATGGAGTTCAGTTGCATGTAGTATTCCACCTTGATCTTTATTGTCTTTGAGAGTGTGAATTGTCTCATTTGAACATTATGGATATGTTTGGGATTTGTTAATGCTTGAGATATACTTCTTTTTTTTAAGGAATGTGCTGCTAACTCTGTATTTGTTAAATTACTTCAAAGTTATAACTTGCTAAATTGTTAATTGTTGTAAAAAACAAGTGGGATGTTGCCAATATATTCCCACTTGTTTTCTAAGAGTATTGCAAGTTACAACTTGGATTTGTTAAATTGCTCTCAAAGGTGGAACTTCTTAACACGCTTCTCTTAAAAAAAAAAAAAATACTAACAACCCCTTATATTATTCATCAATTGACACAAGGACAAGGTATTAAACTTTGTAAAATGATACCTTTAATAACACTTCACAAAAAGTGAGTTTTATCTTTTGCAAAAAGTTATTTAAGGTGTCAATTAACTAAGTTTAACCGCTCATGTCAGTTAATCTTATTCCTATACAAACTTGTTTGTCAACACATGGAATAGTACAATTTTACGCATTAGAAGGGCTCGGAGAATCCTGAACTATCAATCATGTTCTGGTGGATTGCATCCAAATGCATTTGTCCTTGTTACTGGGTGTTTCATTGCCCTTCCCTATCCCTTGGTTCTGTTCTTGGTTGCCCTTGATCTTGTTTATGCTATTTCAACTGGGTGGTGCTAGAGTTATGTACCAATATTTATTTTAATATAAGGTGAATATCTTATTAAATTTTTAAATTGTTTTATTAATCACTTAAATATGAATATACTATTTTTTATTATCAATGGTTGATTGTTAAGGAAAAAGATGCAATCCTAAGCAAATTTTAGAAAAATAAAATTTTTGCATGTTTTGAAGTGTGTATATATATTTTGATAGAGAAAAAAAATGTAATGGGTTATGTAGTGAAAAGAAAGAATGTTTAAGAAAGAAATGAAAAGTAATAAATATTGTAGCTTTTGATCTTGAGAATTTAAAAAGTGTTAATGATGCAATTAAAAGTGTTGGATCTTGTCAAATGGCCTTGTCAAAATCCACATGGCAAAAGGTCCAATTCTGGCCAATTCCTCTTCTATATAATATAGATTAGTACATAGACAATGTTACTTACTTACATGTCAATATACGTGTGCAAACACTTGGAGTAATCTTCGACTAATTAACTGTGCACAGCTGCACAAGTGGTTCCATCCAAGTATACTGGGAGTAATCTTCAGCTAATTAACTTGTGGATACAAATTTTCTCTGCAGTTGGTTTGGTTTATATTGGCAGCAACATAGTTTTTTTTTTTTTTCAACCTCTTCGTATTTACCATTGGATTCATCTACTAGCGATCTCTACTATCGATCTCAATTAGCTTGGGTTAAAGGTGTTGTTGATGTTGATGTTGATGTTTGGTTTGGTTTATATTGCTGATGCTAGAGTTTGTATCTGCTTGTATTATAACTTTTTTTTTGGCTTATTGACTTGATTAGCTGAAAGATGAACTTTGCAAGGAGAATTTACAGCTTGCAGGTATTTAATTTCTTTTATTTAATGGTCGGCCTATAATTAAATTGTAATAGAGCTTCTCAAACTATTGCCTTTACTACAGAGGAAAATCTTCAAAAGGAACCTCGTATCATGGAACTTAGGAATCAAGTAAGAATACAATCCTATGATTAGTATGCTTTTTTCTTTTCAATTTATTGCTGACTACTGACTTTTTCTTCTTCCTTCCATGGAAACAGTGTAGCATAATTCGGACAACTGAATTAGCTGCTGCTAAGGAGAAACTAAATGAGCTTGAGAAGCAGAAAGAAGACATGTTGAAATTGAATTCCCCAGCATCCCTTCTCCACAGGATTCAAGGTATGACTTGAAATTGTAGTTTGCTGCAATGGTTCTGGTGATCACAATTTTATTACTATTGAAACCATGGCTAGGTCATAAATATGATAAACTATGTAATATTTTTGCAGAGTCTGTGAATAAGACTGACGAGGAGTCTGAAAACTTGCACCACCATCTCCTTGACAGAGAGATTGACCTTGGTGCTTTTTTGCAAAAGTACAAGAAGCTACGTACCACTTACCACAGGAAGACTCTCGTACATCTTGCTGCCAAAACATTAACAGTATGAGCACTGACATGAAATATTAAGAAATTAAAACTGGTTTTGGCAAGTATGTATTTCATTTTTGGTTCATTATTGTCAATAGTTATCATTGGTCAAAGATACTTGCCACCAAATTATATAGAAGTGGCAGTCGTTGGGATATAACCATCTACTACAAATGAGATTGTTCATATATGTATAGCCTGACCCTGAGATTGTTCAATGTTCATTGTGGTGACATTGTCGAGTGGTTTCATGCCACTTGGAATGAGTTATGGACTTGCATTTACTTTTCTAGTTTGCGATCGGCTATCTTCAACTTATTGTATGAACTCTGAAGTGTGCTGTAGTGTAGCTTATGAAATCATCATCGCCAATATAGGATTTACTGTTGTGTGGTAAAATGTAAAAAATGCTGACTTTCTTTTCTTTGGGAGCAACTACAAGTTTTTCAGAGCCCATTTTATGTTAACATTTCGGCCGGACTCGGCATTTGTGTTGTTATATATGTAATAGTAGATACATAAGTTGAACTTTCATTTGGAAAAAGAAAACTAGTGTTAAACAGATTCAATTTGATGGAGAAACAGATATAAGAAGTTTTCGTCATGTATTTGTACGAAGGGGACACAACTTGATTTTTAGGTTCTCATACACATATCTTGCAAAAGTTAATAAATGGGAAACAAGAATAATAATTTATATTGAAACAAGAGAGAGCATCCCCATTACTTAGTAATAGCCTCCTTGTCCTTGGCGATTTTTAGGTTCAGAATCATAGCCGTCAGTGTCGGGCTTATGGCACATAGGAGTGGTGTAATAGAAAGGGTTGAGCACGTATTTGATCAAACTGCGATACACTGATGTTGGGTAGTTGAGTTTGACGCCAGACTTTCCACCACCAAAGTCAGTGAGGATGTTGCAAACACTATCTGGGGACGACACCAACCTCACTGAACATCCTTTTGTATACAATTCCTTTCCATAGACATACTTTTTCACAGTCAAATCGTACTGCCCCAACTCATCTGTTGTATCACTTGTGTAATACACTACCCTACTTCTCTTGTCCATGCATGTTAGGGACACCTTAACTCCTGGTAGTGCAAGAACAATTAGTTACCAGCTGAGGTAAATATGAATATGAACATGCGATGTAGGAAAAGATTACAATCTACAATACCTTTCATAGGCTTGCCATCATTAACCCATTCGTTCCAGCCCTTGGTGCAGTCCTGGCAAAGCACTTTTCCACCCGCGTAAATGACTCCCGATTCATCCAAAGCAATGGAACAACCCACTAGCATTGAGGCAATAATGATCATCAAAGCTCCTGCAAATTCCATCTCTCTCTTTCTCTCGATTCACAAGGATATATGGCTGAATGAATTTTATATATATTATGAGCAACGTGCTTGAATTGTTGACAAACGTGCAAGAGCACTACTATCGGCTCAGGACGTGCAACCCATTATTCAATTTTTATGATATAATTAATCAGTCATATGATTCAATTATCATATTAAATTGGGAGTTTTCAACTCGCCGAACATCACATCAAACCGTTAACTAAGGCAATTTAAGGAAAAACTATTATTGGCTGTTGCTATTTGCAACTATTTTTACTCTTCACGCCATTTTTTAAAATTTCAAATACCTAAACTACCCTCCAAACTTACACGCTCCCTTTTTAAAAACCTTTTTCCCCCATACCAGTCTCATCTCAGTTTCTATCCTTCATTGCTCCTCCTTGTCTTCCTTAGTTTTTTCCATGTAAGTTCCCGAACTTCATTTCTTCTTCAATGATTTTTTTGTGTGTGTGTTTCACCAATTTTACGAAAACTAGTTTTGTAAAGTATGACTACATTACAGAAATTGCCAATATTCACTATAGAAACGAAATAGAATCTAGTTTCTGTCAAATCAATGACACACCAAAAAAGGCATGGAAATGCTACCAGAAACAGATAATGAGAACTCACATGATTGGTGTATGAAGTAACAAAAATAAATAAAAAATATTGATAGAGTGTTTCGTGTGTGTGTGTATATATATATATATATATATATATATATATATTATCATTGTATTGTACTCACTCTTCGTTGGAAGAAAGTCTAAGGCATGTTATTCAGATGAATTATTATGTAGTTAAGGATCGTCATATGTGTTTATGGTCTTGACCAAGATCTCTATTCAATTCACATTTAAGTTTTTCAATTAACAAAATGAATTAATAATACTTAATTATATATCATGTCAAAATATCTTTTGAACGATAATAATTTTGGATTATCTAATAATTTTTTCATTCATCATTCACAGAGACATGGGCAAATCAATTATTATTTATTTAATAAGTTTCTTTATACAATTTAATGCATATATGTAGGTAGAAAAAAATATTAAATAAATAATATCTGTATTTACAATCTCGAGATTTTTTATATCGTTATTATATATTTATATATAATAAGTTCATTAATTTTTATAATAATTTTTTTAACAGATACCAAAAATAATTTTTAATTAGATGATATTAAAAAAATTACACTGACAATATACGTGAGGTAATCTCAAAATATATATATATATATATATATATATATATATATAGTTTGTTACAATTATATATAAAAGGTCAACTTTTACATTATTATAGCCACAACATGAAAATTACATCCCATACTGAAACACAGTGATAAAATAAGTGGAGCAGGTTGCATGGAGGAATATGCGAATGCAATATTTCAAACTGTAGCTTGTACCCAAAATAAGGAATGAATTGTTTGCATGGCAAACACCAAGTTGATGCCAATATCTATAATTCCATGGTAAAACACATTGATTCCAATCCAAGTTAAACAAACAAGAACCCCTATCCAAGGAGAACCTATACTCGATCGGAAGAAGAGAGGAGATCGAGGAAAACAACACCACCAGGTCACCTCTCTCTCTCTTCCTATATACATTAATTGTTTTCTTCCTCCAAGTAAACTTGCCCTGATAATATCACCAAAATTTAACCTATTTTCTGAATCCTACAACAAATTTTTTGGTGTCCCACAAACAATGAAACTCTTGGAAAAGGATTTCGCGGTGAACCAAACCGGAACGGCGAAGCTGGTGGCCGAAGAACCCGACGACGTGTGGCTCCTCTACAACCTCATCCTCCCTGGCGACGTCGTTTCGACCGACACCACCCGCAAGGTCCACCTCGATTCCTCCGCCAAGAAGAACACCGCCTCACGTGTGAAACTCACCCTCGACATCAAAGTCACGTGCCGCGACTTCCACAAAGACTCCTCCACCCTCCGCCTCCACGGCCGCAACCTCCAACCCAACCAGCACATCGCCGCCGGCTCCTTCCACACCCTCACCCTCGAACCCCACAAACCCTTCCACCTCCGCAAGAAGCTGTGGCAAAACGACGCCGTCGAAACCCTAAACGAATCCACCGAGAATTCCGATCCCAATACCAATTCCCCAGACCTCGCCGTCGTTGTCTTCCACCCGCACCATGCGGAGATTCACCTTATCGCACAGGGAGTCGCCACGCGCTGCACCAAGATCGAACCCTCTTCAAACTCCAGAAACTCCGTGTTTTTCCGACAGGTGTTTGCGGCGTTCGTGAAGCGCGTGGATTTTAAGGTTGTGAAGCGCGTGGTCATAACGAGCGAGGAGTTTCGTAGGTTTGTGATGTCTTTTTTTTTAATCCGTAACAGATATAAAGAGGATCGAGTCCCACAACTATTTCTTTTTTTTCTTTCATCTTAATTATTCAACTCATATTATATCTCCATAGATTTGTGATGTCGGAAGCGAGGAAGTCGAGGATGCGGTCGATCGAGGAGAACCAGTCGCGAATAATGGTCGTTGCGGGCAGTGATAGTTTGGAGAAAGTGTTGGGTGATCGGGCGGTGACGGAGTTGGTGAAGGACAAGAAGGTGGCGGCGTTTAGAGAGTTGTGGGATATGGTGAGCGACGATTCGGACCGCGCGTGTTATGGACCCGCGGAGGTGGAGCGTGCGCGTGAGATGAGGGCCATTGAGACACTTCTGATAACCGATGATCTTTATAGGAACGAAGATGTTGAGACGAGAAAAAAGTACGCGAGTTTGGTGAAGTCGGTGAAAGAGGGTGGAGGAAAGGCTTTGGTGTATTCGTCAATGCATGTTTCTGCACCGCAACTTGCTCAACTCACGGGTGTTGCGGCGATTCTCAGGTTTCCCTTGCCTGAACTCGAAGATGTAAATGGGTGTTGATTTATTGTACATATTAGTTTTAGTTATTTATTTGTCTTGTTTAATTAATGTCTTTTTAATTTCGCCAATTGTTGATTATATAATCTCTGGATGTAGCCAGGTAGAAAGTGAATTGTCGTTGTTACAACATGTAATTATCTGGGTTTGTGTATATATGTGTTCTAAATATTATTGTTTGCATTGTGTGAGAAATTGAGAATGCGAGTTGGAGAAAACTCAAAAAAAAAAAAAAAAAAAACTAAAACCATTGTCCTTCTCCATCTCAGGAGTCACCAGTGTTCTCATGCATAAATCATTTTAATTTGAATATGATCAATAACCAAGACGCCATCAACGGGTTTTTTTTTACCATTTAAGTAAGAACAGTCAAATATCACACCAAATTCTTGGATCCGACCAACATGCAGCAGATGCCGAATTTAGAGCTATATATGATATATCCATTATGTTGGAATCAAAGCATGAAATGGAAATACACAAAGAACAGTCTTAGGGTCTGTTTGGATACAATTCAAAAGTGTTTTTGAGAACTTCTCTACTGAAAATATAGTGTTTTTTTTTTTTCAGTAGAGAAGCTCCCAAAAACACTTCTAGCCTTGTATCCAAACAGACTCTTAATCTTAATGGGGTTATGCATTTATGCTTGGTCTCCTTTTTAATATTATTTCCCGTGTTTAGAGTTTTATTTCTATGGTACAGTATCTTATGTGTACGCTTAGTAGTGGAGGTGGAGGTAGAAGTTTTAGGTTGGATTTTTATTACCGCTGCTATAAAAAATACTAGCTATTATATGTATATATAGCAATCAAGGTTTAAATATCGGTCGAATGACAATTTCATTGTGTTTATTGATATTGTGATAAATTAGACAAATGCGACTAATAAATTCTAATTTTGATCACATTATGGTCATGTACAATTAAAAATTCTTGATGTTGTTATGTAAATCACAGTTACAAACCGTTTTTTAAAACCTTGATAGTAATAAAATTTGAAACTTTTTGTTTGGTAAAAGAAGCCGAGATGGGACACCAATTTCCTTTTAAACTAGTTTTGAGGCTTGCTTAATTATCATAAAGCCCGAATTGTTACAAATCGTTCTTTGTAGTCTTATACATTAACACACAAGATAACATGTGATTAGACTGCTTCAAAGAATATATCCATAAGGTTGCAAGAACAGCTCGTGGGGATGGTGGAAAAGGAAATGCTTTACTTTTGTTGATTCCTGAAAAAATTCAATTAGTTATCGATGGAATTTTCCGACAATGAATCTGTCGCTAAAGTTCCATATGTCTATTTCCGACAAATTCTGACGATATATCCGTGAAAAATTTTCGACGGATTTGAAAATGTCCGTCGGACAAATCCGTCAAAAATGACCGACGGGAATGTCTCGGTTAAAATTTTCAATGGCCATTTTATCAACGGATTTTTGTTTGTCAGAATTCCATCGGAAATTCCAATTTACCTACCAATTTTTTAACTTGACGACGGATTTCGTCCATCGGAAAAATGCTATTTTTTGTAGTGAAATTGGATTGCCGTGATTACTAATTAGCATTCCATAATTTTGTGCAGAACTAGACTTTTGAAATCCTCTGAAATTTACACGTACAAAGCTTGTGGCAGTATATTGTTCCTGAAATAACATATCGAGAAGTGACCGGGTTGAATATCAAGAAAAATTAGGCGTCCTTTAACTTGTGCTATTGAAGTATTCAACATGTCTATCTCGCCTTTTGTATGCACATTAAGTTGTTCCTATTATTTTTTAATTTTATGAAAATATATGTTACAAGATATGCATTAAATAAATTAATTACATTGTATTAATTCATTTTAAAAAATTATTATGAATTTTAAATAAATTAAAAACTGATAGTAGGAATTTTAAACAAGATCAGTTAGTCTAAATATAGAACATGCTGATGGTAAAAAAAAAATTAAGAATTATTGTATGAGACTGAAAATATTCAGCTTTTTTTTAGAGGATGAAAGTATTTAGCTGAGAGTTAAGTTAAAGAATTAGAGAAGTGTTAAATTAAACCAATTAAATGAGTGAGAAGTGTAGATTAGATTTTGGTGTTTTTTTTTTTTTCTCTCTTCCATGCTTCATGGGTCGCGAGTGCAGTTGGCCCAAAGTTATATTTTGAATCTTTTATTATAGAAGGAAAATGATAGTACAGTAATATAATTTAGAATAATTATTTTTGTTTAACACAAAAATTATCTAAATTACTCCAAGTCAAAATTAATTTCTCAACATAAAACTAAATATATATACACTGATTTAATATTAGACTAACTAACGTTATTTTAAACAGTCTAACGTAAATCTAAACAAAAAGAAAATAATAACTGTAGTTATTTTCTAATTTTTGTGGTCCAATCTTGCCCGATTCTGTCATTGGTCAGCACGTGCTCATCATTCTCATAACTGCGGGCTGGTTTATGACATTGGTCCATTTGCGAGTCAGCGAAGGCGGGCTCTTCTATCCGATCAGGTTAAAATTAATTCAAACAAATCAATTGAGTCAGATCCTTCGATATAAATGCTACAATTAATTAATTGTGTGTTTGTTTTAAATAGACTATGGTTAAAACAGAAAAATGCATTCCTCAATTGACGTTTTATGGGTTGAAAGAATTGTTCTTTTGATATTAAAAAAAAAAGAAGAAGCGAAAGGCATGAGTTTTTGTGAGAAAATGGTATTAGCTAGATGTATCAACGTGTTTGGATGGATATGCATCCTCACAAGTATAGGGTTTGCAATTTAGATAGAAATCATAAATATTGTCGAGAGAGTTTTTTTTATTAGAAATATAAAAAAAAATCAATAAAAAATTTCAAAAATAATTTTAATCTTAAATCCACACATGTTCATACTGTATAACTTAAAAACAATTATTCAATTAACATGTTTGAAAGCTTGCCTAAAAAACATGCTTGAAAACTTATTAAGAATAGAGAAATTATATTTGAGATGTAAAAATTAAAGTTATGATTTCTAAAGTGTAATTTAGAAACAAAAGTTAATGTATTTAAATTATTTGTTAACAATGCAAAAATTTAAGTCTTAGATATGACAATTATAATTATTAATTTTTGAAAATCACATTTAAAACATCATAAATCATATTCAAAACATAAAATCAAACACACTAAATATATATAATTTTTACATTCTTTCCCTCAAAAAAAAATTCTACATTCTTTCTCAATGTTGACACAGAAACAGAGAGTAAACGTGCGTGGTAGACGCATTACCAAACACGCGCAATAGAGAAAAAAAGTTATGGAAAAAATGGTGAAAAGAAAATTGACAGATGCAATAAGTAAAGTAATAAAAAATAAGAGAAAAAAAATGAAAAGTAATGAAATAAAAAGAAAAAGAAAATAAATGTTTATAGTTAATCGGAATAATAACACGAGACAGTCCAATCCAAGAGGCAGTGGTATTGGCACAGCCTTCCCTTTGGCAATGCAGAACAAAGGGACATCCTTTATTGGGTACTGTTCCGTTGAAATTTCATCATAGAAAAAATGTAAAACTGAAAGAACCGTTAATCTGCTGTAATTTGTTTATTTAAATCTTTATCTTAGTGTAATATTCAAAAGAAAAAAAAATCACAGTAATTACTTGGCTAGTAGAATACGGTGTTGCTGTTTATATAGTGCCGCCAATCAATATTAAATTTGGCTAGTAGAAACGGTCTCTTTCATGTTCAAGTGGGGATCCCGACATGTCCCACTCAGGGAAGAATAAGTACATGTATAAGAAAAAGGGTAAGTCTTTTTCTAACTACTATTTTTGAGATATTGATTAATAAATTTTAAAAAATATTTATTATATAAATAATAATAAAATATAAAAAGAATTATAAACATCATAATTTTTCGTTTTTCAATAAATTTTTTAACTATGTTCTTTGGATACTTAGTTAATATTTGTAGAGGAAAAATTACATCAACATTGTAAATGTTTATTTATAGAACAAAACTCAGATAATTTTTTTTACATTCTTATCATTAAATTCTCCAATTAAATAACTCATTTTTATAACATTAAATATTTTTTATGATTTTAATTGTCATGTGTGACTTTTGAAGTAATTAAAAATAAAATTACATTTTAAAATATGACATTTTTTATAATTGGTTAACGTATAAAAAATTCACATTGTTAATACATATTAATTAAATCCATTTTTATTCAATATATGTGTCACATATTTTTAAAATGATACTTAATTATGTTTTTAATTTTTATAATCTTAAAAATATGTTAATATTTTCATTTAATTCACATAATATTTTCTTAAAAGTTTGGACTAATGGCATATTGTACTTCTTAAATTTTGAATTTATTGATGCGGATATTCACGTCAAATTGAAAGCAACTTTATATAATTTCTACATTTTTACTAATTTTGATGCAAAAATAAGGATATACTCATGGCTTTTAATCAAATTCAAACACACTATGAAATAATAGTTACTCTTTTAAAATATAAAATAACTATTTTTAGTTTTGTGAAACTAGTAAGTTTTGACTTTGATCTATGTAAAAATTATAATTTTTTTATCTCTAATATAAAAAATAATAATTTCAAATATTCACACAAAATTAACGAATTCAATTTTTATCGTGTATAATTTTTTTTGAAATATTTATGATGTTTGATTCAAAAATATAAAATTAATAAATCATTTTCAAATAAGATTTTATGTTTGAGGTTAAAAAAGAAAAATAAAAATACTTAGTTAGAAATAAAAAAAAATCATTCACAAAGTTAATAGTTAATGTATACTTCAAATCGATAGCACGGTTAAAAAAAATATTCATACGTTCATTTAGTTAGAAAAGTTAGTGATAAAAATATAAAATATTAATTCAAATTATTAACATTTTCGTAGTTCATTGTTCCATTTTAATTTTTTTAGTTTATATAAATATTGTTTCAGTTAAGACTTAACAAGTCAGTAACAGGAGACCTTGTCTCTTTTCTCTCTCTCTCTCTCTATTGTTCCTCTCTGTAAAAGACTCAATGCAGCAAGTGCGTCGTCGTGGTGATTGAGGGAACGCAGAGCGAAATGCGGGGTGGTGTTCCCCTGTTGTTGGCGTTAGCCACCGTGGCGGCGGCGGCGACGGTGGCGTGCGGTAGTTTGGTGGGGACTTTTCTTCCTCTGGAACGGGCCATTCCTCTGAACCAGCAAGTGGAGCTGGAGGCGCTGAGAGCTCGCGACAGAGCACGCCACGGTCGAATCTTGCAAGGTGTCGTCGGTGGCGTCGTAGACTTTTCCGTCCAAGGAACCTCCGATCCTTACTTCGTTGGGTACGGGTAATTTTTTTTCAGCTTCGTTTCTAATTCCCTCCTCTTTTTCTTTCTTTCTTTTTTTCTTTTTTATTATTCTTCCATTTTCGTTACCCATTTTCTGGTTCCTCTATTTGGTAGAAGAAGAAAGAGAGAGGAATAGCCTCAATAGATAGAGTATTTATTTGAGATCATAATATGGTTGTGTTATATCTTATGATAATAATATTAACGAGTAGGAAGTTATAACTTGTAGAAATAGCATATAGAAGCTGTTTGGGTATCCTTCTTTAGAAGTACTTTTAAGAAAAGAAAATAATGAAATGAACTTATCCATAAACTAAAATGATACTAAAATGAGCTCTCCATTAAGTAATTCGTAGAGTATATACTCTTCTTGGGGTTAATCTTGTTTTTCTTGTTCAGTTTGTATTTTACGAAAGTGAAGTTGGGATCTCCTGCGAAAGAGTTTTACGTTCAGATTGATACTGGAAGTGACATCTTGTGGATAAATTGCATTACATGCAGCAATTGCCCTCATTCTAGTGGATTGGGGGTGAGAACTTGATGCTTTTACTTCTTGTCGTTTAATTTATTTGTTTAGCATTTCTTTTTGTGGATGAGAGTATATATAATGGTTTGATCCTCTTGTTGGTGTTTTTGTTATGCACTCTACAGATTGAGCTTGATTTCTTTGACACGGCCGGCTCGTCCACTGCTGCGCTTGTTTCCTGTGGGGACCCGATATGTTCGTATGCGGTTCAAACTGCAACAAGTGAATGCTCTTCTCAGGCTAATCAGTGCAGCTACACTTTTCAGTATGGGGATGGAAGTGGGACTACTGGTTATTATGTTTCTGATACAATGTATTTTGACACGTTCCTCCTTGAACAGTCTGTGGTTGCTAACTCTTCATCCACCATCGTTTTTGGGTGAGTCCTTATGCTTTTGTCGGGTTGGGAACATATAGTGTCAGAGGAGCCTAGTTTTTTTTGGTGAAGATTATGTTCCGAGCTTCATTAGTAGCAAACATTATAATATTATAATATTGGGGATCAAGCTAACAGTAACTGCATAAAATTCTTGTCAAAATGTATATTTTTATTTTTTCTTTGTAAGGGAGAAAAGGTAACATAATATGAGCTGTTTATTTTGAGGTTGTTCACTATTTTACCTATTCTTTCTGCTGTGATAGTTTGCTCATTTACTCCCTTGTTTATGCTAATATGGATATTGATTTTAATTAACCTTTTTGGATGATTGTTTTGGGAACAGGTGTAGCACCTACCAGTCTGGGGATTTGACCAAGACAGATAAAGCAGTTGATGGAATTTTTGGGTTTGGCCCTGGTGCTCTATCTGTTATATCACAATTGTCATCACGGGGTGTAACACCCAAAGTGTTCTCTCATTGCTTAAAAGGAGGAGAGAATGGAGGAGGCGTG
>PYAF01005492.1:1909990-1944930 GCA_007407185.1 Glycine tomentella
AAACAATCAAAATATTATATAATTATAATTTTATAGTTGGAATTGTTTAAAATTAAATTTTATACAAAATAATTGAAGATGCAATAGTTAATTTAAGTTACACATGCATGTAATTTGATCCCCTCCACTTAATATATTTTTAAACACACTCTCACTCCACTTAAATGATTTTTTATACACATGAGCCAAACTTAAAAAATAAAATACATACTAAGAAAGAAAAACAAAAGCCCAATTTCAATAATATATCCTAGATTTTTCTTCTTCTTTTCTTGTCAAATAACATATATAAATGAATTTTTTACCATAAAGAAATGAAAATTTTGCTTTCACTTGTAAAGTGATGTATGAGAATGACGCGATTTGCATACTTTTCTTTCATTTACAGATGGAAACATAAAACAAAAGAAAAAGACTCTTTTATATTTGTATGTATATATGATATGATTTAATAACAAGTTTCTAATATTGATAATTTGTTGGCTAGAAGAAATCCTTGCTGGCTAGTATGCAATTAAGTAAAGTCCAAATGTTACATGCGATTGTGATTTGAGGTTCGTCAGACCTAATCCACTCGTAGAATCGCCCAAGTAAATGCTAAATATTAATTAGGCTATGAATCACTTTTAATTAACCCATTTAACTACTTAAGTTATTTGGATGTATTCGTTAATTTGCAATCAAACTTGGACAAGTTTAATTGAGAACATTACTCACCTAATGCACCTTAGCTAGCACCTAGCTATTTGCAACCATCATATGTTCATCATTGCAACTGAATATTGTTAAATAGTTATACTTACTCCTTTTTTTTAAATTAAACTAGTGTAGTGGATTGGTTAGTTTTATTTTAATTTCGAGAGTTTTAATTTCGGTATTCTATTTTTCTAGAGTTTAATTTCGGTATTCTATTTTTCTTTAACCATCGAAATGTTTTTACAAATTTCGATAATTTAAATCGAAATATAAAATTAATTCTCAATTCAGAACTTAGTCACACTTAAAACTAATTAAAAATCATGTTAAAGATATCTTTAGTTTAAAAAAAGTGAAAAAATGAAAAGAAAAAAAGAGAGCATATATATATGTATAAAATAACGTAAATACTTTAAATAAAAAAATGAGACATGTGATAAATTTTGTTTTTGTATTGAGAAAAATCAGAGATATATTCGTTTTCAGTAACTATAGTCTATTATAGGTTTATTTTGTAAAAATAATTAATGAATTAATTGAAAGTTAAAAACTTAATTTTTATCATAAATGTTTATATCTTTTTATATAATTTTTTATTTTATAGACAAACTTATAACTAGTAAGATTATATTTTACAAGGCATTTCAATTAATTTCTAATTTTTTTCGTTGACTAAAAAATTTATTTGACTATTAGATAAATAAACTTTTTTTAGTTACTTCTTAGTAGTCTCTAACATTTTTTGAAATGTTACTTGAAGTAACATTTTTTAAAATAGTAATTTTTAATTTTTATATTTTCTTTTATTTTTATTCTCAATATATTTATCTAACTTTCTAGTTACACTTTTTAAATAAATTATAATTTTATCGAACACTTATGATTTAATAAGTTAATTTTAAGTTTTTAACTAGCATTTCAGTTAGTTTTACCGAACATAACCTAAGAGACCTCTGAGTCTTTGACATCCTTGTTGCCGCATTGGCTAATTTATTATTTAGGTAATTATAATTACGTTTCTTAATTTATTGGCTAAAAAATTGATTTTAAAGTCGTATGTTAATTTCAGTCTCTATTTGAGTCGCTAATACATTTTGCGACGGAATTCGTGATTATAAACACTTAACGACCGAATTAGAGACGGAATTTGCGGTTGCAAATATTTAGAGACCGAATTGTCGACAGTCTCTTTTTTTACGGCGTGTTTAAACACGCCTAAATTAGACGTGTTACACAGTCCCAGATTTCGAAATATTTTGGAAACAGCCCCCTTTTTCGAATTATTTTATTAATTTGTATTATTTATTTAAATTTACCCATAAATGAGTTACCCGAAGGGACTTTATTGTAAGCAAGCAATTTCACATCTAGTTACATTCCAAATATAGGACAGTCAAACAGTAAATTTAAATATCGAAATAAATTCATTTATTTTAACATATAACAACTTTTACATTGTTATATTGCATTATTTTTTTTATCATATATTCAATTTTGTTTTCTTAATTATGATTCTCACGTTTCAATCAATTCATTCTTTTGTTACGCATCATTTTCTTTCTATTTGAAACAAACCCCTTTCACTTTCTTTCTATTTCAAGTAAAAAACAACTTTAAAAATATTTTTCTTTCTTTTCCTAAAAGTTGATGCATGAAATTTTCTTTCTTTTTCCAAAAACTTGACGCATGACGTTTTACATCATATCACCACAACGGTTAATGTGGGTTCGCCCAATCGATTTCGACCACCATAATTTAAGGCTGCTCGAAGTTGACTAAGTAATTATTGGTTAATAATTTTCTAAGTCAACTCAATAAAACAGAAAAAAGTCAACTCAACTAACGAGCCTTTTTTTTTTATACATTCACTTCTTATTTTTAACATTATAAAGGATATAATATTTTATATATATATATATATAATATTTGTGTAATAGTTATTTTTCTAACACATTATATTGTGCTAATGACTAATGATTATACTTTCAAGTTTTTAAATTAATATATAAATAAATCTATTTAACGAAGTTCGTTACAAAAAACACATGAATTCAATATAATAAAAAAAATTAAAACATCATTACAAAATAAATCAACCATTTGAAAGTTTGGATGGATCGATTTACAGGATAATTCATCTTAATTGTGCATTTGGAGGGACTTCCTGGACTACTCTACATCCATAGACAAGTTAATAAGGAACGAATAATAGTACCAGAAGAATCTAATTAGTTGCTTATGATCCAATACAAAATCTTAACAATTTCCACTCCTTTCATACCAAAATATTTTGTTGAACTGTAGTCATCAGTTCACAAACTATAGTTAACACTTTTTTGAGACAAGCTGTGATCTCCCAGTGATGTTTTGTAGAAAACTAATGAGTAATGACCATTGATTCAAATAGTAAGGAGTTTTTTTACTCAGCACAAATTAATCAAACTCCAAAATAATTTCTGAATATCTAACATTTCATAGAAGGCGAAACAAATCAACGTATATATAGAAACTTCTAAAACAAAGGTGCATACTCAATCATCTTAAATGATAAACATTCTCCTCTTAAATTTGAAATTGTCCAAGTCAAACCAAATGATGTCGCAAGTTACTTACAGATTTCTTGTAGCTCCCAGTTAGTAGATGTTTATTATACTTCAACTGAATATAATATGCAGTCGATGCATATACTATGCTTAATAATTATTTACAATAATGTAAGTGGAGACAAACTCCTTTAAATTTGATCTCTACGCACAAGTTCATGGAAGATCAAACTCTGGTGTATCTTGATAGAACACTGTGTTCTCATGAAGAAGGAAGGAGCTAGTTAGTATAGCAACAAATGTAGTGTCACACGGTCACTGCTTCTATGCCAAGCTCAGAAGTTTCTTGTTCAGAACTAGCAATAACACAGAATACTAATTTGAATCAAGCACTAGAGCATGATTTCCTCCTAGGAACTAGATGTTCCTCTGCCCCTTTGGAAACCGAATGCCTAACCCTCGCTTTTTCGCTGCCATCAACCCATCTCTTTAGCCTTTCAAGAAACTTTGTCCTTTTTGAACAAGCACTGTCACTATGATCATGACCACTACTAGCATGCTCATCAAAGGCAGGATCACTGTGATGCTCCAAAAGGGAATTGTGTAGTTCAAGCTCTAAGTCATAATGGATAAGTACATCATTTCTTCCAAATTCCAATTCTAAATGGTTTTTATCCTGGTTCTGTTGTTGTTCATGGTGCCTCACTAGATCATGCCTTAAACAAGCATTTGTCCACCGCAAGTAAATCAGTTCTTTAGCTTCATCTGCTCGTTCTTTCTTGGCCTGTTCCAATTCATCCAGAAGCTGTGTGTACTCTTCCCTACTTACATCTCCAGCTTCAATCTGCTAATGAAAAACCTTAAATTGTAACGACTTGGATGCTAATAAATTCCCCTTAAGAAAGAATTTTGTTGAAATACAATGACAGTGCAAAAACTCTTTTTATTGTCGCCCAACCATAAATTGTTATGCAATTGAATATTGTTAACTTTTGTAATAAATTCATATATAGGGTGATTTTCTATTGGTTGATGTAAAAAAAATTATATTGACATTGTATCAAAATTATAATCCCAAAGAATAAACCATTATATAGTCCAACCCCTTTAATGACATGCCAATATATGATTAACAGGTTAAACTTGACACTTGACGTAGATCAAAATTAAAATCATACATACCCACTACTACTATTATTGTTATTATAGTTTATATTAGTTGATCAGAGAAACCTTTTAGATTTCAACCAGTACATGATTTTTTATACGTTGTATTGCTTACCTTAGAAGCATAGGATTTTTCTGCTGTTTCAAGCTTCTTCAGAAGTTCATTCTTCTCATCCTGCAATTGATCCAAAGCCCTCTGCAGCTCTTCCATTTTATCCTCAAGTTTACCTATGACATCATTTTTTGTTTCCAAGGCATCACGGTTTCTCAAGATTTCTTTTTCTTTCAGTTTGAGCTTCAAAGCCTGCTCCTTCGTGAGGCGGGTTTGTGCCTTTGATTTCCTCATTAGCTTCTGAAACGTGCTCCGAAGCATTCTATTCTCAGATTTCCAACGCTCAATCTGTTCCACAACTCTGAGATATTGAGCAACAAAACTCTCCAACCTCCTATTCTGCGTCTCCATCGACGAAATCTCCCTATCCAAGAAGCCAACACGAGCAGTCTCTAGTGACAACATGTTTTTGATCTCCCCAACCACATTTTCTTGCTCTTTCAAATCACAATAACGATCAAACTGCAAACGTAAGGTCAACTCCTTCATATGCATAGCTTCAATCATGCTTCTTAGGCCATTGATATCTTCTTCTAAACATGGGGTGTCATTGATCATCGAACTTTCAGCAACAACACTTTCATCTATTGTTGTACTATGTCCTTCATCTTCCAAACAAGAAAAGCTATGACTATGACAACTTTCTTCATAGTTAGGCTCAAGATGGGGATTGGTTTCCTGGGAACTTGCTTCATTTAGTGATAAAGAAGAGGTTTTACAGAGGCTTTTCTTTGCCACGAACCAAGCATAGATACAACCAGCAAAAGACACTGCCAAAGGAACACCGGCTTTGAGGATAATTGGCTTTATTAGGACCTCAGGCTTTGATGTTGTGTTTTCCATCCTGAACAATAAAGACAAGTTTCAGCGATTTGATTTGGTTAGGCTTTTATTTCTATCAAAACCCAATGGAAGAAGACACCAAAAATCTTAATTTGATCCTTCTTGTGTGTTGTGTTAGCAAAGGTTTGAAAGATGGTTTGCATAGTAGTATTGTTTTGCGTCATTGGCATTGCTTTTTCTTTGGTTTAGAGGAAGAAGCACAATGATATAGCTTTTTGACTTCCCCAAGAGGCCTTCTACGCCACCAAATGCTGTCAACTAGCGTTGTTCGTGCTCTTTGGAATCTAATTCTTTTCTGGATTAATAAAATTTCGGGTATCTGAAATCATACGTGGCATGTTTTAGTTTCCACATGTTCAAAGCTTGAACGTACATAGGGGTATCCATTGGGAATTATCAATTTTGAGGAGTAAAAAATTATACACACACACACATATATATATATATATATATACACACACATTTTAGAGATCATATCTATCCTTTTATTAATGATATGTATTTTGGGTTAGGCCTAGTAATTAAAAAAAATCGTTACATTATAGTGTCAAATTTCAATCAATTGTAAGAAATGTTAGAAAGAAAATGTCAAAAATAATATCGCCAACATTCATCATAAGTATCAAATTCTTATTAAATTTTACACTGTCAAGTATTGTTAACTCGAAAACATATGCATTACATCATGCCAAGAATTGTAATTCCTACATGTTAAGGAAAGAATATGATTAATACTTTTGCAGAATCAATAATTTAATTGAAATTGTGGTTGATTTTTATTATATTAAACACAAAAGGCATCAATTAAACAAAAATGATGGAACCACCTCATACTTCAAAGCTAAGAATTTGTAGATACTGCTAGCTGTTAAAACTTCTTTATTGTCTCAAGACCACCATTGTTTACTGAGTAAAACATAAAGATACAGATGTTTCTATTATAATATTTAAATTACAGATTTCACAAGTTCATTTTTTAAAAAAATTATTGTCTTCTTTCATTTCTCTTTTTCACATATATCTTCTTTCAAAAGACAATTTTATTTGAAACAGTCATATGCTAGGTCTAAATATGAACACCTCTCCCTATGAAATTCAAACCAAATGCACTAAGCATTACTTGAACTGGACTTAAATATGCCATTCTAGTCGAGAAAAACTTATAACTATATATTTTGAATGCACAATGATCATTATTTTCATTTACACACTTGCTTCAAATAACCAAATATAATAACAGCGTCTTCAATATGAATACAACAAAACCTCCATGCACGGGGATAATGGAAAATTGGAGTAACATTGGCACCAACTGGCTGTGTTGACCGCAGCCATTGTTAGTCGCTTCGCAGACCAAATCAGGATGCTGTTTTCTTCCACAAAAACATAAATAGCACGCCTGAGAATTTGCACAATTGACTCCGTGTCCATGGTTTAAACTTTTGGTAATTGATATATATACTAGCCTCTTTGGGATAAGATCACTAGGCTCACTAAAACAATGGTTGTGCCTGAAAACAGACACATAAAAAGTCGCACGAACAAATAGACAACTCTCAAATTCCTTGAATATGAATTAAACAGCAAGAGATTGCAAGAGATTAGCTAAACCACCTGCGGCATTTAAGTATCTGTTAATTGAATCGCACCAATGTACTATGTATGATTTTCAGACTCAGATACACAGACACAAACTCAAACTGGAAATCCAAAATCCAATGACGTTATTCTAGAAACAATCCTCTCTCATTTGGCTTGTTTCTAAATTGCCCCTCAAAATGAAATTTTAGTCCCTTCAGAAACTTGTTTGACATAAAATTAAGACATAAAAACTTTACTCGTATCCTTAACACAAAAAAGGACACAACCAATAAGACTCACAAGTGCAGGACAGGTGAACGGAAGCACAGAAACATGCCCTAATGTTGCAGAGCACGATTTAACAAGTAGATGCAACAGAATTTGGCACCAATTCATTATATTATACAACATTAGAATACTGACCACCTGAAGCAGATCAAGAAAGTTCAAATCCGGCATTTGAACTGATGGCATATAGAAGCTTTGCTCTCAAAGTGCCTGGACGTTTGTATGTTGGAAGCTGTAATCATTAAAAGATGGAAAATAAAAGTGTAAATAAATCTGAAATATGACAAGAGATTACCTTAAAATGTCAACAATTTTGTCTCAAGTGACTCAAATCACTAAATGGACAGAGTTAGTTAGTGGACATCCAAAAGTCCATACTTATTCCTAAGAAACCAATTTTTATGATATTTTGACTATGAGATTATTAAATCTTCAAGATTCTAAAGTTCAATATGTCATATGACTCACAAGTAACATAAGGATGTCTTCCGTCTTCCCTATTACTATATTAGTATTACCTTAAGAGTATTGTAGCAGGTTGAAGCTGATGGAAGCCGATCTACATCTTGTCCTCCAATTGTTGCCCAAAGTGGAACATCACATGCAACCTGTGTAAACAAATAGACATGAATGCTAATCAATGGAATCAAGACATTTTATTATTTTTAAGGATTCTTCCAACACATAACTGGATCATGATGTTGCAAAGGAGGTAGAGAAAAGCAGAAATCCTAGAAACCAAAGGCTGGAACAAAATAAAGGCTGTAACTAATGCAACTCTTTCAACTCATAGCAAGCAATTAAAGCACTAACATATAATTAAAAACTAATTTGTTCATAAATCCCATCTAGGGCAACAAGTTGTTTTAGATAAGTGATTAGAAGAGTTCAAGATGCTTTGCTTCCTAAATCTACTGTTGTGCTTAATGTATTCTGCTTGAGTAACAAAAAATACAAACCATGCTTTAATCATTTAAGAACAAAGCAAAATGGGAACATAGAGAAGTTAGTATAAATGATTTTGAATGCCCACCAATCATAAAAGATCAAGAACATACCTTGTGGATGGTAAAAGGTGGCTGCAAGTATTTGAACCCAAGTAATGGAGCACGAGAACAACTGGTGACAAATTTAAGAAGCATACAGCGCTCTTTAGGTTCAAAGCCTTTAATTACCTGTACACAGTTGGCAGAAAGCAGAAAATGAACATAGATATCTTAAAATTTGCATCTGCACAAATAGCATGCATAAACTCTTCAATATAACTCATGAGGCTGAAAATAATGGTCAAATGTCACATTCTTTGGTAATCAACATGTACAAAATTCACAAACTAGCAAATTTGTGTATGTGTCAGAGAGAGAGAGAGGATCAGTGGTTCAACCAAATTCACCCCAAAAAAATGGAACCTATATAGCCTTTGCTTGGAGAGGGAAAGAAGAAGGGGAGATCCCTGCTTCTTTAACTGTAGAGGATTTACTTCATCTATAAGCCAAACAACAGAAAATATAAAGAAATAACTTTGACTGTTGTCAACAATCAAGTGCTTTTACTCAAATTGGAATCTACATAGTAATATAGCATTATAGCCTTTGTATGTATCTGTCCGATCAAAATTCTAGAAGAACAAATTGATTGTTTGAAAATAATAAAGAAAGCACAAACAATAATACATCATCTTAAATAATTTGTAATGCAAGGAAAGTTGTAATACGGTGCAAAACAAATTAGACAAATATTCATGAAAATCATATACATATATATAGTATTAGATGAAATACCTCCCAAAAAAACTTGATTGCCCGGCTTCCCTCATTGTAACCACCAGTGTATCGTGTGTTGTTTTTCAAATCATCAACGTCAATATCATAATTGCCACCTGAAAGCAACTGCGTTCTTGTATGTCTAAGAAATCTTGCTGGCAAAATGAACTCACTAAAACGAATTTTTCACAGTATGAATTATTTTGCACATCAGTTGCAGTTGGTGAGTAAACAAATGCATCTTGATTTGGGGACTCTATTAAAAACTTTTTTCTCTTATTATGGCATTCCTTTGCACAAATTAAAAAGCTACTTCAGCAGTGATACAGCAGACAATAATAGTAAATGCAGAATTCTGTCACAAAAATGTCCTGCTGCCTTTTGTGCGAGAGAAGAGGAAACAGTATACTTGCAAACAAATTAAGAAAACCTTTTCAACACACTAAGAAAAAAAAGATACCTGATTAAATTCACTAGCATTGAATAACTTCAACCAGGATGGAGATATCAGATCAGTTAACCCTCTATAAAATGCATTTGAAAAGGGCAATATCTGCAATTTCAACATTGTCACATGTATACACATGATACAACAGGGAATACAGAAGTGAATAACCTGCATTATACGACAGTAAATGATGGTAAAACCTGTTGATTGAGTTTGTAGTCTGCCATTGCATGTATGTACTGGATCTTGTTCTCATTTGTCACAGAAGTATCTTTGCCACCATATTTAAGTTCCACCACATACCTTTTGCCCAATGATTCTTCGGTAACTGTGAAATCAAGAGAGAGCTCCTTGACATCACCGTCATAATTCTGCATGAATAAGTATGTGAACCTTCCAGTAGTTTGATAAAATGCCAGACCAGGAATACACAGTACCCACCCAAGTCAAGCATAACCAAGCTAAATTAAAAAATGAGACAATGAAAAAACCTAATTCCTGACGCTAAAATCAAACTGATATTAAATGAAGAATGAATAACATTAATGAAGTTTTAAGGTTGTCACAATTCATATTTTATTCTAGAGTTATATAGCATCCGGTTACTACACCTACCCAGCAACACATGGACTCTTTTGAGCAATATTCACATATACAATATTATTTATCCTTTAGTAGGATTGCAAATGGACCAGGCTGTATACAGAAGGAGAAAAATTGTAGGTGTCAAGCCAGCATCAAACCAAGTCAAAATTCAAAAAGCATGGATCCTAATATAAAACAATGTGAGTCATTTTAAATGGTCCTGAATCCTGATTAATTTTGGCAAAATATTTATAAGAAGAAAAAAACTACATACCCCATTGTCCAGAGACTCCTCGCTATGCAAAGGTAAGGGGGAGGGATATTGTACGCAGTCTTACCCTTGCATACGCAAAGAGACTATTTCTGGATTCGAACCCATGATCAATAAGTTATCAAGACACAACTTTTCTATTGTGCCAGGAGTCGCCCTCGCAAAATATTTATAAGAATGAGATGGAAAATAACATGGATTTGCCTCATGGGTTTACCTTGACATACATAAGGTTCCTGTATAGCTCTGGATCAAGTGTTGATAATTCATCAAGAAAGCTATATCGTCCCAATAGCTTTTGTACAAAAACATGGGAGAAAGAGTAATCAAGTAATATTCCTTCATATAGAGCTTTACCCACTACTCTTCCAAGGAATTCAATCATCTGAAGACCATTCTCCAAATATCTGGCAGATGCAGTTGGAATGAGAAGTCTCTCTGAAGTCAAGGTTTGGGAAAAGAGTCCATATCTAGGACAACAGGAAAAGGTGTCAGTTTATAAAATCACTCGAGTCCTGAAAGAGGCAATAACCAATAAATAAAAGCAAGAAAGTACAAAATAGCTTGTCAAGCTTACTCAGGAGAAAATGCTGCTTTTGATATGTCAGTCAGAAACTCTTTAGACAATCCACCGTAGTCTAGGCCAGCCTCAAGAAGACCACATTCACTGACAAATGATACATGGATGGATGACTTCAACCTTGACCCAAGGGAATTTAATTGCCGAAATCCATCTTCAACAATATGACCCCGACGAACTACTATCTCAATGGCTCGTGAACCAGGTTCGGAAATTTCACCAGCCATTTTTCGGGATGCTTTATCCATCTTGATAAATTCACGAAACATCTCAACTCTATTTCAGGGATAAAACAGCTGATTGAGTACTTTCTATAATCAATAGTACACTATATCATGTGTTACATACAAGACAAATGAAATGACAAGTCGCAATCAAATACAATTCAATCACTCTACGTTTCTTAAGAAGAAACAAATCCAATTCAATCACATTGATCAATACTCTCATTGACAATAGTTCTCACTTTTCAAAGTTAATTTTAATTGCTTTTCTTCAATTATGGCTTCCTAATGCTTAACAAATAGAGTAGATAAATAAATACAACCACTCATGTAATCAAATATCCACTGTTTCATAAGATAAATGAGTAATATTCCCAAATGATTTCCATGAACATATCAAATTTAAGATAGTTTATAAGATAAAGACATGACATATTAACAGTAATCTTTTAAGGTGAACTCCTTTATTGATTCTCAAATCTCAATTTGATCAGTCAACAGTAGAATGAACAAATAAAAATAAAGAATGAAGATACCTTGAAAAGTTTTGCTCAATTAAGTTAATTAACACAACCAGAGTGACTAGATAACCAAATTAAGATTAACTTTTTTAGCAACTTGTACTTTCTACTCACATATAGATCAATTGAATGTATCTTATCCTTCTAAAGATCAATTGAATGTGACAGATGAAATGTCACAAAGATATAAAGAACAGAATAGCATAATGGCATAAAACATTTATCTCAAGAAGCAAGAGTCCTCTTAATGGTCATGGAGTTAGTAGTTACCTCTCCTCAAAAGGGAAAACATGAGGAACAACGGTGACAACAGAACCTACACTCAGTGAAGCTGATGAATCATCAGATCTCAGGCTGGCTGCTAAAACTTCATGAGTTCTGGCAGCAACTGCAATTGGTGGCCGGGTTTTTCTTGCAGGAGAAAGCCACAAAGCAGGAGGACAAAATGGGTGTCTGCAATCCCTTTCATACAGTAAATGTAAGCATCTGACAGCACAATCCATGAGAGGCCTATTATGATGACCACTAACATGGGACAAGCCATTATAAACCAAGGTATTTAGCATTGACGCAATTCTTCTTTGCTGCTCTATTTTGAATGGAATCTAGCAACATTAAAACCCAAAAAGTTAGTTTTGAAAATGTGAACTAATTGATAAAAGGACAGGGACAAGGAGAAATCAAGAAGTTACCTGTTTCTCATAGAACTCTATGTCATCAAGAACTAAAAGTAGGTGAGAATAGGTTGCACAGAAAAGATGAAGCATGGCAAACATATCCTTTGGAACACCTTGTGGGCCATGCCTCATAGGTTCTATGTCCCATACATCTGATGAATCGTCATTCACTCTGCTAGGCTCAGAGTGACTGCCAATGGAATCTGTGCAATCTGCTGCTGCTTGTGACTTACCTGTAAATTTATGAAGTACGTTGACCCACTTATTAGCCCCATCTTTACAGACATGTTTTTGCATCTTCTCAAAGGCTTTATGTGGTCTGTTTTCACTTGTGTGATTATCTGAATTATTTTTGTCTTCAGAAAAAAAGGAATCCTCCAGTACACCCCATAATCTCACAAGAAATCCAGGAGTGAATGCTAGCATGTTGAGAACTGATAATGAGCCACGAATTGGACTCAAAACTGAAAATATTCTAAGTAAGTTAGAATAAAAAAGTGCAACATCACACAATTCTAGCTTCCCCAGACATGCCAGGTTATTTGAGAGCACAGTCTCAGCCTTGTTATTGGCATCTCTATCTATTGATGCCAAAAGATTTTTGAGATGCCACTGCTGACAAACAGGCCTAAATTGATCCATGTATGACATTATTATGGATTCATTGGTTGCTTCACCCTCATGCTGAGCTGTATCAACTGGCTGTGTTGAACTTTCAACATCAGTTTGAAGGGCTTTCTTTTTCTTTTTGACCCATCCAATATTATCAAGACAAGCCAGTAGGGCCTCTGCTAGAGTAATAACAACACGGACATACAATGCATACTCTAAATCTTGATTGAAGGATTCATTCTCATTAACTGTTGCTAGGCATATACTGTTAGTGAGGGCCCAACCAACTGGTGGAATAGCCTTGAAAGAGACAAGTATTTCTGATTTGACAAACTCTGACATCTCCTTCAAAACTTTCTCTTTCAAAATCTGTCATCACCTGTCAGAGTTTGATCAGTTCTGATATGTTTAAATCATAAACCATAATCTATGAAGTTATATGATCTTACTGACTTGAGGTGAAAGCTTAATAGAAGGCATATTCAAGAATTAACTTCAAATTCTAACAATTCAATTAAGGCTCATTATTTTTAATTTCATCTGTCACAAGAAAACAGCATCTCAATATACATCAGAGAGAGGTTTCCTTCACCATCAATAATATAAAAAATGCAATTAGGCAAAAAAATGATAATAAATTTGATAGCTAAGTGTGAAAATTCACCTTTGAACCATTATTATTTTACTTTTTAAATCAAAATATATTGAGTGTTTTCAGTTTAGAAATATTGTAAACTGAATGACATATACTATAAAATACAAAACTTAGCTCTAAAGCAAGAAAGATTCATCTTTGATTTAGCAAACTTTCAACATCAAACAAATTACATGTGCATAGAAAAACCGAATGTGCATGCACGATCTGGGTTACATTTACATGATCTGTCACAGCCTTAAAGAAGAAGAAAAATTTAAAAATAAAAAACAGAATAAAAAACAATAAAAGAGACCAAGTTCCCATTAAAATAAAAGAGCGGACTAATAATTTTGCAGGTGAAACTGTTCTAGTTTAATGATGCTTACCAATAGAGTCTGGAAGCATGGAAACAAAATAGATTTGTGCTTTAAAGCGGGTAGAAGAACAGGTGGGAGATGTTGCACTAGCCAAGGTATAGTCAGAAGATAAACAAAAAACTGCTTAGCAGCATGGTTGACATCCAGTGCGCCAGGCACGTCTACATCATAGTTTGTCAGATAAAATGGCCGCACAGCTAAAGTTATTGCACTTGCGGTAATGAAAATAAATTCATCTGCCTGGGTGATACTCTTTGACTGAGAGGAATGATTTTCTAATGCACTAATATATCTGCCAATAGACACATAACAACCACTTTTATTACCCCCCACGAACTGAATTAAATCTTTCACTGCTAAATCTGCAACTAAGTGGTTGTCATCTGTAATGCCTTTCCATCCTTTCCGATCAGTTAACATTACAAGAACACGCATAGCTAGAGATGTGACAATAGTAATATCTTGAGCCCTTGAATTGCATTCACTAAACTCCGAAAGAATGAAAAAACTAAGAGAAGTCAGCTGTCGTGCCTGGTATCTCCATATTTTTCTTTCTTCAGTTGTACCAATTGCCAGAAAACAAAAGTTCTGCTTTGAATCTAACCAAAGACAAAAATAGATCCATTAGTAATGTATTAAGTAGGTATGTTAAACGAAAGGAAAAAGGAGGGGTGAGGGTGGGGCAGGGGAAACAGCTCCTTTGAACTCTCAAAACTAAGAAAAACAGAGCAACAAAAAGTATATTGGCATTCATAATCATATAATCACTTGTCATGTCATTCAATTAAAATGAGTTGCATAATTGGAAAGTGATCTCGAAATCCAATAAAAGACATCTGAATGAGGGGATATACCAGAAGATTTCAGGCTTTCCAGTAGGATTGTAAAGCACAGCTTCATAGAATCTATTCTCTTGCTGTGGACCTTCTGATGCTGAGTTGAGATACGGGTGATAAAGAACAGAAATGGTCTCAACAAATTGTTTGAAATCCAATTTGCTGTCATCACACCAGTATAATGATTCAACGCTATCTCCCACTCCTGCTGAAGCTGCAGAGAAATCATCTTTGTGACCTTGAAGCGCCTCCATACTCTCTTTTAACATTAAGAAAGAGCCTTTATTTCTCCATTTTGAGACAAACATGAGGTTCAAATGAAAACTATAAAGATACTAACAAATTGTAGTTACCAACATTCTAATGTTGAGTTTACTAAAAAGTAGGCCTCAAATATACAAATTTTTGTTTTCAATGATTTTAAGTTCATTGTTTCATTTATTGAACAAAATATTATCAAGCATTGTCGTCTAAAAGCATCAAGTAAAATATACTAAGAAAATCTGGACTCTCTTACATTTCACTTTGTAACCCATTGCTTCTCTAAGCATTCAAGAAATGACACTGAATAACAGCTCCCAAATTTTTGTCATAAAATCACAAGACTGGCTCCATAGTGGGGTCTAGGGAAGGTAAGATAAGATATACACAGTCGTGAGCATATAGGTTGTTTCCACAACCAGACTCATGACCTGCTGCAATTTTTCCATTGTACCAAGGTTCATTAAGAAGCATAGACACTTCTAAATGGTAGCCATGTTATAATAGACTATTTGGGTGTTTGGGTGTAACTTCTTTAGAAGCACTTATGGAAAAAGAAAGTAAGAAGAAAAAAAAATGAAATGAGCTTTTTCTTAAGCTAAAATAAGTTTTCCATTTACTAATTTGTAAATGTTATCTCATCTTTTAGAGAAGCTATGTTGGTGAGTTTGTAAAATTTAGTTAATAGAAAACTTATTTTTAGTTATGGAAAAACTCATCTCATATTTTTCTTCTTATTTTCTTATCTTAGAAATGCTTCTATAGAAGCTTGCCCATACAGACCCTATATCAACTTAGGATTTATCATTTCTCCCTATACTTTTAGATAATCTGTTAGAATTCCAACTGATTGTTGTAACTGCTTTATAGCCGACCTCGGGATAAAACTTTGTTGTTGTTGTAACTGCTTTACCAGATTCTAAATGTTTCGAGCTGAGTAAGACCAGTATGGGTGCCCTCCAAGTATTTAACAGAGTTGCATACTACACAGAGCCTGAACTTGAAACTTAAGCTAGAATAACTTTGTACAATTGATCCAGGTGGTCGGTGGTCGGTTAATTTTATATATGTTACAACTTTGTCGTGTAATGTAATTTGTAAAATTAATCATATTCCGACACCCATGTGGTATGGTAACTTTTTAAAACCAGGGAAATCGGAAGCAAAGACAAGGAACCTGAATAAAGAGCGCAGCAGAAGCAGCTCTTTTCGCGTAATTGCGAAGTTCTCTTTCCCGAGAGACCTTCTGAAGAAGCGCGTCTCTCGTAATCTCCTTCGCACTTGCTCCTCTCAACGATACCTGAACAGTGAAAATTAACAACAACCTTCCATAATCAGAACCAGCGAGTAATGATCAAAATCATAATTACTTGAATAATTGATTGCGAAGGCAAATCTGGAGATGCATTCATGCGAAATTAAGGAACGAGATTGATTGATTCATTGTTTAAAGGTAAGAGGAGAGAGTGAGTAGCTACCTGCTGTTTACGAGGTGCGTCCATGGAAATCACGAACAGAGACGTATTATCTAAATTGAGAGAGATTATATAAGAAAAGAATTTAATATATGATCTCCAACATCTATTATAAACTAATAACATGAATATTTTCATATTATATTATATTATAACTAATTCTGAAATATAATATTTTATTATATTTAATATTAATTAAAGAAATTCAACATTTGATTAAAAAAACTAATTAATACAATTGATTAAGGTGACAAAAGAAAAAACTATTAATATAATAACGTATCGGCAAGAAAAAAATGTAAATAGGATGTGTATTGGCACGCAGCGTAAAAAATGGAGGTGCAAATTTCAGTAGCAGTAGAGGATATGGTATTGGTGGTAGATGGCACTGCAAATCCTTCTTCAACTCTTCCCTCTCTCTCCGCCATGGCACCCACTACCTCCTCCCGGAGTCCCATTCCCTCCTCCATGCCCTCCACGTGTCCTCCGGCTCCGGCGACACCCACCTCGCAAAGACCGTCCACGCCACGCTCCTCAAACGCGACGAAGAAGACACCCACCTCTCCAACGCCCTCGTCTCTCTCTACGCCAAGCACGCCTCTTTCCACGTCGCGCTTAAACTCTTTAACCAAATACCACACAGGGACATTGCGTCGTGGAACACTATCATCTCCGCTGCTCTGCATGAGTCTTTGTAAGACACCGCGTTTCGCTTGTTCCTTCACAACGTTCAAATCCATTTCCATGTGGTTAAATGTGGCTTGGGATGTAATTTGGAAGTTGGAAATGCAGTTGTTAGCATGTATTTTAAGTGTGGGAGTGTGGATGATTCAATGGAGGTTTTCAATATTATGCCTTGTACTGATATAGTTACATGGAATACTTCGATTTCTGGCAATCTTATGCACAGACAGGGGGATAGAGCATTGGAAATATGGGTGGAGATGCTGGAGGAGGGCATAAAGCCTAAGCAAGTTACATTTATTTTGATCATTTCAGCTTACAGGCAAACTAACTTAAATTTGGTTGATGATTGCCATAGTTTGTTTAAGTCAATGAGAACTGTTTATCAAATTAAGCCCACATCCAAGCATTATGCTTCCTTCATCAGTGTTTTGGGTTACTGGGGTCTTCTGCAAGAAGCACTAGAAACTATCAATGACATGCCTTTCCAGCCTTCTGCTCTTGTTTGGCACGCTATGCTTGATGGTTGTAGATTGCATAAGAATGCATTGATTGGAAAATGGGCTGCTCAGAATATTCTGTGCCTAGAAACTAAAGATCCTTCAACATTTATACTTGTTTCAAATTTGTATTCTGCTTCTGGGAGATGGGACCGCTCTGAAATGGTCAGGGAGGATATGAGAGAAAAGGGGTTTCGCAAACACCCAGCTCAAAGTTGGATCGTTTGTGAGAAGAAAATAAATACATTTTATCCGAGAGATAGATCACATCCACAGGAGAAAGACATACACAGAGGTTTTGGAAATTATGATCTTGGGGTGCCTAAAAATTGGATATGAACCTGACACGAGCTTTGTTCTCCATGAAGTAGAGGAGCATCACAAGAAAATTTTTCTATTCCATCACAGTGCTAAAGTGGCAGCAACTTATGGGATGCTGATGATCAAGCCTGGAAAACCCATTCGGATTGTAAAGAACATCCTTCTTTGTGGGGACTGGCATTCATTCCTAAAATATGCATCTATTGTCACAAAGACAGATATATTTCTGAGAGATTCTTCTGGATTTCATTGTTTCTCCAATGGCCAGTGCTCGTGTAAAGACTGCCGGTGAAACACTAGTTCATCCAACTGGTCATCATCATTCGTGTCATGATGTTTGCTGAATAGTTATTTTTAAGTTATAGGATAGCAATGTTATATGAGAGTAGTATGATAGATTTTATGTAGATGTTACTACTAATTTTGTGGGACCAATCTAGTGGAAGAAAGATGCTTCTTACAAATGCTTTTGTAAAAAAAATTGGGAATTAGAACTGCACAGCCTCATCAGAACAAAGATGTATTTTCTGTTTACTGAAAACCTTCACCATGTATGATCTGTCAGTTCGGTATTTAGTTATATACCAACTCAGCTGGGTATTTTGTTGGGGTTTCGACTTTTGAAAATTTTACTCCAACTGCATGAATTTTTAATGTTCAGATAACTTTTTTTAATTCATTTAACTAATGTTCTGTGCTGTATCTTCCTATTGTTGTATGTACACCCGAGTAACACCTGTGTAATTTGTTCTTTAACAAAAATCGAACATTCAAAAGGTGAAATAATAGGCTGGAAAGGCATTGGCCTAATTGTGTTGCAGTTTGCACAGCTATGATCTCAGGTTATGTACTTCATGGACTGAACATTGATGCTATAAACACTTTTAGGTGGATAATTCAAGAGGGAGTGGTGCCTGATTGCCTAACTATGGCTAGTGTTTTGCCAGCTTTTGCTGCTCTGAAATTAGGGAGAAGTTGCATTGTGATATTCTAAAGAAAGGATTGGAGAGTAAAGTTAATGTGGATCTGCCATCACTTATATGTATGCAACTGTGGAAGACTGGATCTTGCTTATGAATTTGTCAGAAGAATGTTCGAAAGAGATAGTGTTTGTTGGTACTCAATGATTTCAAGCTTCTCACAGAATGGGAAACGAGAAATGGCCATTGATCTTTTTCGTCAAATGGGAATGAGAGGAGCCAAGTTTGATTCTGTGAGCCTATCCTCTGCTCTCTCTGCTTCTGCAAATTTAATAGCACTCTACTATGGGAAAGAGATGCATGGCTATGTGATAAGAAATGCTTTTAGTTCTGACACATTTCTTGCAACTTTATGGAATGACTAGACAAAGTATGCAGATGAGATTTGTATTTATTTTTGTAACGTGTAATTTTACTGCAATTAAATTCATATTAATTTTTAAAGGTTTGACAGATATTAAAATAAGATAACTTGTATTTTCTGCACTTATATATTACGTTTATATGGACTAAAATCATTACTTGTTAAGCTATCAATGTATATTTATCATCTGCAATAAAGTTGGTCAAGTTGAAAGCATTTTCTAAATTTGAGAACACTTTACAAGCTCTAGAGGCAGCTACTTTACTTATTGATGGAAAGGCTAGCAAGGGTCTGCACAAGTTCCTGCGTGCTCTTTGTGAAAATGAAACATTAGATAGGTGTGGCTGATCCAGAGCTTGGGAATGTGATTAAGAAGAAATTGGTGGGTCACCTAAGTATTTCACTTATCTAATAGCTAAATTGATTATTTATTTTGTTGATCCTTTTAGAAAATTGACTGTATTCACAACAATGTAGTTATGGAGTTGATGAGAGGTGTTAGAAATCAGTTAAACTAAACTCATATCTGGTCTAGCTGTTCAGGACATGGCTCCAATGAGCTAGGGTTTATCTCATAGCTTATCCAGATACAAATTGAAGTTTAGCGCACAGAAGGTGTATTTTATGTTGACTTTATGATTATAAGGAATTTATGTTATCATTGTACTAGCTGTACCTTTTTTATATTCTGTTTTCCTAGCTAGTATATTGACATCACTGTAGATTTTTATTGTGTTGAGGTCTGTATCCTACTCTGCTATTCACCAAAGAAATTCTCCCCAAATTTGGTAATTGATTGATATGGATAAAAATATCAAGGTATTATTCCAAAGGTGGTGTGATGAATTTGGTTTTTGTAAATCAAATCATGTGAGAAAAGTAACATAATTAGAATAAGGTTAAGGAAAATACTCAATAATACCAAGGATTTATCTCACCAAAAATACAAAACGCAAATCAACGGCAGTCCGTGATTCTCGTTAATTCTGTTTTTCAGTTTTTTTTCTTCTTTTCATTTAATCTTTAACCAATAAAACAAAGCCACGTGTATTGCGTACTGTTTCGTAGATATTGTTTCATACTTAAATAGCAGTGCTTTTGGAGTAATTGTTTATTTTAACTTATTAGTAGTTGTCATTTTTTATCTTGTATTTGAATTCCATCCATATGCCCTTTATGTCAATTTAAACTCGTTTGGATAATGCCTTTTAGGAGGAAAGTATGCGGGGTGTTCACATATAGGTTCAGATCGATTTTAGTTAAATTTAGGATCTAATCTAATCAAATTTGATAAGGTTGATTCGGTTCGATTTTCAAAAGAAAAAAAAAATTGAATCCAACTCAACCCAACAAAAGAAAAAAAAATTGAATCCAACTCAACCCAACCCGTTCATGAACGGTTCAGTTCGGACCAACGGGTTACCCATTTAATTTTTTTTTAACTACTATTTTATATCATAATTCTTTCAAATATACAATCCAATTAACACAATATTATCAAATGTGTGAAAATAGTAAAAATGATTCATTTAATATCATCAACATAATGTTCTAAAATAGACTTATAATATAAATTAAAACAAAAAATTATTGAACAAGATTTACTATAATAGTTTGAATCACAACTATTTATTACAAATTAATTTCTTGCAATAAGCTTTGCTATAACCCAAAATTCGAGTCAACACTCAACAATGAAGGTTATTTCTTTTCTTCTCATTCCTGTTTTCATCAAAATCTCAATGAATACAAACTAGAAAAATCACGAGAAGTTAAAAAACTTTGAAAAAGAAATAGAAAGCGCAAAGGAAAACCTGATGTTTGATTGATTTGATGAGATGAGATGAGAGAGAATACAGAAGGAGCTGGTGCAAAACCGCAGAGAATGAGATGAGAGATAATAGAAGCAACTGAAGTGAAGGAGATGAGATGAGACAAAACATATAAGCGCAAAAGAAAAAGAAACCTAAACCCATAACATTTATAGTACCACACCTTCATAGCAAAGATGAGATGAGATAATTATAGGTTGACCCTTTATTCAGCCCAGACATTTACAGTACCACCTTTTTTTTATTGTCAAAATGATTATTTAGTTTTTAAATTTTAATATATATATAATTAAATAATAAAATTTATATTTTTATTACGGGTTCACGGATCGGGTCAACGGATCTATAAATCTAAACCTGTGACTCAATTCGTACATGAACGTTTTGATTGGTTTGATTTAGTTTTGATCTAAATACATAAATGATCCAACTCAAATGATTCAGATCAATTTGGGTTCACGAGTGACCCATACCCGTGAACACCCCTAAAAATATGTCCCATACAAAACTTCTATCATTGTCACAATAATTATATTAAATCATGTTTTATATACATACACCAGATCAATTATCTAGATTTCTTAGTTTGCATATTGCCTCATACCTGTGTTGTTTTCCATTGAGGACCAGTTTTTTTTTTTTTTTTGTGTGTTCATGACTTTAGGAAGTTTATCTGACTACTTGTTTTGCATGTTTGAATAACTTATAAAAGTAACAGTTTAAGCATTTAACAGTATCCAGTTGTTTGGGTGGGAATAGGATGAATCTTTGAACCTTCGGAGGTGGACCTTATAAGCAATATTTTTGTCTATTATTCATATTTCTAAATCACTGAATTTGGTATGATGGAGTTTTGTAATGGCAATTTTGACCAATGCAATCTTATTTTGTGGAAAAAAAAAAGTTTTGTAATGACAGTTTTGACCAATGCAAAAAAAAAATTCTAATGCAAATGATTGTTCATTGTATCTTTTTAGTTTTTGTTTGATAACTTTTAATAACTATTTTCTGTCTTAAAGATTTTTTTAGGTGGATACCATGATTGTCCATTTTATTATTGGTTTACTTTATGATCTTGATAAAGAGATGAATATTTATGTGTTGATAATATAAAAAATATTAATATTAGTAACTAATAAAAAATTATAATATTTAAAATAATTATATAAAAGCCAGTAAACTTATTATACAAACTTGCTATCCATACATATATTATTTACTCTTCTTGTTTTTCTTATAAAATTTAATTTTATAATATGTGACTGATGTAGTACTGTGTTGTTGTTGGAAAACCGGACACCGACAGAAAGGAAAGAAAAGGGTAAAAAAATTAAGAGATTGAAATTTTACTGAATAATAGAAAGTAATCACACAATAACCATATAGTATTGATTTATATCAGTAAAATCGTTAATTGTTTACAAATTAACCATGTGTTATCTCAGTTAACTAGATGACTATCAATTAAAATCCAAACCATAATAAATAACATAAAAGTTGTCATGAATAGCTATGTTTCACTTTCCCTCCACTCGTGAACACGAGAAATGGGCATAACTATTTTGCTTTCCTCTCCACCTCTGCTTACCGTCTTACCGCAAGAAAAATTGTGGAATGTGGATCCAACGTGTTGAGTATTGACCACATCACCCATTAAAGAAACAAGAATAATGCTTGTTAACGATAAATATGTGAGTAACCAACCGCATATCCGTTGCTGTTCAAATTTGGCAACTTGACAATTTATTTCATTTGTTTGTAACTTTAGATTTTGTTTGGGAGAGAGATTTTAGAGGGTAAAGGAGAAAAGGAAAAGGTTTAGGTAATGATATCTCCTTATTTGAGAATTTTAATTTTTGAAGAGAAGGATTTGAGGATTTTTAAAATTTCTCTAAAATCTTTCAAAATCTAAAAGTTGTTGTTCCCCCAATTTGAGGGTTTTTAGAAGGAAAAGTAATTAAAATTACTATCCTACTCCAACTACAAATTCAAAAATATATTAAAATATATTTTTAATATATTTTTATATTTAAATTATATAATTTTCACATTTAACATCTTATTAACTCTCAATTTCTCTCTCTTAATATATTTTTACTTCCCAGACAAAAAGGAAGAAACTCCCCTTATTTTTCTCCCTTTCCTTCTCCTCTCTTCCCCTTGAATTTCTTTCTTTCCCTTCTCCTCCTAACTTCCAAACAAAACCTTAATAATATGGAGGGTCAACAATATCACGGAATGGAATGGCATAGATAAATTTCAGAACAACGTTCACGCCACGCAGGGCATGTATATTTGGGCTTCTATATGGATGTTAATTTGCTGGCATGTGGTACGAGGAAATACAAATTTACTACTACTTGGTTTATGTATTTATTTCAGTAATGGTGGAAATAAGCATCAATATTTATCGTCAAGTATTCATCAATGCTCGTTTTAAGAGAATTCACGTCAACTCTGCTGCTGTGCCGTTGCGTTAAGGAGTGGAATATAATGAATTAAATGACGCACTTAATTTGCCGCCACATAGCGAAACTTGCTTTCTTTAAATACAACAAAAAGGGCAAAATTAGGTGGGGAAATAAAGAAAGAAAAGTCTTTTTTTCACACTAAAAAATATAGTACATTTTTTACGCCAACGGCAAGGATCCCAACATTTATAGTATTGAAATATTTTTTCTCCGAAATTGACAAATATGAAAGCCAATTTGGAACAATATTTTTTTTTGGCTGAGCTAGATCCAACCCTCGCCACCGAACTACAATCCAATATGTTGAAAACGGTTTATGAAACAAAGAAGCTGCCCCTCCATTTTGGTTATATATTTGAATCATAAAGACTATAAAATAGACGTCATGGAACACAAATGGGAGTTAAAATAATAGCAGTTATTTTAATTTAATAAGTGATTTTGAATTCAATTTTTAAATATTTAATCAGTCTTGAATTTGATTCTTAATATATATCTGTATTAAAAATTCAGAACAAATTTTTATCATAATTTTATTCTAATTTGAATAAAATTATCTTAAAAAAATACATGTGATAAATATAAATAATGAATAATAAATAATAAATAATAAATAATAGTTAGAACATAGAAGACTAAGGAATGAGACCGGCGGCTCATTTCCCACCAAGTCACCAACATATTACGTGTCAGATAGTTGTTTATTTATTTTTGTCATTAGCCTATCAGGGTCATGCAAAATAATAATAAAAATTTCAATTTTGCAAATTAGGGAACTGAATTGTCGTTTTGGATTTAAAACCTGTTTAAATATAAGACGAGAATTGTTTTTAAGAGTTTTTTCGTATTAATAAAAATATTATATTTTTAATAAAAAAATCTCTCAAAAGCGTTTCTAATACCGAAATATGTAATATCTTTATTTGGAAATAAATGTGTGTTGGGGGGAGGGGGAATCATTAGCACAAGTTGGGTTAAAGCCAAAGGTGTAGAAACATACAGCACTCAAAATTATATATAAGCACTCAAAATTATATATAAGACAGGACATATCTTAATAGTTGTTAGTAGAGAGGAGAAAAAAAAATAATCATGATCATTTTTGTTCGTACATTTATTGTTTAATGATAATAGATTTACCAATATAAATACTATAAATCTATGTTAATAATATGATATATAAACAATATATATTGCGAAAAAAAACAACATATATAGTTTTATATAAACAAAGAATAACAGACAAATATATTTATATTAATATATAAGTATAAAATTATTTAAAAAATAGCATAAGAAATTAACAAATATTCATATATGATATTATTAGTATTGATTTATAATAATATCATTATTATCTTATAAATTATTGTTAAACTAAAAGATATATTAAACAAAATAAACACTTAATAATTAAAAACTGACCAGAGTTTGAGCTAGTGATAAAAAGCTGAGATAGGTTTTAACTTTCAATTTTCTTGTATATCAAACACATCATAAGGTATGTGGATGGGAAGAAGAAAAAGATAAAGAGTAAAAAGTAAAGGAATCAAGAGAAAATAATAGAGATAACAAGAAATATGATGAAAAATAAAGTGAAAATGAATTAGAGGATAAAATAAACATACGTTAAATATTTTCTTAATTGAAACCAATTGCTGCGGGAAAAAAATATATTCATCAACAATTTAATAATTACTCATCGTAAAAGCAAATAGGACGATAGTGTGTACTAAAAAAATATATCATTTATTAAAATAATTACATGAAATGTATTGTTAGTTAAAATATTTTTTCTTATATTTATTTATAGACTTAAATATAAGTAAAAGTAACTGATACGTGCTAATTAAGAATGTTAACATTTTTTTTTTAATTTTACTGATCTCATTTGAAAATATTTTTTAAATTTATCTTTCATTATAATTTGATGTAAAAATATATATATATATATATATAAAATTAAAAATAAAATCTCAATTAAATAAAAAATATTTTAAATATAATAACATAAAATAAAATCTGTTTATATTTATATTCATTATTCATAAAAAAAAATCATATATAAGTTAAGAGAAAGTACTAATTAATATTTGTTAAAATATTTGGGGATAACTTGTGCTCTTTTTTTCTTGCATAAGAAATCATGAGTGTTTTCTTAAAAGAACATTACTTCATGTTGTTCAAGTTTGAAAGAGATAGTAAAATTACTATTTTATTGGACAACACCAAAATAAATAAAAAATAAAAAAAGTATTCTACAGCTCTTTATCGCAAAGTTCATCTATTAACCTTCCCCCATTCTAAACAAGATGCTGAGCTGTGCTTGTGCTTCAGTTCTTGTGTTGAGAAAAAAATCGTTCATTTAATAAAATAGCATTTCAAGACATATTTTTCTTTTCACAAATTTATAGCCTAAACTTTCCACTTGCCAAAAAAAAGAAGAAAAGCCGAAGTTTTCTACCATCGATTAGTTGGCTGCTTAAAAATAATAACCTTGCATAAAACCGTGACGTTATTGTAAGCATTAAAAAATTATAACATTCTGTCATGCCTTGACCTCTAATTCCCGCTGATGAAATAAATGGGAGGTGGCATGCATCAGAGAGTTATGACTTGTCAACTACCTACTAAATTACCGTTCTGCTCCTGATGCGATCAATTTGTTCTTCTTTTCATAGTCTTGTGTTTTATACTCTCAATTATAATATTACATTTTTCGTGCCTGTGTGTATTTATTGAGTATAAATATATTTTACTCAATTAAACCCCTTATAAATAATTAAATATAATAAAATCACTGTACATGTATAATACTTTTATCATAAATACCAATATAAAGGCAGATATTTTAATGAGTAATGATATTTTAATATTTTAAATATTTAACCAATAATTTTTATTTTTTTATTTTTCTTTCTACCACATTATATTACTATTATATTTATATTTTTCTCTCTCTCAATAATAGAATAGCATTTGAATGTCTAACTATGTTTAATTGTTTATCCTATTTTAATATCCTCCTCAAATTCTATTCTTATGTATGACTATTTGTACCCAAAACAACACGTTTGAAGTGGATTGAAGTACGTAAACGACACGTGTGGACCAAAACACCTCGCATGAGGGGATGAATAAGTGAATCGGTGCGTCGTTGTTGGTAAAAGGTAAAAAAGAGAAGGGTAAAAACGGAAATCGAAAAAGTTGCATGCAAAGACTCGGATACTGAGGGGAAAGTGTGAGAACGCTTGGCCTGAGATCGCACCCATTTATTACCAACACTTCACCATCATATTCCTCTGCCTCACTCTCTTCTAAACTAGTAAATTCTGTCTTCCCTTGTTATCTTTCTTTCCATACAAAACAGAAGCATGAGTTCTGCTACCACAGTATTGTAGGTAGAAAACAGAAACAACCTTGTTTCGGAATTCTGTTGCAAAATTAAGCAGGAAGAAACATAGTCCATTAATGGGTGGTGTTAGATGGGGTCATCCAGAGTCATCTTCATCCATGAAACTCTTGCTGTTCATGGTGCCTCTGGTACTGGTTGCAGGGCTTGTTTCTATATTGGGTCCTAACCCCTCTAGTTGGCTCTTTAGTGCAAACGCACCTGTGTTATATTTGGGGGGCTCTGTTACTTCCTATTCCTCAACTAGTAGTGGTGCTGTGACTGTGACCAATCCTTCCGAGGTGAAGCAGAGAGAAGGGTTAGTGGTGGTGGCCATGGAGAATCGTGGTGGAGAGAAAGTTATCTCCGATGACACTGACTTCAATCACTCTTCTACACCTCCATTTTCTGTTCAGGCCATACAAACACCTCAACAACCTGTAAGACCTTTTTCTTCTTACTTTCTTTTTTAATATTGTTAGAATACTATTTTGATTTTTTTTAATCCTAACTAATTTGGAGTTATGTAAAGTTGACAAAAAATTATTTTCCGATAAGCATCGAAATCGGGGTAACGAACGATTCAAGTTGAAGTAACTTCAGCACATTAATTGCCAAGAATTGTTTACGATTTTTGTATATATACTCAAACACCTCAAATAGACTTTATTTTAATTATCTCTAAAAAGTTATTAAAGAAGGGTTCGGATAGAACAAAACTTGTATATATATATATATATATATATATATATATATATATATATAGGTGCTGTATGTTGACTGTTGGTATTTTTATCCAACTAGAATTGATGTTTTACTATGGTAATCCAAGTAATAAAGGTATGCATGCATTAAAAGATTGTGCATATTACCAAAGTAAAACTCCAATTTTGATTGGAAGAAAACAACACAAATAATTCCTCTGATGGAATAATTAATTAGTAGCACTACGGAAGCAAGCTTCTCTGATGGAATTTTCACAAAATGTCAGATGATTCTTATGTTCAAGAAGGAAAGAATGTACAGATAGAAAGAAAAAAGTGTAACCAAAGCCATTGATTTTTCTTTTAATTTCTCTCTAGCTTTTTAAATACTACTATATGCAATTCTTTGAGAATGCCAATGACTTGAGACTTTAACCTTTTTTCTTTTATTTTGCAGAAAAGGTCGAAAAACTTAAATTATTTTTATCAGAATGAAGAGAGACAGATGTTATTACATAATTTCAGTGTGTTTTCATTTAAAATTTTAATTTTATAGTAAATAAATTTAAAATAAGGACATAATTAATGCCTCGGTTGAATTTAGTAAAGGAAAGGCAAACATCGAGCTTAGATTGAAATTGTAAAATGAAGATAAATTTCGAACGTTCCCTGTCATGAGTAATTTTAAATTACTAACATTTAACGTAACCTCAAGTCTTCGTCTACGCACCGCTATTATATCGATATATAATATACAGTAGTATTTGCTTTATATTTCTTCTTTTCGAGGCAATTTTTCTCGGTGAAATAGAAGGATTAGAAATAATGCAAGTTGCTGTATCAACTTGGGTGCTGGGCTGTAATCGTTGCCTTAGTGTGGCAATCCAAGGAGTTATTTACGGATTTGAGGATTTCAGACTTATAATTTATGAATATCCTGTCCCCTTGTTGAATTAACTTTGTAAATACGCAAAGAAATGTGATTGTATTTATCTTTTCAAAAATAGTTGTCGATTCCGTTTTTTAAGTTAGGGCAATATACAAGGTAGCTAGGTTACGTTAATTTATGGTGTATTATATTGAATTGAGTATTCAGAAGCTACTTAATTGTTAGGTAGAACATTCTAAATTTCTAATATATTGAAATTAAAATCTTATCCATGTGTGAGTTTTAAATAAAGGTGATGATGACCCATCATTTTATTTACCAGAACAAGGATGAGCAAAATGTTTCGCAACTTTGGGCCAACGTAACTGCTGTGAATGAGTCTTATGTTCCACCAGAGAGGCCGAAGCTGCAAAGAAAATTCAGCATCTTAGATAGAACCGAAGCTGGTCTGAGACAAGCTAGAGCTGCAATTAGAGAAGCAAGGAACGGGAATCAAACACAAGATATAGACTATGTTCCAGTTGGACCAATGTACAACAATGCTAATTCATTTCACAGGTAAATAATGCACTGCCTTATTTTCAATCGGCTAAACTGTTATTATAAACTTTTAAATTGTTATCCAGTAACTAACATATCTAGTATCAAATTAAGATACCCTTGTTCATATTGACTGGTGTGAAACTAAGGAGGTAAACACTACAGAGATTCTTACTAATGAATCATGAGTAACTATATAAATAAACTTGACATTACACTTTAATTCAAAACCTTAAGACTCAAGTTTATGGGTTTTATTCTACTTATATGGTGTTCAACCTTTCTATTTTTATTCAATGTGAGACTTTATCTCATACTTATTCTCCAATAATTTTTCCTTTAAGTGTGAGTTTTTTTCATATGATAGTCTTTCTTCAAGCTATCATTTTCGATTTACGAGTATCCACTAGTGATACTTAGAGTTTAATCACGACTTTTCTTGACTTGTCTAGTCATTGCCGCCAACATACCCTAATATATTGCACCACCACAACACCTACTAGACCAACTACCTAGCCTCCATTTATGGCTCACCTGTCAAGAAAATTTTGATATAAGAGATCCTTATATCCATGGATCCACCATCAACTTTATTATATTTGTTTGAGCTGGTCATCAAGTCTAACTATTGACTTTGATACCAATTGTTGTAAAATTGAGAAGGATAAAAATTGAAGAGATTTTCATCAATAAACCATAAATAATCACATAAATAAATTTGATACAACATTTTAATCTAAAACTCTAACATGAAACTTCATATTCACACTTATACTCCACTCCAACCGTAACATTCACAATTGGCAATAATCAACAAGTATGTACTATAAGATTGCAATTCCCACTCACTTAATGGGCACGACTAATTCTTAAGTGTCACGAGCACAATAAAAAATAAAGTATATTACCGTTTTATTGGTTTAATATAAATTAACTTATTTTATTTTTGCATATGACAGGAGTTACTTAGAAATGGAGAAACAGTTCAAAGTATTCGTCTACGAAGAAGGGGAACCTCCGGTTTTCCACAACGGACCTTGCAAAAGCATATACTCCATGGAGGGAAATTTCATCCATGCTATTGAGATGAATGACCAATTCCGAACAAGGGATCCTGAGAAAGCACATGTGTTTTTCTTACCTTTTAGTGTAGCAATGCTGGTGCAATTTGTCTATGTACGTGACTCTCATGATTTTGGCCCCATAAAAAAAACTGTCACGGACTATGTCAATGTCATTGCCGGAAGATATCCCTATTGGAACCGAAGCCTTGGAGCTGATCACTTTTATCTTGCTTGCCATGATTGGGTAATTACATCACTACTACTTATTCATAAATCCTCGTTAAATATTTGGCTTAAATATTTTTTTCCTGTAATTTAGTATTTTTTTTTCGTTTTAATTCTTGTAAAACTAAACTAATTTTTTTAAGGACGAAAATGAAAAACAGTCTTAAATTACAGGAAAAAAAAGAGTATTTAAACCTTAGATTTTTTATTTAATGGGGGTATGTTAAATTAAATTAAATACTTAATAATGTAATGTTGTACAAAAATTCAATTGTTTTTCAGGGGCCAGAGACATCACGCTCCATTCCTAACTTGAACAAGAATTCGATCCGTGTGTTGTGCAATGCTAACACCTCAGAGGGATTCAAGCCTTCAAAGGATGTCTCTTTCCCAGAAATTAATCTCCAAACCGGTTCAATAAACGGTTTCATTGGTGGGCCATCTGCATCTAGACGTCCACTTTTGGCCTTCTTTGCTGGTGGGCTTCACGGCCCAATTAGGCCCGTTCTTCTTGAACACTGGGAAAACAAGGACGAAGACATTCAGGTTCACAAGTACCTTCCAAAGGGAGTGTCATACTATGAGATGTTGAGGAAGAGCAAGTTCTGTCTTTGTCCTAGTGGGTACGAGGTAGCAAGTCCCAGAGTGGTGGAGGCAATCTACACAGGGTGTGTGCCAGTGCTCATTTCAGACCATTATGTGCCTCCATTCAATGATGTTTTGAATTGGAAGTCCTTTTCCGTTGAGGTTTCGGTTAAGGATATTCCTAGATTGAAGGAGATTCTGTTGAGTATTTCTCCAAGGCAGTATATAAGAATGCAAAGGAGAGTTGGACTAGTTAGGAGGCACTTTGAGGTACACTCTCCACCCAAGAGATACGATGTGTTCCATATGATCCTTCATTCTGTGTGGCTTAGAAGATTGAACTTTAGAGTCCACGATGACCAATAACAACTCGCAGATTATTACCGCCATTAACGTATTAAGTTTCTGATTTGTTTGCCAATGTAAGATGATGTGAATGTGTGATTCTTTTCCCGTCCTGTATAAATTTGTCAAAAGTAAAAATAAATAATAAAAAGTCCCCATATTCGGTGCAACTGTCCGTTATTTACTACTACTGATTGGAGCAAAGATGCTTATATCTTGTAGAATCTAAACTGTTCCGCAAAGAAAATATTGTATGAAGTATAGGATTATTATATGCATTGAGTGTATGTCATCCAAGGAAGTGCGAAGAATAGATATGGCTTAATAAATAAAATTGAGATTACTTTTGACAATTCTACTTTTCTTTAATTTCTTTCTTGATTTTCTTCAAAAAAAACTAATTCTTGATTAATTTAAGAAATAATTTTGTATAAAATTGGGATAAAGTTTGGATGATTAATAAAATTTTATTTTCACGTAGTCCATTCGAGTCCAGCTGAATTGAGCTTTAACGATGAAGTGTGAATAGCATCATAGGCTCATACCGATAAAAAGAATAAAAAAAACATCACACCCTCATTCAATTAGAGGTGGCAAAATGGATTATTCATCCATTATCAGCTGGTGATCTGATCCGATGCGATCGCAGAAGATCAAGAAGACTTCACTCTAATTCGAACTTCAAAAATGAAGCTCAAACCTAGAAAAATCCAATTTTTCAAGGGACAAGTTTTGCGGACTAAGCCCACATTGGACCATAATATGACTAGACTAAAAAAATATTATTTAATCATGACTCAAAATTTAAAAAATCCTATATATTATCAGGCAGATTTTGGTTGGTTTGACTATCCCAGCCTGTTTTGTCATCTTTACATTTATTAATTCAAGTATTAAAAAACATTATTCTAGATGTAAAAAATAAAAATAAAAACTGTTCATATCTTGTGAAAATAGTTATCAATAGAGTTTCCTTCTTTAAATGATTTCAATAAATTAATTGAAAATTCATTTAAATTTTAACACATCAAAAAGTCTAAAATATAAAACAAAATATTAAATGACTAAATATATAAGTGATGAAATTTTAAATATAATTTGTTGAGAAAGAAAAATAGTAGTGCTTATTTGTTGATCAAAGGCCTTGTCTAAAAAAATAGAATCCTTCAACAGACAAAATTATTTCTTACACTTTTTTAATAAAAAAAATACGCATATACCGATAAGTTATACAAATTTAAATTATATTAAATAATTTAAATAATTTTATTAAGCTAATACGAATTAAAACATGTAGTTAAAGATTCAGGACGAACTTTAATTAATGTCATCTCATCCTAGTGAAGGTTCGAATCCCTCGCAGGACATTCCCAACATGCATTTAGGTGGTATTGGAATTATCTTTCCATTTGATCATTTTTATATTAAAAAAAAAACTATTAAAACCAATTAATTCCACCGCAAAACAGAGAGGGTGAAACAAGACAATCCAACTGAAGGGAGGCGATTTATCCTGAAAAGGCCAGTTGGTTAGACACGCGGTCTGTAATCTGTGTAATGGATTTGATTTAATTTGTTTCTGATTTCTGATAGACATGGAGAGTTTCATAGATAGATGTCACCACCGACAACCATCACTGCCAACGTGCCACACTTCCATGCCTGCTAAACTTGGAGAAGCATCCTCGCACTGCCATTTCCCTCCACGTGTCACTTGATACAAATCTCTCCTCCACGTGTCACTCGACCCTAACGTTTTGTGCTTCAAAACCCCGTATATATTGCCCATACATCACACCACCTTCCACAACCTGTTCATTGAAACCCGCATCAGTCACAACACTGCAATCATCATAAGATCGATGGCGTCGAGACAACAATTCAAGGAGGACAGAGCGGAGGCAGCGGCCAAACTGGCAGCGAAAGACATCGGCGATATCAACAGAGCAAACGAGCGCGACGAGGGGTACGACTTGCGGAACGAAGCCAACTTCAAGCAAGCACGAGCGGAGGCAGCTGCAAAGCTCGCCGCGAAGGATCTGGAGGACGCTAACAGATTAAGGGACAGCACTCTCGTCAACACTACATGCCATGATCACGATGAGAACAAACCGAGTTTGATAGGGTCCATGTTAAGAGCCGCCAAGGAAGCCGTGGTTGGCAAGCCTCACCACGACGAAGTCGACAACAGCTCAGCCTCACCAGGGGTTTATGAGAAGGCGAAGGAAACAAAGGACGCGGCTGGGTCCAAGATGGGTGAATACGCAGATTATGCCACACAGAAGGCCAGGGAAACGAAGGATGCAACCAAGCAGAAGGCCGGGGAGTATACAGATTATGCGACTCAGAAGGCAAAAGAAACAAAAGACTATGCTGCGGATAAGGCTAAGGATGCTAAAGATACAACAGTGCAAAAAGCTGGGGAGTATAAGGACTATACCGCTGAGAAGGCAATGGAAGGGAAGGACAGTGCAGTGGGGAAGCTTGGGGAGCTGAAGGACTCTGCTGCTGATGCTGCTAAAAGGGCTATGGGTTTCTTCTCGGGGGGCAACAAAGACCAAACAAAGGTTTTTTATTTAATAACTTAATTACTATTTCTTGTTGCATGAATATGTATGTATATATGTAATTAATTGTGGTGTAGGAGGAGGAGGAAACGAGGCGGAGAATGCAGGAGGTGAGGGTGCAAGATAAGGAATATGGAACGGGACGGGGTGGAGAGAAGTTGGTGATAAAAATGGAAGAGTCGAGGCCAGGAGCGGTGGCGGATGCGCTCAAAGCAGCGAATAAGGCCATGGAGGGCGATATGGAGGAAGAAGGCATGCTTCATGTGGAGCGTCGTAGAGAGAAAATGTGATTCCCATTGTCATCATCGGGCAATGTATGTGCTAAGATGCATGGGGATCGATCTTGTGTTCTGTAATAATAATAATACCTGTACTATTTAATGGATCTTCTTTAATTAGCTTTCATCCTCCTAAAACTCTTCTCATCTTTCATTTTAATTAAGAATGTGTACTTTTTGGTTTTGAGAATATAATATATGAAAACCGGTTTTGGTCATCACTCTCCACTCTTCGTCTCGAGTAATTCCTACATCCACACATACTTAACCTATGACATTTAGACATATCCAATTCGCGCTTACTCTATAAATAGAAAAGGCAAGGGGATTCATTGCTCTTTCTCCTCTTTTTTCCGGGAACACAAACGTCATTAAAATAATAATAAAATTCAAACGACCTTCCCCTTTGTTTCTAAAGTAGGCCTTCTTGATAACTAATAAGAGTTGACATGAAATTGATCATAGAAGGAGATGTATCAATAATTATATTAAGTTTAATTTAATATCATCACATTACATTATTAAGTTTAATTTTAATATCATCACATTTAATTTTAAATTTATTTTTAATATTATCATATTATTCAAAAAAAAATTGGGAAAAAAGAGGTTAAGAAGGAGGAATTTATAAATTTGTGGAATTTTTTTATGAATATTTTGTGGAAATTTTTAACTCTAAAAATTATTAAAAAAAAAAAAGAAA
>PYAF01005492.1:1959174-1990064 GCA_007407185.1 Glycine tomentella
CTGCGGGGACCACAAAAAATTGCTTAAGAAACCCAAATGAGTTTCTTGCATTGGAGATGCTCTAAGTAACTACCATCCCGACAGGTCTGCATGGATCCTAATGTCAGTTCAGAAAAGGTTTATAGATCATCCTCTAAGCTAGAACACTATAACATTAATTAAGCTGAGTCATAGAGTTCAAGTTCAAATTAACTTGTGGAAGATTAACCAGGGATAATATTAATAAGGCACAACTGGCCAGTGGCAGTGAGGCAGTGAAACAGTGGTGTTATAATCCTCCACAGTGAAAGAACAGTAGCCTTGATCTGCAACATGCTCAATATTACTCTTTCCCCTTATACCCTCTGACGTGCTTTCTACTGTTTCTTCCCCAGATATTTCTGTATAACCGCCAAATTTTTGCGTCCCATAACCTTGCTCTTTACTTAGCATTGCCTTCAACTTCATAACCTGCATGCTCACAACACACACATATGTAGCAGTAGTTATCAAATCAACCAATTCAGGCTATAGTACTATAGCTCTAGGTGCATATTCATGTTGAGACAGGCAAAAGCAAAAGAATAATCAATGTCATATTAATGTGTAAACACAATCTAAATTATTTCTTTATGTTTATTTCTTTTAACTCAAAAACAATCATATGTAAAGATAATGTAAAATATTAATGTGTAAATAAAAAAATCAAATTTGAAAGCAATAATTTGGTATGAAATTAAAATGTTAATTTCACATTTCTTTCACTCTATTATCTTTCACATCACACATGTGACATAATCAAAAGTTAAACCCTAATGATAAAGATGAAAAATCACATTATCAATTTTTTTGGGAATGATCACCAAGACATGAGATAGGGACCACTATATATTCAAACTTGAAATGAAGAGATCTTTGAATTCTGAAAGGCAAAAACCATACAATAAATAGTTCAAGATCGGTACATGGGAGATACAAGGATATGTGTGTAAAACATGTGTGAAGTGGGACGGTACCTCTTCTTGAAGCTTCTGCTTTTCGTTGGAGACGACATCGTATTGGTGTTTAAGCATATCGTACAAGTGCTCAAGCTGCTTGGCCTTCCACCTTGTACGTCTATTTTGGAACCAAACAGCGATTTGGCGAGGCTGCAGACCTAGCTCCCTCGAAAGCTTCATCTTCCTTTCAGGGTCCAACTTTATCTCCTCCTGAAAACTCCTCTCTAATAACTCTATCTGGTTATTTGTTAATCGCTTCTTCTTCTCTTTGTTTCCACTGTCCATTGCCAGAACCGACCTTTCTCCTGTCTCCATCAATGCCGCTTGTTTCACTTCCACTCCTTAATAAATGTAACACAGAGGGTTAGGTTAGAAAGTTCAGTCTCTAATACATGAATGAAAGCATGTTGGTTAGGGTTATAACTTATTTTAAGATTAAAATAACATATAGTAATAACTTTGAAAATATAAATATATTCCTTCAAAAATAACAGAATCCTAACAAACATTTAGGCTGTCAGATTGATTTTTTAGATGTTGTCCTATACCAACTTACCAAGTGTAGTTTTCAAATATATGCTTAATTTGTCAAGGTTTCCTATGTTAAGTTTGTCTTCTTCAGAAAGGCAAGAAATTAAAATGGGTCAATTACTTGGGATTGAAGTCGCTATGCATGTGCGAAACTCAGAAATAGTCCATAAATTTAAGTGGTTGTCAAATTATATGCTGGCTGCTTGGGAAGCCATTCATGATTCACACACATTGCGCGCACACACAAATAGAAGCTAATTGCATTTGAAAATCACAAACCATGAGAAGTAGAAAAGAAATGCAACTTGACATTATTCGAGGATAATAATTAAGGATAAACTCTTTCAAAGAGTAGTGTTTTCTTGTTCTTTTACCTGGATATGAGTTGTTGCTGTTGTTATAGTTGTAGAAGAAGCTTAAGGTCTCTGGCCGAGGAACAAATGGTTTTGTGCCATGATGGCAATCCATGTTTGTTTCCACTTTCCCGTCTAGATCTCTTCTTTTCAATTCCATCTGCAAAATTGATCTGTCTTATATGGCCTGATGATCGAGGGCTTCACTGGGTTGGGATGGACCACATAGGCAGAGAGAAGATAGAAAAGATATAGGGCGAGTATGGCTAAGCCAGTGAGGTGTGGCACTATGGTTCTGACTTGTTATAATTATGAGAGCCCAAATTAAGACTAGCTTTCTACATTCCTTTCTCTTTTTGGGTGCCACTTAAATTATTCAATTGCTTCTATCTAATAAATTTAGGATTTTGTTAACCAAAGTTATTAGAATATTGATTAAGAAATCAATGTAAAAATCATAAAAAAAATATTTAAAAAATTTATAAATAATATAATTTTACGTATTTTAATAAAAAAATTAATTTATTAATTAATATTCTAAAAACCACTGATTAATTAGCATTTGTCTACGTTTATTTTAGAGAAAGTTAATTATCAAAATAATATAATGAGCATTTATTTCGTTGATTACTTCTAAATCAAAGTTAAATTTAACAAAGGTACTAGTAGTATAGTCACCTATCCTGGGCTTTATAGAGTGCTATGCGCATCCAAGGTTAGTGTGTGTGACATTTGTGAATTGAAAGTGTGAGCTTCTTTCTATTCTTTTGGGAGCAACAAAGTTTTGTGTTAAGCTGGGTGGAGACTGTAGAAGGGACCGTGCTGTCAGTGCCAGGACAAGGTGTGTAAAAGGGAAACCGTGTGTTAAGTTGGCCACAGAAGTAGCCTTTGCGCTAGGCATTTAGAAAAATGTTAACTTGCACCATTTTTTTCACAACAATTCTTACAATTTACTAGAGAAATAAGAAAAATTATCCTCTTACACAATTTTTACAACAGTTCTTATATTTTTTTTAAAAAAAAAAGTGACAAAATAAATGACGTGAGAGAAGGAAATTAAAAATAAATTATAAAAATAAATATTACGAAAATTTATTATATAAAGTGGCGTTACTTGACTAGATGTTTAATTTGATCAAAGACATTGAAATTAAAAAAGAGAAAACAGTTTTCAAGCTTATCACAATTTATATATAAGTTAGTGAAGCTTTATATTCTTTTATAGACATGGACTTGAGGATCGAATTTTTGACTATATACTCAAAGGACAAGTTATGTCATACTCTGCTGATTGATGACATCTAAGTTACTAATTAGTCAATAGATAAATTAAATGAATATATAATAAATTTTTAGTTTTTATAATGAATTATTAATTTATTACTAAATTAATTTATAGACCTTAGTGAGTTTGTTTATTTACCTTAATTAGCAATTAGGTAATTTATTTGATATCAATGAATGATGACATTTGTACATGATTAGTTTCATAACATTATTAATTCTATATTATTTTTGAATAGACACATAAAATATGCTTTCCCACCAACACTACTTTGTCTTTTTTCTTATTCAAACAAACACCATGACATCTATATGACATGGTTAATTGATGTAGCTAGAGAATAATGTAGAGGAATTTTCCATTGGCAAAAAATAGTCAAATGAGTTCCAAAATTGCAACACCGAGGATGACAGAGAAGCTGCTATTACCTCTGCTGCACCATTAAAAGACAAGTAAAGGACGGTAAGGAAAACAGAACTTGGGCTAATCTTCTGTTCGTTCAACCTTATTTCCCTTTCACCTTCATTATTTATCGTGCAGTGTTGCAGAAGAGGACAGCTGATACTAACTTACTTGCGCTCCTTCGTGTGTCGGAGCATAAATTTGGGATCTAGGTTCCCTTGCATTGACAAAAATTTAAGCAATATTTTTTATGTGGCTATATATTTTGATGAGTTATAGGACTGCGCGTGTTTGGACTTTTGGAGTACTTACTAGACAAAAAAACTGAGTGAACGGTTCCAAACGACAAGGGAAGTCCTTTCCTTTTCTTAGAGCCCGAAATGAATATGTTGTGAAAGAAATCATGCATTGCATGGATAATATGAGACTGATAGTGTGAGACAAAGGTCATTGTAGATCGAATAGAATAGAATCCAACTTGCATTGCATGTCATCATTATAATTAAGTTGGTTTCGTTTGTTAATTTATTGATTCATGCACTATGATAACAACGCTACATACTTTTCAATAGGGAAAAGCCTCAGTTCTGATTCTGACGTATGGGTACGGCCAAAAAATAATGAAACACTGGCGTAATCTCCAAGCTTCAAATGCCAAGAGTGATCCATCGTAGAGTGCTATTTATTACTCCACCAACAGGTGCACCAAAGTCTTCTTTACCATTTTTATTTTTGCACACTATTTTTTATTATGATCTTATCTTGTTTTTTTTCACATTATTCACTTTTTTTTTTATCTCTCTTTCTTACACCTATCCACCAAAAATTGGATGGACATTTAAACATTTTTATTTTTATTTTTCCAGTTTCTGCTGGCCTTCTCTTGTTTTATCTGCTACTTCAAAGAGAAAGTGAGAAACGATTTTGTTTGCTTATTATGCGTACGGGAAATAATGTCATGTATATAGGAATAAAGAATGCAAGTGGCGTAAGAATAGGATATTTTAATATGCCATTTTCCGTACTCGGGTTGCTGCCTGCAATGCTGCTCATTTGATGGGTGCCTATAGTATGAGAATGAATGCCTAGAGTAGGGTTAAAATGTCAACTTAGTCACAAGTGATTGAAGAAGCTATTATAGAGTGAAAGTTTACAAGAATAGAGATTTCTATTTTATCAAACTATGAAAAAAAGAAAAAAAGAAAAAAAAAGAAGAAGAAATGTGCTTAACCTTTAATCTCTTAATTTGCTGTGTATCAAATGCTTACTATTTGTCCATTTAGTGAATGTTTGGAAATATACTTTTGAGACTTATACAAATGGTTTATGACTTTTTTTTAATAAATTTCACAGACATTAAGTTTATAAATAAATTTAAATTTGGTATAAAAAATTAACAAATATAATAACTATTGGATTAAGTTATTTATTTCTGAATGCACTACATGCATGTATAGGATAAGTGTCTCTCGCTTTAACTAGATTTTTAAGATTATTAGTACACATTTGATGGTAAAGATTTTTGTTACTGTATATGTATTAAAGTTGGGTAGGGTAATCCAATAAAAAAAATCAATCTAAAATATAAAATAAAAAAAGCAAAAATTGAAAAAAAAAACAATTTTTTTATGAGATTTAAATTTCAGATTTGATTTTGAAAATGATCTAATATTCTAAACCAAACTTTATATATATATATATATATATATGGAATTGGTTTCTAAAATTTAAATTACAATTTATTGAACATTCAATTGATATTAAAAGATTTAAGAGGATATATTAGGTGTATGTTAAGAGAGTAAAGTTCACCCCTTCAATAGATGGGAGAGTATTCAAATTGAAAGTGAATGTAAGGAATTAAGAGTAGGAGAATGGATATACCAAGAAACAAATAATTTTACACATTTTAATATACACCTAATTAATATGACTTTTTTATATTATTGGAACAGGTTTATATTAATTAATTAAAAAAGAATGGCATGAATACAATTAGGAAGGAATAGTATCAAACTTTTGTGGACTAATAAAGAATTTAGATGCCCTTGTCAAGAAATAAACAACTTGATTAGCTTGCTTACGGATAAATTCACATAAAAATTATTACATAATTGACAAAATACTACCAAACTCAGAATTACGTACATGTTTTACCGGAAACCCATGCCATCTAAAACCTGTCTTTGTAATATAAAAGTTTATAGAAAAATATTGTACAAATAAAATTTGTCTATGGTCAATAAGCATTACGTTGTATATGAAGATATATAGTTGTAACTTGGAAGGTTAGTATTGATCAAATAAGAGGTGAATTTTTTGTTTATCAGTAAATGTTAATTTATTAATTTTATTATAAATGTTAATAAAAAGATTCAAACCTACCTTTCTCTTCTTCCTCTATTTTTTCTTCACCCGTAAGCCCTATCTTCTCCATTACTAAATAACCTTATATCTCCTGAATAAGGAGGTGGTTGTATGACCTTGTGTGAAATCAATGAGTACCATCGAAAGTATCAAAAGCAGTACCCCATTAAAGCTTTGCATAAACCAAACTGCTTACTTCACTAAAAACTAATTACCCTTGAAGCGGGGACAATTCTAGGTAACATATCTGGTTAGAACTTAATTCGAGCCCCAACTTTTGTTGAGCTTAATTATTAATTATGACAAAGCCCAATGGTGATTTAGTTACTTCCTATTTCCACGTGAAAAAGTCAAAAAGATATTAATTAAAAAGATTATTATTCTAATTATATAAAGAATTAAAAATAAAAAAATCAATATAATAAACAATTTTTGTATTTTTAATAAAATGGTTATATATTTTTAACAAAAATATATATCTTTTATTTTAGTTCCTTAACCTTAAACTATATACATGAGTTCCTTAAACAAATAACATTTTTTTAGGGAAAATATATTTAAATAATTAAAGCTCAAGGTAAAGAAACTGCAAAACCATAAAAACCTAGCGTATACCTAGAAGATAGGTAGAGACTAGAGAGCTTCTTTGACATCTTGAGAGTGGTCCTGTGTACGTGTGTTTGCCTGAAGAAGATGGCCATGAACTACACACACATTTGTAGCTAGCTAGCTACTCATGCAGAAGAAATTTGAAACATTAAATTAAAGTGTTAAACTGTTGCCTTACAACATATATAATTTGGCTTTGACCTTTGAGATCTGTATATATGTGGTCCTGAACGCGTTGGATAACATTGTAAATGCATTATGCATGTCATGATGTGAACTTTATTCAGTAGCTAGCTAGTAAAATGTTTCACTGAGAGGAATTTGTAAAACTACGTCACTAACCCTAGCTAGCTTCCACAGATACAAAAAACCCACTACCCCCCAAAAAAAAAAAAAAAAAAAAAAACACTCACTACCTAACTGGCCTAAAAAATATATATAGTTCTGAAAGACTGAAACAGAAGCAAAAGGCAACAACTATATGTGACTCTACGTAAACGGCGCCGAACATGGTCATGGACCACTACGTGGGTACTTAGTTGTTACTTTGCTTCATCCAAATACCATATGATAGAGCATAGAGATTCTAGGTAGAAGATCGAGGTCCTCCTATATTTGCAATTCTAATATATATGCGTAGATGATCCTATACTGTAACTATAAGATCCAACCACTAATGTCTAATATATAGTATTAATAAATATATAACACATTGAAAAAAATGTAGAAAGGACTTAAACCACGACAACCGACATTACTCAAAGAAATTTGAAGTTAAAAATAAGGTGGACATGTGATCTAACTATTTTTGCCTTTTGCAATTGTGGGGGCTGGGGGGTCCCACTCCCAGATATAGAGTATGACATAAGAAAAGGAGAACCTTAATTATGTATGGTATATATCTTCCTTCTCCTTCTTGTCTTCTCCATCACCTTTCCCACAATTAATATGTATTTGTACGTTTCTCTGGCCTGACCGAAAACACGGGTTCAGTATCATCTTGAATTTATTTTCCCGTTACTTCTTCCCCGGCCCTTATCTGCCATGCAATGAAAACATATATGGAAGTCTTTTTTTCCACATTTTTGCTCGATTAGGTAGCTAGTTCAATTCTCATAGTCTAATTCATTTATTTTCTGAGAATTTATTTAACTGAAAAATTAAGTTAAAATTTAAACCATTTAATAAACATTTATAGATCGATCAACATATTAATTTATTTAAGCTAACAAGTTTTATTTTTTATTATACATAATTAATCTCTATTGAAAAATTTAATTACTTTAAATGAGATTTTTCTTTTTAATTATATCTGTGATCTATACAATTCGAATTAAAAATTTTACTTGAGAATTGATTATTATTATTGTTTTATATATAATATTAAATTTAACATTTTGATATATATATATATATATATATATATTCTTGTTTTAAATACTTATTAAAGGTGAAGCCTAATATGAGGATTCTAATTTAAAACATTCATTTGAATCTCTTAAATTTAAGCCTTTTAAAACATTCATTTTAAAAAATATAAAATAATTTAGAAACAAAAAAGGGAAAAAGGCTTGGGTTAATTTGGACTTTGGAGGGTTCCAACTTTATTGACCAAAAAATCTACTAATTTAATCTTAGGGTTGTTTAGAAAAGAAATTTCCACACTAAAAAATTATGCTTCTTGATAATCATAATTCATGAGTTCCGAAAAAGATTTATCTCTTTAATACATAATGACTAATATTTTTAAATATATATACACAATTTTTTAGAATTAAATTTTTTATATTTGATTATCTTTATTGCCTAAATATTTTTTTTAAACAAGAAATATTTTATTAAGATATGTTTTTAATTCGACATAAGTGTTGCCTTACTCCTACGTATTTTTGAGTGGAATGATAAATCAACAAAAATATATTTTTGTTGTATACTATCAAAATATGTTTTCATTGTATATATCTTGATAAGATCTTGTTGCGATACACAACCAAAACTTATTTATATTGTGTTGTGGGAGTCTCGAAATGTTAAGAGTATTTTAGTCAAAACAATTTTTTAACAAAGTGGAGGTTTTAATAGCAAAGGTTAGTGTCAATAGTAATACTCGTCAACCTTTTTATTGGGTTTTTGTAACTGACCGGCCCGACTAGAACTGAAATTCCTGAATAAACCTAGCAACAGAACTATTTATCGTTGATTATAGGAGAAAGTTTATAATAATTCAAAGAATAATAATAACTATATAGAACGGCATACCAGGGACCACTTACCATTTAAGATGCAACATACCATTTGCTCTGCCAAAAACTTCAGTAAAAACTTTCTAACTTTAATAATTTTAAATTCAATGTTTATTCATAAAAGAGTGTTCTGAATTTGGAATTATCCCAAGGAAGGCAGCATTCTGAACTTTGTTATTATTGTTTCAAATTTGTTTTTATTATTACTAAAATTAAGTTCCAATATCCTAATATATTTTTAAAGAAATTAAGCCCGTCAACTTTTTTTTTATTGTTAAATCAGGTTCCTTTGTCAATTTCTTCTCTCTATAATTTATAAATTTCTTTTACCCCCTTAAAAACTCCATTAAATAAATCCAGCAAATTATTATAAATCATTTACTTTAACTCGTTAATCAAAATTCATATTTTATCATAAATTAAATAATTCCAAAAGTTTCCCCTTTTAAATTCTTTTTTCATATTTTATCAAACTGTTAGCTCTTAACCATCGAGCACATATAAAAGATTATTTCAGTTTAATTAATAATTTTGAATTTAAATCTTGAATATTTAAGTGCAATAAATACTAAAAAGAAAGTTTTGTCATTTATAATAATCATACCTGCATTAAGCATAATTGCTTCTTATGAGAATATTTGTGATCTACACTAAAAACAAACTTCTAGCACCTAGGACTTACAAATCCTTAGAAATTCCATAACCCTCAGTTATTTATGTGGGTTGAATCCAAAAGGAAAATAATTTAACACAGCAAAACCATTGCATCAAAAGATCGATTCAGAAACACACCTGAGTTGGGCATTTCCTTTTATTATTCGATCAAATTTTAAATATTTGTAGTCATGCAACTATGCAACACAAGATTTAACCCCAAAAAAAAAAAAAGAAAAATATCAGCAAAGAGCTGAGAAAACGAGTATAATATTTACTTGTGAATTTTCATAACGGTAAGTGGAAATTTAAATAGTCAAACATCAGCTCTGCTTCTTAATATTGCACTTAAAAAGAAGGTACACCTATATTTCCCAAGCACACTCTTCAAAAATTGTGTCAATACCTGATGGAAGGCACAACAATATCAGGTAAGGAAAATCTACTATAGCATCACAATTAATTTCAGAATGAACAGACCATCCAAAGCAAGTGTTAGTGGAGTTTGTTTTCCTGTTTCTGTATCCATCTTATATGACAAAGGTATAAAACATGGAAATGACAAACACAGAAACGGTGATTACATAAAAACTAAAAAGCACGCATACCAACTACCAAAAATTGAACGAAAAAAAATCCTAATCTGTGTGTGGTTATTTCAGAATCTTGCGCTCTCTCAAACCACTTGGTATAATAAATACAGAATCTACACAAAGCCCACCTTTAGAGTGTGTACAATCAATCTGTTTCATGGAGAATCTTACTTTAGTTGTAGGTTTTGATCCACTAACAATAAACTCACCCACCTTGTAATCTACCCAATGTCCGCGCTTATGGTTTCCGTGTGCACATCAGGTTCAGTATCCAAGTAGCACTCAAATGATGCTTGCTGACCATCCATGGTTGACAACTCAAATCTCACTGGTTTTATATCCCAACCATGGGTGTGTTCGCAACTGCAGACATGTCGACCAAGCCTCTTGGAAAATCGTCCAAGGTGAAGCCTAAAGGAGAGAGTATAAATATCAGCATGAAAAGGGAAGCTGACCACCCCATCCACTTTAAACCACCATATTTGCAGCAAATATGCTACAGTGTTGAACCTGAAATGAACAAATAATAAAGTGTAATGCAATACTCAGAAAAACAAGTTGAGTGATTAAACAAAGCAGCTTCAGCATCAAGCTTAAGGGTGCTACAATTTGCAAAAAGAAGCACAAGTAGCATATAAGCAGAAAGTTGGCATAATTACTATTTGAGTATGGAAAGTCATTGAGAATTACAGGAGTCAAACTATTCATAAACTAATACTAGGGTCTGCAAACCAACCAAAACCACCTAGTTATATTTTACTCAAAGAAGATAGAACGGGACAGTTAGTAATCAGGTTGATTAGTTCATGGATCAGTAGGGCTCAAGACTACAAAATGAGATCAACCCATCAGAACTGAACAAAATGGCCAATAGTTGAAAGTCAAAACATCATTCCAAGGCACAAGCAATTGAGGGGGAATCACACTCCTCTCCTCTAAGAAATTAATGTGTTATATTTAGCCTATTTCAATGTAAAGAAGCCTTTAAACAAATTTTTTCCCTCTCCATGACTCTCAACATAATTGACAGGTAATTTTGAATCCTTTACTATCAACTTTGGCATTTTAGAAAATGGTGATTTTTGGGTAAAGTTCCAAAATAATAGTAAGAGTATTTAAAACTTCGTTTCATTTTCTAGCATGGAAAATTGATAGGTTGAAAACCAACTGTTGGTGACATTAAATTTGTAGAGAAAGTACAAATACTCCTAAGGGGTTCATTCACAGTTCACCATCACTAAAAGTTTTGTTCACATTAGAATAGACTAATCTTAGAATTTGGGCTTAAGGCTTAACTTAATCCCTCAAAACTGACCGGTGAAGTGCGGACTGCCAAGGCTTTACAAAAACTACATTGGTCATTATCTATAGTCATTGTGGAATCTCAAATTTTTTTTACAATGAAAACAGGCAACCCAACAATGGATCTAGAATAGACTCTAATGTCATATTAGAATTTGGACTTATGACGTAACTCAACCCCACAAACTCAATTTGTAAAGTGAGGGCTGCCCAAGCTTTATAAGGACTAGTGAGGGCTGCCCAAGCTTTATAAGGACTACATTGGTCATGTTTCTAGATGATGTGGGACCTCAACCAATTAAAGCTGACATCCCAGTGGTTGCACAATACGATGTTTAACTTAGCCTTTCTGATTAGCCCCTTAGTAGCCCTTTCTAAGACACTGGAAACTAACATTGGTAGTCCGCAATTAAGGAAGCTTTCCAACAACTAAACTGTAGCAAATTTCATCTTTTAGGGGACAGGAGTGTAATTTAAGCATCTAGCAGGAAGCATGACTTTTACCCAACAATTAAAATAGCAAATCCATGTCCTTCATTCAAAGAATCACATCAAGGCATGTAGACGTAAGTAGAGAAGTTTAATGGGCAAATATAAAAATGCTTCCAACAAAGTAATAGAGCTCCCAAGTAGTCCATACTCTATACCATAGTAAGCTTTACATAACATTTGGGCCAAATAAAAGTACAAACAAGTAACTCTCAGGGTCATTTAGTTTTGGTGGCCAACAACACAAGCAACATGGACTTTTTCAGGTAGCATCTTTGTAATTCCTGGGTAAGATTTTACACCAACAAATTCCAAGTCACAGAGACTGTTATTTGATTGTTTTATTTTAAATGAATTACATTACACTTGGTATCTATCTAAGCCTCGTTGATGATCGTCTACATTCCTAGTCAATATATTAAGATAAGATGTGAAGATTTTCACTTGATTGGAACAAAAGCCATATCTTGGAATGCCCAAAAATACTGATAGATTTATCCATCCACACTAATTATTTAAGGACACTAAAAAGCACATATCCTTCAGATAAATCAAAGGGGTGATTCCTGGAGCATGGTTAAGGCAGTCAAGTGCCAGGAATTGCAAAAAAACTTTACTTCTAAAGCCAATTAATGACTTTGTAAGGAAAATAACATGATCTATGAAGTATCCCACTGACAACTTCCATACAGACCTGTAATACAAATTCACCAACTTTCCATTCTTTTACTCGAAGCAAAGGTAAGTTACTGTTCCCTCCTCTTTACCTTTTTCTCCACACATTGCAAAAGCATACATAGTTAATCTAAGGATCACATAAAAAGGTAAACCTGTCAAACACCCTATACCAGTATACCACCAAATTACCCATTCACGTAAAAATGTGTTTCGTGATACCAAAACATATTTTTACTTACAACTTGAGTACAGCACTGTCAACAAGGCCACCTGTGTCATACACTTGATAGACATCGCCTTCGCCGAAATTGACATGCAAACCCTTCCGGTAACCCTGTCCAGCCAAACTTCCTGAAAAACCCTCATACCATCAACAAATCTCACACAACAACACACTATCAACTAAAAAAAAAAAAAAAAAAACTCAGGAAAAAAAGAACACCGTACCTTGTTGCCGTCATCAAAGGGCACTGGGCGAGAGCAGCGCTAAGATGTCTTTCTTCGAGAGATTCCGGTGCCTCTCGGGAGGCGTTAAATCGAGCAGATATTGGTAGTTGCGAGGCAGCTTCGTCTACCAGACGGAATCCGCAGAGGCGGCGCCGCGAAAAGCGCGGTTGAGGCGCGCGAGGTTGCAAATCTCCGGCGGAAAGAGGTGGAGAAAGACGTGAGCGACGCAGCTCTCCGCGATGTCGCCAAGGCCCGGAGCGGCGGCCGAACCGTTGCTTTCCAGGTTCGACAGCGAGGCAGGCCCCCATCCCCTACAGATTCACCCCTTCTTCACTTTCATTCAGACAAAATCGAAGCGAGTTCGGAATTAATTGGATTGAATTGAAGTGAACAAAGTTACTGGAAGAATAGCATAGGAATGAATGAATAATGATAAGATTTTATTGTATTTTATTTTTCTCGTGAGGGGATTTTCCTGGGAAAGTGAACACGGGTTCAGATTGGGAATGTTGTACTTTAGTTGGCTTCTTCAAGTGCACATGATACGGTGTGGGAGGTTGCACCACGATCGATGCGCTTCACTGCTTTTCTGGCTATTGATTTTGCCATGTATGTAACCTAACCAGGCTGCAAGAATTGGGTTTGAATTTTGGTTGAACTTTCAACAATAATGAAGCATGTTTAATCTCAAATTTTTCAATTGTATCAAAATCAAATGAGTATTAGTCATGTAATTCTTATTTGAACTTTCATTTCTCCTGTGCTTATATGCTTGTTTGTAGCACCATTAAACTTTTGAACTGCTAAGTGGATCTTGTTCTATCGAGATTTCAACTGAGTCGAACTTCTTTGACAAAATAATCTGCTTTCACACACATCGTTATTGCTGTACATATTTTTAATCCTTGCCCAATATTGCTTTGATGTTTGGTCGACACCGATTATTGAATCATTTGACACATTGTGCCATGATCGGACGAGAATCACATCTTCTGCCACCGAAAAATGTTGTACGTGTTTTTTTTTTTTTCACTACCATTGTGATCTCCCTCATCTAGTTGAATATTTTCTACACCGATAGGGGATGAAGTATTTGATAAAGAAGGTCTATAACACGTGTTTGGATTGATGGGAGGTGATGGTTGACTACAACATTGTGGATTTTAAGAACTACCACCGGTAGGTGACTCTACATTAGATGGAGGATGCATATACCACATATGTGAGGGTGGTGGATATAATATAATGAGGTGGATTTTGCGAATTTTCATTGGTAGGGGGTGGTTGAGGATACATAACATATTGTGGTGGATGTGTTGGATTTGTAGAATTTTCAGTGGCAGGGGTGGTTGATTTAGCAAAAAAATTTAAACACTTTGATAATTATACTGATTGAAATCCATTTCAGAGAAAATAAAAAAGATTGAGGATGGATAGGAACAAATTTTGTGTGAAGAAATATAACAAATCACCCAAATTTATAACCAAACTTTCACCAAACGGTCACTTTTTTTTAACGACCATATTTTGTAACATGACCTTACTTTTCAGCTTTTTAAAATATTTTAATTTCATACTTTTTACATTGCAACAACTCTTTTTTTTTTTTCAATGTAAACCTATCTACTATTGAACATAACGTTATGATTTTTTTTTTGTTTGTTTAGGATTTATACCATTTACATTGCAACAGTTCTTTTTTCACACACACCACACAATCCACACAAGCTTTCGAGAAACTTTCCCTCTCAAAGAAACACACCCCATACGTTCCTTTCTCTTCCATTCTCACAAATATAACCTCAGCTTTCTCTTCACTCCCACTCAACTCTCTCTTCACTCCCGCTCAGCCATCTCTTCTCCACTCTCGCATGGCAACCTCTTCTCCACCCACACCCAGAAACTTGCTCCTCGCGTCGTTCCTGTCACACACCTGTGTTGCTGCTGCTGAGTCCACCGCTTTCCTCTCGCCTTCGTGGATGTTCTCTCGTCGTCGTCGTCTTCCTTGACCAACCGGGTATGTTGTAGATGGTTATTTTTCCCTCTTTATTTTCATGTGGTGGTTGAACCTGTTAATGTTATTTTATTGTGTAAGAAGCGTTTTCTTATATAAGCACCGCTTCTCTTTGTTCATCGTTCGATTCCGCCACATAAGCTTACTCTAACGTAATTTTTTTCGAGATACGGGTTCTTCAAACTAAGGAACTATGTAAAAACTTCTGCATTGAAGATGCTCAATGTGGAACATCCATGTTGGGAGCATGCAATTTTAAGAGAAAGTCAGTATATGTAGTGGCTTTAAAAATTGCCACGTCACTAAAATGGCCCATTCTTACGGGGTCAAAAACAAAAATGGTCCATTCTTGTTTTAACTCACCCAATCCTAAAATACTTTTTATTTAAAGACAAATGTTAATACTTTCTCTTTTTTCATTCCACTCTTTTATGACTTCCACATTATTAAATATTTTATTTTCTAAATTTTTTAATTAATGTTATAAGAATACTAGTTAGTTAAACCCTAAATTAAAAATTAAAGATATTTCTCAAATAATGCTAATGATACAAAATATTTATTAATTTTGTGTATGATTAATATTTATTAAAAGATATTATATTTTCCTTTCGAAAAAAATGTATAATTTTAGTATGTTTTTTATTTTAATCATTTTTTTTATCCACAATACTCCAACTTAAGATATAATTTAAAGAATTCAAGCCTATTTTCACTTAACTCATTGAGTTGCTGGTGAAAATAAATAAGTGTTTAATTGATAAAAAAAAATATTACAACCATCTTTACTTTATACAATTTTTAAACTCCTTTTAATAAATTTATTATGAACAAAATTATAGTTGTGTTTTTATCCTTGTAAAATTATAATATACTTTTATTTTAGTTAAGAGGTTATGTTGAATTTATCTTTATTATAAACAATTATTTAAGTATATTTTTGGTCTTCTAAATATAATTGAGTCAATTATAAGAGATTTTATAAAATTTTAACTTTTTTAAGTCAATTCAATCAGGATATTCTTTTACAACCTATGATAATTGTCTTGACTTTACAGAAAGTGTTTATAAGACTTTCCAAAAGTATCAGTTTATTGTTTACACTTCTAATTAGGTGTATGAAATTAATTTTTAATAATGACAATTATACAAAAAAGCCTCAATTGAAATAAGCAAAATTTAGTGACTCAATTAAAGAGAAGAAAATAAAATTAAGAAACCTAATTAAAAATTTGGTAAAAATATAAACCTCAAATAATTAAACCTATTTTAAAATTAGAGGATAGTATAATATAATTTTAGTATCTCTTAAAGGAGAACATTTTAATCCACCCTAAATTGTATGGCATTTAGTAAATATTAAAAAAAAATAAACCGATTTAACATTTTTTGAAATCCTCATCTTTTATCTAAAATTTGACACTTACTTTTTTTTCTTCACATGCATATTTCTTCACAAACAATCTTACTCGATACATCATTGTACAAAATCATAAAATTTAATATATTTTATGAATGGTGAATTTGTTTGAATAAATAATTTAATTAAGTACTTATTTAATCTTTTTTATTATAGGCTTGACTGTGAAATATTGAAAAAGATTAAAAAAATGTTTTAATATTTTTCAGAAGAATACTAAAATAAATTAAATTATAAAAAATAAGGTGAAAAATATTAAAATAAATTAAATTATAAAAAAATAAGTCACTCTCAAAAATCAAATAAATTATTCTCAACCCCTTTTAAATCTCTCTCAATTTTTTTTATATTTATTACTTATTAATATATTTTTGTTTTATTATTACATTTCTCATAACAAAAAGTACTAGGAACATATTCTTACCAATACATATTATTATTAGTTAAATTTTATTAAAAATTATAAAACTAAAAAGACTCATTAAATATGAGATAATACTATTAAAATTTATGATTTTCATCAATTTTGAGGAATAATAAAGAGTATAGTATTTTCAAAACAGCCTGTTAAGAAATTATATTGATATAATTTCCTTGGCTGTATATGACTGTACATACTTCAGTTCACACATGTGAATTTTTGTAATCCTATATGTAAATTAAAAGATTACCAATCGGATAAACTAAGAACAGAAGTTACAAAACCAGCGGCTCCGTGTCGTAGTGCGTAACGGCCGCGTTATTCGACCACAAGCCAAGAATCTTCACGGAAAGCAGTAAAAAAGTAGCACTATATTTTTATGAAATCTTATTTGTGGTCCTAATTTCATATCATTTAATTCAATTCATGTATTTATATAAAAAAATTGTTTTTAGTCTCTCTTTAAAAATAATGTTGAGGTCATTTTTTATATGACAAATAAATTGTATTATTTATTTATTGTGCAAATTAATGAAAATAACATTTAAGAAACAAAGAAAATAAAAAAAAATGCAAAAACAAATATACAACAATCAGACGATGTAGACAAACACAAAAATACAACTCTTCAAAGTTACTATTCGATATATTTAGAAGAGTATATTAATAATTTAAAAAAAAAACCATTTTCCACATAATTGTAATCATTTTTTAAAAATTACATTATGTTTGTTATGTCAGATAGAAATTAACATCGTTTGTAAAAATTATGTAAAGATGGACTAAAAATAAGTTTTATATAAAATATAAAAACTAAATTGAATGGTATAAATATTTAAAGATAAAAAATAAAATTTTACAAATTAGATGATATTAAGACTAAAAACATATTTTTTCTTTAAAAAATTGATAAATCGATGGAAGAGAACGAGGGGTAGCCATACATCAAGTAAGCTTTTTGACTCACCAGAAAAGTTCTAAATTAGTTTTTTAAGTTGCATTAGTCAGAATTTTTAATCTTTAAAACTTTAAAAGCTTTCTGTTAATTTTATAAAAATACATTTATTTTAATATTTTTATAAAATAATAATGAAAAGTAAAGGTTATATTTACCATACTTTTTAACTAACAACTTTTTACATTAATAATACATAAATATTAAACTCTTTAAATTAATTTGTAAAATTGTATAACTAAGAGTATAAGATATGAAATTTTAAGATTCTCGGTTAACTTTTAATGTTATAAACTAATTTAAACTAACTTATTATTTTCCAGTAAAATAAAATAATTTATTATGATAATTTGTAATTTAACGAAATTACAAAAAGTTTATACAATGTTAATACATATACTATTTTTCTAATTTAAAACACATCTCTATGGAAAATAAAAATAAAAATCATGAATATTTCTATTTTAAATAAATGACACCTTGTGGGAAAAAGAATATAAATATAACAAATTATGATTAACAAGAAAAATAACCCACAAGAATTAATTTAGTGATAAAAAAGGTTGAAATATGATGCACAAGAGGGAATAACCATGTATGTGCAAAATCCAGTGTCCTGGTTGAAACGACAGTATAAGTGGCACAAAACTTGTGGCTCATTTTTTCCAAACAAAACCATGGGCAGTTTCTGACAGCACTAAACTAACATAACCAAACCAGCTGCTTCACCCTTTGTATTACTATATGCTATATATCTATCCTTGTCTTTCTTCCAAGTTCCCACCAATCTAACATGCTTCTGCATCATCATCCTTCGTATAATACCGTCTCTGCCCTTTTTCTTTTTCTTCTCCATCATTGACTTCTGCCAAGTCTTTCAAAAAGCTGATCTGAGGAATAATAACATGCACGAGGTCTTCGTGGAAGAAGATACCATTGCCACTTGCCACATGCCATGCGATCAGGTGAATGTTACTTATGATGTTAATTACTCTACGTCCATCTCACTCTTAATTTCTTTCTTAATTTCTTAACCCGAGTCCTTTAGTCAATTGCTTTTTAGTTTTTACCCCTTTTGAAATTCCAATCTCATTCCAACTTTGCACAAACATTTTTCTTAGCGGTGGAAAATTGGAATTTTTTTGGATATATACAAATATTGAAGTGGTCTTTATTAAGAGTTGATGGAACCCAATGCACTAGGTGGTGGAATATTTCCTAACATAAGTAGTGGTTTGCTAGGAGTAGAAAACCCTTTACAGCCGCAACAACAACAACAACCAAACCTTCAAAACCAGCAAAACCCTCACCCTTTGCACCATCCCCAAATGGTTTCCAACGCCACTCACTATGGCACTGACACACATCATCATCAACAACCTCCTCAGCAACCAATCAAACATGGCTACAACTTTTCAGCCATCAAATCCAACAAGTCACAAATCACACTCAGTGACGAAGATGAGCCAGTGTTCACAGCAGAAGACAACAGCTCCGGGGACCCCAAGAGAAAAGTGTCACCATGGCATCGAATGAAGTGGACTGACACCATGGTTAGGCTCCTAATAATGGCGGTTTATTACATTGGAGACGAGGCTGGTTCAGAATGCACTGATCCAACCAAGAAGAAAGCCTCTGGGTTACTTCAAAAGAAAGGGAAATGGAAATCAGTGTCGAGGGGCATGATGGAGAAGGGTTACTATGTGTCTCCTCAGCAATGTGAAGACAAGTTCAATGACTTGAACAAGAGGTACAAGAGGGTCAACGACATTCTAGGTAAGGGCACAGCATGTCGGGTGGTGGAGAACCAAACATTGTTGGACACTATGGATCTGTCGCCAAAGATGAAGGAAGAAGTTCGAAAGCTCCTCAACTCAAAGCACTTGTTCTTCAGGGAAATGTGTGCTTACCACAACAGTTGTGGCCACAACAACAACTGTGGCAGTACTTCCAACGTGCAACAATCGACCGAGGCTCAACCACCACATCAACATCAACAGCAGCAGTGTTTGCACTCATCAGAGAACGGGGTGGGGAGTCTGAGAATGTTGAAAGAGGATGAGGATGAGGACGATGATTCGGAGGAGTTTTCTGATGAGGATGATGAGGAATCAGGAGAAGGAGGATCAAGGGGTATGGAGGAGGATGAAAATGATGTGATGAGGAAGAGAGCAAGGAATAAGGGAGGGTTTGGTGTTTCATCATCACAGATGATGCAGCAATTGAGTGGTGAAGTGAGTGGTGTGTTGCAAGACGGAGGGAAGAGTGCTTGGGAGAAAAAGCAGTGGATGAAGAAGAGGGTGGTGCAGTTGGAGGAGCAGCAGGTGAGTTATCAAATGCAGGCGTTTGAGTTGGAAAAGCAGCGGTTGAAGTGGGCCAGGTTTAGCAGCAAGAAGGAGAGGGAAATGGAGAAAGACAAGCTTCAAAATGAAAGGAGGAGGTTGGAAATAGAGAGAATGGTCTTGCTACTTCGCCATAAGGAGCTTGAATTGGTTAATGTTCAGCAGCAGCAGCATCAACAGCAACATTCTTCTACCTAGGCCAGAAAAAATTAGTGTGTAAATTTTATGTATGGTAGTTGAAATTATAAGAGAATATGTAGACTAGGCGAAATAGATGAAAAAGATTGTTCATTTTCTGTGCTCATTCTAACTAATTTCAAACATATAGTATGCTTGTTTGTAGACAGTTTTTTCTATCTTGTGTTAACTGTTAAATATATATATATATATATATATATATAGCATGTTTTACTAAATATATATCTCTACATACTTCGAGTTCTATTTCTATAACCAACTTCATGGGGAAATTTACTGAGGATTGATTTTTCTGGGAATAAAACTTTTTTTATAAACGAGAAGTTCATCGGGGACAAAAAGAACAAAGTGATCTGACGAAAAATGACAGAATAAGTTGTAATGTTACATTGTGTTTGCTAAAACTAAGGCAATGTAGCTTTATCTTTTGAAGAAAAGAACAAAGCGACGAGTTATTAGTATTGAGCACTGCTAGAGAGGGAAAACATTGAGTGTACCTCCCATTTAGGATGTAAGGAATGAGGTGCTAGAGTACCAATTTTTTCCTATGAAGTTTTGATTAATTCAATAAATAATTAGGATGAATTACAAAAAGTAAAATATAATTAAGATGTGTGGCAGAACTGGTGCTGACAACTACAAGCAAAAATGAACAACAAAAAATAAGACCACGCCCGGTGGGACTCGAACCCACAATCGCCTGATTAGAAGTCAGGCGCCTTATCCATTAGGCCACAGGCGCTTCTTGAAATTATGACGCAAAATATTAACTGTATATATTGTGTCTGTAGTACAAAAAAGGCAACGATTTAACAATTTTATTAGAAAACATGCTTTAAATAAAACCAATAAATTTTGGTAAATAATGTTATTGCATTCAGTTGAGTAAACATTAACTTAGCCTTATTTTTTAACCTTGCATGACAAATAATGTCCTAAAGTCTTGAACCAATGCTCCTAAGTCCTAATGATAAATATTCTCCGCAATTAACAATCAGACGTTCAGACCAACCACTGTTCCTGATGCTAAAGAGTAAAGACTAATGTTTTTTAAACTGAGCTCATCACTAAACGTTTAAAGATACAAATTCATAATTTAATCTCTAGTTTCCTCCGTGACAAGTGATAATTTTAATTTGATACAAAAGAAAGATGTTATATGTTCAATAAGATTAAAAAACCAATAATAAATGATAATCATAATCATATCCAGCAAAGTCACGTGCTGCGAAGAATTGGTAACTATTAGTGTTCCAAAGTCCCGCAAAGGACGATGAATGAAAAATTCAATTTTATAACATACATAAAAGCTGGAAAAAGGATAATGAATCATCTCATCATGTGCTTAATCTTGGTGAGTGGTAACTTCATATTGAACCCTCTTTCGCCTCAAGAAAAAGGTTTAAAGTGGTACTCTGTCGATTTTAGCAACAAAAGACTGGGTCAACCAGTTTCTAGTTTTTCATTATTGACCAGTAGGACCGGAACTTTAAGTTGTTTTTTTCTTCTTCTTTTTTTATGGAATTAAGTTGTTTCCCTAGAACGTCCGATTTGGAAAATCCACAAGGGTTTCAACTTTCAAGAGTTCGCAAATGCTGGTTAGAATTCAAACCTGTTTTTTCAAAAGTTGTTACTGTCTTTCTCGATATAAACAAGTCAACTTCGGCAAGTAAATCAGATAAATATAAAAGGGTAAAATATGGTCATTGTATGTGATGGAAACCATAGCATAGTAGCATACCACAATATTGCTCATAATTAGACATATACCACCAAACCAAGACAGTATAACGTCGTACAACTGGCTACTGCCTACAAAGAACACAACTAATTAGTAGTCCCATTAGCTGGACAATATATAACGAATACGCTTCCTTTCAAATTTTCCATGTGCAAAACTTTAGCCAAAAAATTGGCATCAGGGTATAATCCCTCTGGTTTTTAAGTTTGACATCCTGTAATAATAATTAGCCTAACATTTATTTTCAATCACAAAATATAACTAGTCACCAAACCCGGGGGAGATAACCTCAAAACGTGGAAGCAGAATGATCAGCTACTGCCAAAAACTTGTAGACCAAAAAATAAAAAGCCTAAACTGTAGTTAGATCAATGCACTTAATCTTCAAGCTCGATAATCTTAACCACGGATGCATCACCAACTTTCTGGCAAACAACTACTCGATCGTGTGACTTTATAATTCCTGATGCTTTTCCATGATCAAGGGCAACCTTTAGAATAGACTCGTTAGTGGCACTTGTTGACTCGGCCTGCAGGCAGAGTATGAGATCAATGTCTAGTTAAGTGACTCAAGTGGCTTGATCTAAATTCAACACTCAGCTTCTTCCCCCTAAAGAACAATCCCAAAAATAATACAGAAAAAATTGTGAAACAATCACTTACAGGATGTCGGGGATCGGCAAGCATGGGAAAGAGGCCTCTGACAATAAGTGATTGCCTAGCCTGTGTCAAAAAATTGAATTGTAAGTTGGTAAACAAGATGATCCAACATAACACTATATATATCCTGGTAAATACAAGTTTCTAATCATTAGACGAAACAAATGTGTCCAAATCTAGGGCAGCACGGCATCAACTTCCAAAGCTCGATACAATTCATGGTTGTATTTCCTTTACACAGGATACAATTAATTACAGGCGAGAATACTGGAGAGTGAAATTAGATTGTATTATCATTGAGATGTAAAAAATGTCCTGAAGATAAAAAAAATTATAATCGAGAATACTTGACAGTAAAACAAAACTGTAAAATATAATTGATAAAAATATATATAGTAGAGAAGTAGTATATTAATTACATTAATTGTAAATAGGCTTTCCTACAAATGAGTTGGCAGTTGGTCCTGGAAACGGACAAGAATAAAATGTTCTTAGCAATGCAAAGCACAAAAGAACCATTTATTTAAAAACTAAAATTTAATTCATATATGTATCTAGGAAGGGGGGGACTATACCTAACACCACTCAATAGTTTCTTACTTGGATCAATGCATTAATTATAGAATAACCAATTTTATTCAGAAAAGTTAAATAAAAATAATTGTGACCTGGTTGGTGGTGTTCGTTTGTTTGAAAAATATATTATACATAATTTTAATACATCTCAATAGACTAAAAAATTGATTTTGGATTAATGTAAAATTGTATGAACCGGATACAGATGTTCTACCTCAACACAACGGAATTTGTTAGAAGTTCAGTTAACAAAACTATATATAAAATCATATCAGTAATAGAATCCAAACTGTCAACAGGACAAGGGGGTGTCAGTTACATCCATGGACACCTAACAGAAAATCAGATGCAAATGAGACAAAAAGATCTAACCTCAAAAGCTCCACTGAAGCTCCATTTCAGCTGATTTGTCTTGAGTCGGGGGATCACAACAGAGAGAACTGGCATGGTTGGCCTATATTTTGCTATCAATCTGAAAAGCGCATGTGATGCTTTTAGAAAAGCCATATACAGTCACAAGTGGAATGCAGAGAAGAAAAATTGATTTGGACATTAATTGATCCATAACATTCATTTTCCAGGATTAAATCAAATTTAGAAGCTAGCCAGTTTATCTCTCCAAGATACTAAATATGAATATATTAATATCAAATTATTCGTTGAGACACTACCTTGCAGCCCTTCCAGAAGAAGTGAAGCAAATAATAACAGAAGCCTTCACCTTAATAGCTGCTCGTACCTAAACAAGTAGGACTTGCATATAAGAATTACCTTTCAAAGAATAAATAAAACCAATCACCAAGACAAGAAAGCAAAAATAAATTAAATGAAAAAAACTATAAAAAAAAAAAAAAACTACGTACCCCATTGCCCAGAGGCTACTCGCTATGCGAAGGTAAGAGGGATGGATATTGTACGCAGCCTTATCCTTGCATATGCAAAGAGGCTGTTTCCAGATTCAAACCCATGACCAACAAGTCACCATGACACAACTTTGTGTCAGGGCTCGCCCTCAAGAAGGCAAAAATAATAGACAAAAAATACTTTTTTAAGATAGAGGCAAGCACTAGAAACTAAAAACCAGCCCACAGCACAAGGCTAACTCTAATGTGGGATCAAGGAGGATCAGATTCATGCATCTTTACCCTATGAGCAGATGCTGATATCGCAGCCAAAACACATGACAACTATGTCACAACTCACAAGACAGTAACCTTATTTTTGCACTCTCACCATTTCATGCACATGGAACCAGCAAAAGATAATAAAGGGGAAAAGTTAAATGTAATTACCGCAGAGGATGCAATAGATTCCAAGTGGGTCATGGGTTCTCCAACATATTTGACGGTTTTCTTAAAATAAAGATCTTGATTGAAAACTTTCTCAGCCTGAAATAGAAGGTGGAGATCTCAGCAAACATTTTGAGTGACATAATGGCATTTCAAATAAGAGATTATTTCATGAATCAAAGGAACTCTTCCAACAAAGGATTCACATTCACATAACTAATGACACTATTATCCAAAGGTATTCATCATTCAAATCACCATATGATAGAAATAGTAAAAATGCTTGAAAGAAATAGATATTCAGAATAGGTGAGAACAACATAGTTTCCAGCATTACTTAGAGAAGATTTTATCTAAATGAAGTCGATAGTATCTTCATCTAGTTAGATGAAACTTCAGAAATAAAATAGTACACAAATCAAAGAAATGCTAGAAATCAATGATAAGTAAAAATACAGCAATTCAGTATATCAATTCCAAATTGGAAGTGTTTTTACATGGTTGAAGTTGTCAAACCACAACACAACACTATAAGATACCAATTCCAAATTATTTAGGCAACAGAGCTCATAATACAAAGAAGAATTTGATCAGAAATGTTCCCTAAAATACAAAATCAACATCTAGAACAAATTTTAAGTATCAAATGAAATTAAAGAGCAATGAAGCGTACTTACTTCTGCACAAATTTTGCCAACTGTGGAAATAGTCTCAACAGGGTATAACCCACGTAAGGTCTCAGCACCTAGAAGTATTGCATCACTTCCTGTATATTAATAACAGTTCAACAAATATCCATTAAATGATTCTAACAAAACCATGCAGAACAAACACTAAGAAAACCAAAATCACTGTGAAGGGTCAAAATCAGAAAAAATCAAAGGAGAATGTTTGTTGAACGTCTTTAATAATCACCTAATGAAGGTTGTTGGATAACACACAAACAAATGTCAAAAGCACAACAACAAGCACACTGAATATATAGGCACCAATGAACCAAAAAACTAAATGATTGAAACAAACAGGCCAAATTCTGAAAATGAAGATGGCAATATTTCCTGTCTCCGATAGTCACCTACAGAAGGTTACAAATTACCATGCAAACCAATGTTTGACAACGCATTAGACAACTTCAAGGCTCAAGCAAATAGATAGGCACTAAATGGAAGAGAAATGACATAAGTGAAATGTAGAGGGGGGAAAAATCCTGCATCACTCATTTATAGACCAGTTGTGCGTACAGTAATACAATGGCACTCATAACACGCTTCATTTTTCTCACATACACAAATGATTTCACTTTCTTATTTTCACCACTCTCTAACTTCCTCTCTCACTTTCACATACACAGTCTCATTTTCCTGGTATACCCCATCACGCTTTTCTTTGTGCTACACAGAAGACATGGCACTTTCAATTTCTCAGCTCAATTACATTCACTTCTCACACAAGCACTTACATCACTGTACTGGAGCATTGCTCATATCTCTATGTCCTATGTTGGTTAAATTTCACTATTTTACAATATCTAGAATATTAAAATGTATAAGCCAGCCAAGTTACCATTTTCATAAGTCTACAATTTTATAGACCATTGTACCTCCAAATCCAATATCTAATAAAAATCAGAACTTTTGAGCATTAAATAGAGTTGGTTACGACTTTATTCTAATATGAAAATTTTAAGGTACCAAAATCTAAACTTAAAGAGAAGAGAAATATTTCCTGGACAGCCTTTTTTTTTTTTTTTTTTTTTTGATCGGCCAATGTTAGTTGTTAAATGTTAATTTTTTGTTAGTGGAGGGATTCGAAATCACGACCTTTCCCTCCTTCCCTTCCTTCCCTTCTTTTCCTTTTACCACCCAACCAACCTTATATCTCCTATTTCCTGAACAGCCTAGTAGTCACCAACCTAACTAGTGGCACCATATGACAAGTTACTTACCATCTAAAACAGCATTGGCAACATCAGTGGCTTCTGCACGAGTTGGTCTTAAGTTGTCAGTCATGCTATCCACAACACGTGTAAGCACAGCAGGTTTCCCAGCCATATTACACTTGTAAAGGGCAGATTTTTGAAAGAAAAATACCTACAAAAGCAAATGGCAGTTGATTAACATCTCTGCAGGCATTCACATCATGGAGACAGTTAATGATCATAACCATAACTTCAATCTACACAGAAGAATAATTGCATGAAGCTCACCTTCTCTGGGGGAAGATCAATGCCCAAATTCCCACGGGAAAGGATAATACCATCTGCTTCTTGTAGAATCTCATCAAAATGGGTCAATCCCTAGAAAACACAGGTGTACATATGCAATTGAATCAGAATAGCTGATAGGAATCTAATTTACAGAGAAACTAAGTTGTCCAGTAAATTATGAAAAAATGCAGTTCACCTCAACATTTTCAATTTTTGCAAATATTTGAGTCTGGCTTAGATCACCTAATTTAGAAAGGAATTCACGTGCCTGCATTTCAAACACAAAATATTCTGTTAATAGAAAACCTGAAACAGCTATAGAAAAATAAATTAAATGACCAATTATGAACTCCAAAAGACTAAACCAAAGTAAAGAATGTGGAACACAAATTACCTGGCGAACATCTTCAGCATGCCTAGTATATGACAATGATAGAAAATCAATTTTGTTTTTTACTCCCCAGGTGCTTATAACCTGCAAGGAAAGAATAATAGCCCACAACTTTAAAGAAGCCTATATTAAAGTACATGCAAACTATACATATTTTGATGATAGGTAAGTCGTTAAAACATGGACGTAAAAAGTAGAAATTACCTCCTTGTCTTTATCAGTGAGGGTAGGCAAGTCAATATGAACTTGAGAGGCATGCAAAGTGAACAATGACCCAGCCAATGTTGCCGAATTCTTTATAGTACAAATGACATCCTGCCCTTTAACTTCAGATACCTGCATAGTTTCAGGTATAACTCAACATGCATGAAGGATTTCAACTATTCCTATTTATGTTATCCTATATTCCTATGCCACTGCTATTGATTTTGAAAATATCAACAAAATTTCAACTTAAATTATACAAAATCACAATATAGACTCAAACAAATGGTTAATATAGATTTTAAAAAAACTGAAGGACACAACAATAAAAAAAAAAAAATGAAAAGGGGCTTATCGGAACAAGTTTTGTCTTATGTGCCCAACTCATTACCTCTAGCCATACAGAAGTAGTTTCACTTCCTGTGAACAGGTATTGACCAATAAAAATGGTGTCTCCCTTCGTCATTGACTGTAAACAATCCAAAACAAGATTAAGGTTCAAACAATGCATGAGAAAACAATAAAATGAGTCCACATAATATATGGAATCATGCAAATGCAATTTACTATTTATAACACCATAAGCAAGATCAAAATTGCATAGATAGCTGAAATTTACAGCTAATTTTAACTAAGCAAAGGTAGAAACTTGAGATTGATTCCAACCCAAGCAAGACGGCAGGCAACAAAGAGTAAAACTGACTAAAAGAAATCACACAGGTTAATACTCCTAGAAAATATGTACAAGTAAAGCGAGTCAGTCACATAGTATCATGAGAAGGCTGAAAAGTTTAACAAACCTTTGCCAGTCCATCAAAATTGATAGGCAGTATCTGCGAAGACGCTTCTTGTCCCCGGTCAGGAGTCAGAACAACCTGACCATCAGCCTGGAGTGAGATCGCTTTCTCACTTTTGTTAACAACCTGCATCTCTGCACCAACAGTGTCTAGCATAACCTGGCAAAGGCAACAACAATAGAGTAACCAACACTCAGATCCTTTCCCATCACATACAATACAAGAAACCTAACCAACAACAATGCATGCATACACAAATTGTAGGGACATAAATAGACATTCCCCATGCACTCAGCAAAACCTTAATCCTAACAAAATAGACAGCAAACATGTTAAAGTAAAACACAAGGGTTTCATTTCTAACTTCTTCCCAAAGCAATCGACTTTTTCAGAATGCTTGTACCAAAAAAAAATATTATTTAAGTTATAAAAAATAAAATAAAATAAAAAATAAAAAAACTCACAGCACAGAGTTTCTTAGTAGTCTTGATAGCATTCTTCAGATTCTCCAAAGTTTCCTGATGATATTCAGGGTCACCCCAAGAGAAGTCGAAACGAGCCACTACAAATAAAACAAGTAGATACTCTCACGTCAAATAAGCGTTTAACAAACGGTGAAGAATAAGGAAAAAGGAGAAAAATATTAGAATAACAATGAAGCCAAAAGTAAGAGACAACGACATATACCTGACATTCCAGCTTTGAGACAAGCAGAAATAACCTCGACCGATCGAGATTTAGGACCCAGGGTACCAACGATCTTTGTCATTGCGGGAAAGAAATTCTGAAAACGCAAAACATATTTATTTAAAAATAAAGAAAGAAAGAAAAGAATGTTGAAGAGAAATAAGAAGAAGAGACTCACAGGCTTGGACGGTTCGAGGATGGAAACCATGCGAATGGGTTCCTCGAGAAGTAAGTGACTGGAATGCATTTTTGCTTCTTTTTCACGCACACGCAGAGAGACAGAGATTGAAGAAAGAAGAAGTAGAAGTTCGATGAGCAGTGACACAACACAACGCTGTTTTGTAGAAGGTTTTAGGAATATGCTTGCGCTCTTATATTGATCCTTGCTTTAACCACTTTTTGTTTTCGTTTTACTTCACTTTTTTTCTTCCTAGAATTCCTACTCCACTAAAAGAAGTGGCTAAAGGTTAAATATATTTTTTCCTTGGCTCAAAATTTGCAATTTCAAAGTATTTTTTAGTTATCTAATTTAAGAATAGCAGAAATTTAATTTTATCAGAACTAAAATGATCACATATTTAAGATTAAAAATGAGCTATTTTTAAAATTAAGAAATTATAAAGCTAAGGAGACAAAAAAAACTTAGGCTAAATCTAATGAAATAAAAAAATATTTAAACCTATGAATAATATGAGTATATCACTCAATTATTCTTCAGTTAGTACTCAGTTACATTAATTACATAATACCTAATGTTGTATATATTTTTTTTTAAACTTTTGCTGATTTCGTAAGTAGCACAATGTTTTTCCTATGATATTAATTGCAAATGACATGAGCAATTTGTTTTTAGCTCATTCGGTGCGGAGAATTTGTTTGTCGTTAGCCTAAGGAAGAAAACTAGAAAAGGTTGAGACGTGATGACCTTTTGTAAAATTAATTTCCGTGTAGAATAACTCCACTGTTATATGAAGAACTTTTATTTTGGTATGTGAAGGACTTTTTTTTATGACATTCAAAAGTTAGGATAACTATTTTTAAAATAGGTTAAATTCACGACTTTTTTTTTCCTGATTCCTCCCAAATTTAAAGGTGCGTATATTTTTCCCTGATGTCTTATATATCTAAACAAAATATCTAATATGCTAATTATGGCTTTATTTAGTGGGGCATGATAAGGTAATCTTATCATTTTTATCCAATCTGTTTATCAGTTAAATTTTTTTCATATGATGAAGATTGAGTTAAAACTTAAAAACTACCCAATCAAATAGGATTAAGAAATATTTTCTCTAATATTTACTCTTGACTTTTTTTAGTACCTTTATAAAAAAAAAATCATGTGTCCATAAATGAAATAAAACTTCTATTCTTGTTGTGCTTCATTGATTAATTGCACATGACACATGGAACATGGTATGATAATGACAGAGCTCCTAATAAAAAAATATATTTATGTGAAGGAGGAATAAAAATGGAAAATTTTAACTCTTTTCAACTGGTTGTTTTTCTTTTATAGTATGTGAGACACTATTGTGTCTTTTTTTAATTAAATCATTCAGTTAAAATTACTTTCTTATAATAAGGTTATTTAATTTTCAAATACGAAAGAATAAAATTCTTAGAAAGACAGCGACAAATCATTCAAGGTTGTTTGCTTAAGCATTCCATCGATTAATAAACTTCTCCAATTCTATTATGCTTTTACTTAATCCAAACTTAGATGTGAAGTTTGCTAAGAATATTTCCAAAGTAAATTTGTTAAGTGGGTTTTTTAATTTATTTTTCGTGATTTTAACATTTTCATATTATTATAAGAAATCCATACACAATTTTATTAAATAAAAAAATTCTAAGAAATTTTAAAAAATTATATTTTTTATATTTTTATTTTCACTTAATTACGATGTTATTATGTGTCAGATAACTATATTTTATATTGTTAAGAAACAGTTTTTTTATAAAAAAAATATAAATCTAATTTTTTAAAAACTCTTCATACCACATATATTTGCTACAATGAAAAAGAAATTATAATTTAAAAAATCCTTAAAAAGAT
>PYAF01005492.1:1990164-2023727 GCA_007407185.1 Glycine tomentella
ATAAAAATTTATATTTTACCTACCAAAATATATTTATTGTTATTTATGTATTTTATATTTTAAACTAATACATAAAAATTCAAAAAAATAATCAATTTATTTTAAAAAATCGATATAATTATGCGATAAGGATAATTTTTTCATTTAAATATTTATATATTATATCACATTATTCATCTCAAACATATTTTATCTTCAAAAAAAAAATCCTCAAACATATTATATGATAATATAACTCTATCTAGTTTTCTTATCTAGTGTGTAAAAAACTATGAAATAGGAATAGAACTTATAAAGTTGGTCATATCTTATTCTCATCCGACTCTCTTATTCCATTAAGAGTTATTCAATTAAAAAAATATAAAATTAGTTTAATTTTATTCTTTTCCAATTTGAATTAAATCTTGGAACTTCCCTGTATCCCTATATGGTACACACTCATCCCAATAGGAATTGGGAAGCATGGGAAGAAACGAAAAGGTAAGATGAGCAGCACATGGTATTTCAAAGATTAGGTGTGCGGTAAAGCTCTGATTCAACCTGTAATGTTCTTCACATAAGTAAATACACATTGATTAATACTGTAGTATTTGTTTGAATTTTTCTTACCAACGCTTACATAAAATTTATTACAAAATAAATAATATCTACTAAATATAAAATAAATTTCACATTAAGCATTAAATTTATAAACTAACACAGTGTGCTTAAATTCTTGATAAAAAAATTTTCCTAAATCATAACTCAGACAGAAGTCTTATCTTGTAACTTTGATCTAAATCACGATTTTGACATTTTTATTTCAAATACAGGATGCAGATCTTCTGAAATGAATAACATTTCTTAATAGATAGAAATAAAATTAGTTTTATATTTATAATACAATATATAAATAACAAAATAGTTTTATTTTAATCATTATCCAAAATCCAAATGCAATTCTATTCCGTAAGTACAGAACTTTATTGAAGTGGTTTCGATTTGCATGGCCCATCTAATTTGTTAGTTAAAGGTAAAATTCTGTGGGCCGTGCTTACCTGACTCTCCACTGTAATTTACTTTATAAGTTCTATTCCGTCAACAATAATAATTATTGTGATCTCATTTTCTGAACGTAATTATTGTTTTTTTATTTTTTTTAATATTGTGATCTCTTCTGGGGGAGTCAAAACCTGAAAAGCATATTTCAAAATACAATCAAATATAAAAGAGAATAACCACTGATTCAACTGGAGTGAGGTTAATCTTATAAAGATTCCACTTATTACTATCCTAATCCTTCATAAGGATGTATATATTAACGTTTTAATCGTCCTTAAAGACATTTTGAAAATAATGTCCGAGTATCTCAATTTATTAGGAGTATCAGCAACATAATTTTTTTTCTACACTGTTCTAAATATATTTTTTATAGTGGCCAAAATATATATCGAGATTATTTTATTCTACAAATAAAAACTCATTTCTTTTATACAAAGGCAGATTTTTTTTACTCAAAATAATTTGAACAAGAAAGAATTAATTAATTTTTATTTGTGTCATGTGTTATTACCGTAAAATATATTTTTTATCAATAAAAAATTGAAAAACAATTTCAATACAATAACATATAATTGAATATAATAAAATAATAGAAACCGTTTTGCACCGAGAAAATAAAATTAAACTTATATATCTCTTTAGTCTTAACAAAAGATAATTTGGCATAAAATAATACTAAATTAATAGTATATATGATGGACAAAATTGTATGCTAAATAGGGTTCTAAATTGTAAGCATATCACATTTTTTTTTAAGCAAGCATATCATATTTATGAACAGGTAATCACAAAATAAATATTTTGACAACAGTTAATCACAAAATTATGGTCAAAACATTGGGTTTTTTTCCCTTGATTTCCCATGTCTCTATTTATTCCATTCTTTGAGTGTTTTTCCCCTTCTCTTCTTGGTCTGATAATCTTCAAGTCAATTCTACAATCAGTACAATGTATAGTTCTCAAGCCCTTGCCCAATAAATTATCTAATGAATGGGCTTTTGAATTATGTATGGGCATCTGGACTGATTTTGTGTAGGAGTTGATATTGGCCCGCTACCTTTGCTATTGGTCCCTATCAACATTTAAAAATTTCAAAAATACCCTTTCCCATTTTGTATAGCGGAAACACACTTTTGTTGCACTAGTGGGAGTGTGGAAAATATTGTACAATAAAAATGCGATTTCATTGTCCAATGCACAACTGAGTCGTACTTTTGTTGTACATTTTTTTCACACTCCAACTAATACAGTAGAATTATATTTTCGTTGTGTAGTTGGGTTGTGAAAATATTGTACAATTCTATTGTGTTACAAAATTTGTAGCACAATAGAATCATATTTTCATTGTGTTGACAAAACCGGATAAAAATACCATGCAGAGGTGGAGCTTCGTGAGGCAAGGAGGGAAGAGAGGGAAATAAGAAAGGAAGAAGAAAAGAAAGGAAAAGAGGAAAGGAAAGAATGAACAAAGGTTAATAGGAAAGGGTGGGTGTTAATGATTGGAGAAAATGGTATTTTGATCTAATTATGATAGGGGTCATTAGCAATTGTGGAGTGGTCAATATCAACCCCCATTTTGTGCTTTCATGTTCTTATCGGGAGGGGGCTTTCTTATTCTCATTTCCCTTTTTTTTCTTAGTATTTCCCTTTTGTTAATGAAGTTACACTCCAAAATATTTTTGACAAAAAATAAGTTTCTATTATATACTTTATTCAATGGAATTTTATTTGTTATAAATGTGAAAAAGATACAAAATAGGAATAAATTTCTCTTCTGTTAATTTTAAAAAAATAAAATAAAATTAACACAACGGAAACATATTATATAGTTTTTAAAATATATTTTTGAGCTATTTTTCAATCAAAATTAGAGACTTTTCTCGGTAATTAATTTATGTAATAGAAATTTATATAAAATCTTAACACAACTCATTGAAATAAAACCCCAATTACAATTGTAAAAACATTTAAATACTTGTTTGTAAATTTAGTTCTTGAAAATATTAGATGAAATGAAATAATTAACTTTTTTCTTCATTTATCTCTTACCATAAATGAAATCTTTATTTTATTTTATCATAAATGATTCGTCTCACACTTTGCCTGAAGAAAACTAAGTTGCTGGTCTGTTAGCTAATTATGGTTATTCTTTGGAGGGTCAATTGAAGATTTTTTATTTTGTTTCTTCCTCTTTGTATTGTGCTGTTTTAGTAGATGTTTCTTGGAGCGTGTTTTCGCGCGATTTTTAGTGTTTGGTTGGAACTTTAGCCCCTTTACACCACAAAAAAAAAAAAAAGTAATAATGTATAATCATAAATGTTTTTATATATCAAATATGTCATTAGTACATGTATTTTTTTCCTTTTTTTATCAATACATGTAATTTTTCTCTAAAGCAATAATTTTTAACATTCTATTTTTTTCAAACTTTTAATTAACACTCATTATTCTTCTCTTATCTCCATTTTATTTAACACATTATATAATTATATATTTATGTATAATTCTATTCTTATATATATCATATGTAATTGTTAATTATTTCATATTTTATTTTTTATAATTACTAAAAATATATAGAATAATTATTTTAATAGTTAAATAAATAATATTATAATTATAGTACTAATTATAACTAAATTAAAACTTATACATTTAATTAAAAATATAATCTAATTCTTAAATATATTACGTTATTTATTTTTATTAAATAACATATATATATACATTCATTAAATTAAAATATAATTAATAATTTAATTTATGTTTTATTTAAACATATGAATAAATATTATTTTAAAAAAATATGAGATAGATTCTTTTTGCCTGGAGGGTGTTCTTAACGAGGATAGCCTCAACATGTGGAGAGGGATATGATCTGGAATGCCTTTTCTTTCTATTTAAACAGAGATTGACTCGGCAACTTTAAAATTTAGGAGGAGGCAGAATCCATTTTCAGAGGAGTTTCCCTAATGAAACCCAATAAAAATAGGATTGGGTTACATTTTTTTACCTATTTTTTTTATAAACCCAAATCTGTCGCACCTATAGTATAGGGTGAATGGAGATAGGCAAATCAGTGCAGTTGCCACGACAACCAAGAGAGAACCCAAACTGAAACTATAGACAAACTCGGGTCATGTCCATGGTTTTAAGAGATCGTTGTTTTATACCTCAAGACGTGCAACAACATCAATATTTCACAAAGCTCAAAATTTTACAAAGAAAAAAGAACAAGTAACAGAATTTAATTAAAAGAGCTAACAACGGTAATACCCAGCGAGACAATGGAACTAAAAATGAGGAGTATGCATGCATGACACAAAGTTTGTGGTTATTGGTTGTCTTCGGTGGTGGCAAGTGAAGGCGAAAGCGAAGTGCGCGAGCGAGCCTCATCATAATCATCTCCGAGCGGCGACTGCTCCACCCTGATCTCCTCAATCATCTTCACAACCTCCAACATACACGGCCTCTTCTCCGCCTGCGCCGCCACGCACGCCAGCCCCACGTTCAGCATCGCCACCAACTCATCCTCAATGTTCTTGTACCTCAGCAGCTCCTGGTCAAACACCTCCGAAGTCCACTCTTCTTTCACCACCGACTTCACCCACTTCGGAAGATCCACCTCACCTTGCTCCTCCACGCGCGGCCGCGCCGGAGATGGGTACTGCGTCGACGGAGCCCTCCCCGTCAGAACCTCCAACAGCAGCACCCCGAAACCATACACGTCAGCTTCTTGAGACAGCCTCTTCACCTCAACTTGCTCCGGCGCCCTGTACCCTCCCAACCTCGCAATCGCGTGAACGGGGTTTAACAGCAATGATAACCCAAAGTCAGAGATTAAAGCGACGCCGTTCTTATCGAGAAGCACGTTGGAAGATTTCACGTTCCCGTGAGGTATTTTTGATGCGTTATACTCCGCATGAATCCGTGCCAACCCTCTAGCCGCACCTAACACCAAACTTATTCTTGTGGTCCAATCTAACGGAATCCTTCCTGGTCCCCGGTTCCCTATATATAATACAATCAAGGTTATCAACTCAAGAAAAGTTTATTATGAAGGATCATGTCCCATCAGAACTCGCTAGAGTTTGAGTTTAACGTAAATTAGTAATCAGTTTTAGTATATAAAAAAAAAAATGAGGAATAAGTGAATAACTAACCATGAAGAAGAGCATGCAAGCTTGCATTGGGGAGATAATCATAGACAAGAAGCTTTTCTTCCTTAGCGTAATAATAAGCTCTGAGTCTAACAATGTTGGGGTGCTTGAGCTTCCCTACAACATCCATGTACTCTTCAAACTCGTTTCTCTCGCAGGGGTTAGCGTCTTTGAGTCTCTTCACAGCAACGGTGCAGCCGTCATCGAGCACCGCTCTATAAACAGTTCCCAGGCTTCCTTTTCCGAGCATCTCCGCCGAAGCTCGAAGCAGATCCTCCAACTCAAACTGGTTCCTCCTATCGAAAAACACAAGCTTGCTTCTTTCCGTCTCAGTATTGGTCCCATCGCTGTCTCTATCAAAGTTTCCACCGTTCCCATACACCTTCTTCTCGCTCCCACTGCTACTCCCACTCTTCCTCTTGGCACTCTCGCTCCCCACCACCGAACCAGAGGTGGAACCTCGGGCGCAACAATGCGCCACCACGAACGACGTCGCCACCAGCACCGCCACGCAAACCGCCACCACTATCGCCACAATCACACCGGCGCTCAATCCTTTCTTTCTCGGAGTGTCGGGAACGGTTACACTACTTGTTTGCGGGAACGAGCTCGGTTTTGCAGGGACGGTTATTGTAGTCTCTGTGTCTGGCTCTGTTTCGGAGCATTTAGGTAGCGGGGTGGACCCGCAGAGGGCGTGGTTTCCGGAGAAGCTCGCATTCCCGAATTTGGTGAGCATGGAATCGGAGACGTGGCCTCGGAGTTCGTTGTTGGTGACGTTGAGTTCGGTGAGGTTTTGGATTGAAGCTGAAAGGTCGGGGACGTGGCCGGAGAGGGCATTGTTCTGTAACCTCAGCGTGAGGAGGTGGGTTAGTTTCGCGAATTGTGTGGGGATGGGGCCTCCGATGTTGTTGTCGGAGATGTCGAGGCGGAGGAGGAGGCGGAGCGAGGATATCTCCGGCGGAATCTCGCCGGAGAAGTCGTTGCGGGAGAGGTAGAGGAGTTCCAGGCTTGTGCAGTTTAAGAGAGGTGAAACGGTGCCGTTTAAGCGGTTTTCGTGGAGGTCGAGGAAGCGGAGGTAGGTTAGTGTGGAGAGGGAGTCTATTGGACCACGGAGGTTGAGGGAAGGGAGGGTGAGGCCCACTACCCTGCCGTTTGGGGAGCATTCGACGCCGCGCCATACGGCGGAGCAAGCGTCGGCGCCGGTCCAGTTGGTGAGGAGGTTACCGTGGGTGTCGGTTTGGAGACGGAAATCGGTGAGTGCGCGTGTATCGTTCTGCCCTGCACCCTCTGCAGCAACACAGAGGGTGCACAAGCACAAGGTCAGTGCCAGGATTATGAGACAAAGACAAACCTGTTTCATGTTATGGTGTGGGAAGGGAGGGAACGATGGTGGTGTTTTTAATTTAAAAGAAATTTCAGATTTGGGATTGGCAAACACAATGAGAATGATTGGAGAGAGTGTGTGATTGAGGAAAAGTGTTGAAGCTGTTGCTATTATAGGTCGTGGAGAGGTAATTAATAAGGACTGGGGGAATAATATGATTAAAGGTAATGGGATTTGGAAGGGGTGGGTGCTAGTGTCTATGATTGCTATTGTCCTCTTCTTCATAATAATAGAATCAGTGACACGAGGTTGCTTTTTCTTTTGCTTGGCTTCTTATGCTAAAGGGAAATTATAAAATAAAATAAAATGTTGTGGTTCTTGAATCTTTGATTGATTGACTCTGCCTGCTGCTTTGTTCCCTTATGTTTGCATTGCAGTACTAACGTACTAGGGAATTTAAATAGTGTAATGGAATTAAAAATACAACAGAAGCTGAAACCAATGTGAAATGTTATCCTAATAATTTTTATAAGCCTGCAGTAATCAGTATTATTGTATTTTGTTTATGCTATGTGGTTCGATTAGTGAGGCTAGCTAACCAATTTGAAGCCCTCATGGTCATGGGTGTCACTGTCTATGAGAATTTGAAGCTGATATTCTGGATAAATTACTTTTCAGCTTTTCTGTCCAAAGGTGTATTCACTCCCACGGTCCCGACTTTATTTGGAGAGAACTCAAAAAAACTACTATATTTTACGTTACATTGGCAGGAAATTCATCAATCGGCATAAAGCATGTGCAACAACAAATTTAAACTAAGGAGAGTAACTAACTGAGTAACCATCATATTTGTACTGTTGAAACTCAATTTCATATCTGAAAAGTAATGTTTTACACTTAGATTGTTCATATTTCCTCTTAACAATTCTGGTTGGAATTAATTAAATCACAAGCTAGAAGCTACAAGTCCAGAACCTCAGCGAACATAATTATTTTCTTTAGAGGGCTTCCCATCTGTTGAACTTGCATTCTGTGCACAACCAAGTCCATAGTTCTTGATATATTACTGATCATACATAATTCTTATCAAATTAATGAGTTCACATGTCCTTCCAATGATGCAATTGATAAGGTTTTTTGGGCCCATAAAGGTCAATTTTTTTGAGTTATTATGCAAGGGTAAAAGGGGTTCACTGTTGAAATCATCCGGTCTAGAACAACTCATCCTAAACCTACATAATTATAGGTGATTCCTCTGCTCTTTTTATTCTGTTTTATATTCCTTTTCCTCTCACTCATCAATAGGTTAATAATACCACTACCCTTTTTCAAGAATTGTTTTCCCCAGTAATTACGGCACGCAGAACTACTTAAGACACAGGATCCACACTCAAACAGTTATTTCCCCTTAAGCAAGTACATCACTTCTTTTTTAAGATGAGAAAACTGAAAATTTGAACTGGCTACATGCAACAGGAAAATCTTGTGTGTTCCTGTTTATGTGAATGTTGTGGATTTTTCATTTCTTCCTTCACTGAAATTTATTTTGGTGGGGAAAGAAGCAATTGAAATTAAATATACCTTGTTAAAAGTCCTAGTCTCAATACTAAGTACTCTAAATTTTAGTTTACCATATTATAAAGAACTAGTTCGTTCCCCTAAACCTAACCTAATCAGGTTACCCCAGTTTAGTTGTTACTAACAAGTATCGACCCTTATTTCTAAAAATTTCTTTGGATTTGGATCCCACATTAGTTGAAACGTTGAGCTGTGGACCACTAGGCATTGACACTGTGAATGCAATTAATCTGTGCAACTTTTTACTGCTCATGATATCCGCAATTTAACCGGATAAATATGATTAATTCTCTCGGACAAACTTTAGAGGCTTTCACCAAACGAAAGTGATGCATTATTTGGTTTGCCCGCTGCTCCTTCTTTTTTCCATGTTGTGGAAGAAAAAAAGTGCCCTCTGGTTTAAGTCATGCACAAGCAAAGTTTTTCTCACATCAGACCCTGAACTCAAGCATAGAATTCAATGATAAACATGCAAATGCAAGGGACATGACTGGAATTCAAGCTTTCGTTTCACGACAAAAATTGACCTAGCTAGTCAAAACCCACCGACTATAGTACAGCAGTTGTCCAATAAAGTTGAAAGAAATATGTTTGACACCATTATATTATAAGACACGTAGAAAGATAAAGGAAAATGAGAAAAAAAAAATATAAGTACTATAAAATTTATGTTGTGACAGAAAAGAAGATAAATAAAAATGAAAGATATTGATAGTGTTTTAAATAAATAAATATTTAAATATCATTCTTGTGATTGAAATTTGAAATTGTCGGTCATCAAAATAGTTACTTTTGATTTGAGAGCTTTATTCTTCGTATTTTAGCGCAAAATTGGCAGATATAAGTTGATCAACCCTCACCATGCACACCTTTTCAAGGATTTGACTCTTTGAAAATAACACGTATTTATATTTATAGGATAAAATGTTAAATTAAAATAATTATTGATTAGAATTAGGAAAATAAATTCCAATATTTTAATCAACATTATAATAAGACATTTAGAATAACAAATTCCTAGTTTTTAACCCTTCTTTTCTCTTCCTGTGTATAGTAGTTGGGTTAGAGCATGTGGATTTTTGTTACGCATAAAAAAAAGATGATGCGCGTGATGGGTAATGGCACATGGGTGGGGGCAATGGGTGGTACACTGGTACCGGTTCCCATCTCCATTCGAAGCCTTCCGTAGAGTTTCCACCAGTATGGTAACGAATGTTGTCGCAGAAAGTGAAGGAATGGTTTCAGCTTTTTTCTCTTTCATCGTGAACAATGGTTGCTGCATTAAGAATTTATAATGACACCCTAAAGAAAAAGGGTTAATAAAGCAGAGGGTCGAGGCGAGATTGGCGTTCCAAATTTAAGAGGAGCACTGGTTTGATATTTTGCTTTGAGCGGAGCACAATCTTTCTAACACAAGTTTTTTATTAGTTACAATTTATGTAGATTGCATTAGTTGGGAAATAACATTCAAAGAATTACACTCTTATTCACATGTTTAATGATATCTACATAAATTTAACCTGACAAAAAGAATGTGTGCAAAAAAGAAATTGTTAGAAAGTGTCATTGTAATATTTATCCTCGTTTTCATGAATTCTATAACTAGAGTCACCCGTCCGTTGCCAATGAGTGATTTCACTTTACCTATGTTGTAAAATTAGGAATGCGTAATTTTAATATACATTCATGTTGAAGGAGGCATTTATCTTAATTTTACACGAGACATTAACCTTCCCAAATTTCTTAATGTAAATTAACGAATATAATCCTATCATTGCCTATTAATTAAAGTATAAAACATTTCACATAAATCCCAAAATATTTTGCTATAAAGTACTGATCATACAGAGCGATTATATGCTCCAAGCTTCCAACCAATGACTTCCTTGATGTTTTAGATCCGTGATCCTTACATTTAAAACAGAAAATAATACTGTTAATAATTATGGAATGTGAAATACAGAGCGTATGAGTTTTTGAGTAATTTACTTGTATTAGTGATTCCTAAATTTAGAAGTTGCTTGTTACTAGAACGAGATTCGATCTGGATATGTTGTATAAACTAAGGCAATAAATAATAATTTATATGTTATTTTTAATATAAAATAACTGTTTAGCGTTAATATTTATGGAATGATAGATATGATTATTCATACCAATTTCTATTGTCTAAATTGACAAAGAAATTTCTCGTCAGTTGCTGATGAAACAAGACTCGAGAAAGCGCAACAATAGCAGAAACGGGCAGAATTCATGTTTTTATCATTCGAAAATGGAGCAAAGAACAGAATCTGAGTTTAAGAACTTTGTGCATTGATAAAAGCCAAAGTGCTCTATATACATCATGCATATATAATTGTGACAAAACCAAGTGTTCTAGTAACTTGAGCTTATCTAACTTCAAAGAGATAGACGAGACGTGCTTGATGTCCTCACAAAGAAATACTAGTAGTAATTTGCAAATAAAGACCAAAAAACTGTGTCAGATTGCAATGATAATAGTGTTGATTTTGACTTACATTTATTGATGCAACTGCCACGGTTGAGCATGGATTGGGAAAATTAAAACGAAGATGGAAAATCAGGCGACAAAAGCACAGTAATTTGTGACAGCCGGCAGAGACAAAGGATTGTGGCAATTCTACTGTCTTAGATTCTCTGTTTATTGGGAAGGTAAGTTGCATGCCGATTTAGTGTAGCAGTTAACATTGATTTGATTTGAATTTGATATGTATTTATGTATGAAATTACTACAGTTACAGAACTGTGTTCGTTATTCGGAGGATATTTCAAATATATACGCGAATACTAATTAAAGAGATGTAAGGTGCATTCCTCCATCATGGTGTCATTAATACACGATTCACAGGTATTGTTTTTGAAGGGTCATTTTTCAATATTTCCTATAACTCTTTTGTGCGCCTGAATATCTAATTTGTCCAAAGGTGAGTTTAATTGAACCTTTCTAAAGAAGACATTGCTTTCCTACCTTGTCTCCTTTTCTTTAAATGGAATAATTAAAAGTTAAATCAGGTTGTTGAGTGTATCTGATTTTTTTATTGCCTAAACCTTGTTTTCGAGGATATGGAAAATAGAGGATAATATTTTCGAGGTCTTGAAATGATTCTTTGGCCGAGAGACTTTTACATGTAACCTACAAAATAAGTTTCAAGGTTTTAAAGGTATTTAGAAATGTAAACATTTATTGATATTCATAAAGCATTTTTGGAAAAAGTCATACTCATCCCTTATAAATAGGAAGATTTGTGAAAAAGTTGAATAATCCGTCTTGGCAAAGAAGCTCATCTCCAAGAGCAATAGTGGGAGAACTCTTGTATCCCCTTTGAAAGAAAAATAAATAGTTTACTATGAGACATTCATCTAGTTTTCAATGCAAGTACAATGAGAGTCATACTAGCAACCACAAAATACTTTAATTGGTAAGAAACAATAAACAGTGAATTTTTAAATGTAGATCTTAACAAAACAACATTCATTAGACAACCTAAAGGATTTGTGAACCCTACGTACCCTACCTCAGCACACATGCAAACTTACATGTCCCATTTATGGCCTAAAACAAGCACCGTGATCGTGATATGATAAGCTAAGAAAGGCCCTGCTAAGGTCTGGGTGGTCAAGAACACTACAAAAGTGACTTTTCTTTCTTCATTCTCGAGTAAGGATCATATCACATTCTTCCTCATCTATGTTGATGATGTAATTATAATTGGTAGTCTTTAGCTCATTTGAGGCTATGTGAGTTCAACCTAGTTTCATCACATTAGATAGGGAAATGATTTTTGTACATCATTCTCTTTTCGCGATATTTTTCTATCATTACAGGATTTAGATCAATCTTTATGCATGAGTTTAGATGATATAATAAAGATATGTAGAAATTTTGTGTAAAGTTTGATATGTTATGTAAGGTATAATTTTTTATAACATTAATCGTACACTTATTCTCTCTTTGTTACATTAATCATTTTATATGCATTCTCCATTCTTTTATTATTTCACTCTATTGTTGGATAATTTTTTTAAGATAATTTTTGTATCAATATCTAGAAAGAATGAACAATTCAGCAATAAACAAAATCTAGAAACAATGAAACTTACCCTGACGCTCACAAAAGAAAGAGAAAATTTCAAACAGAGCTAACACAATTTAAAATACCTACATCATCATACACATCAAACGTCTTGAGAATCTTTTTTGGGGAACAAAGGAATATGCTTAAAACCTATCACAGCATATATATATATATATATATATATATATATATATATATTTTGCTAAACAACTTATATTTTATTTTGGGTCTGGGTGAGGGAATGCCATTATTTGGAACTATTATACCCGTTGGCTTGAGATGTGGTTTAATTGAACTTAAAATTTACTACAAGAACCTTGGTCAAATTAAGTCAAATAAACACCAAACTATTTAAATATAATTTCAACCAGAAAATGTTAAAATATGTAGGTTGACGAATAAAACTTAAATATAGTATTACAAACAGTATTGATACAATTTTCTAATTGAAATTACTTTTTTATTTCAATAATTGTTATTCTTTGTATTGAAAGCTAAAATTAACTGTTTTTATTAAGATAAAATATTAATTTTAATTAAGAAAAACATCAATAAAACCTGAGATATTAAATTTATAATTTTTGTCATAATCTAGTTTAGCTTAAAATTTTTGCTACATATTGATATGTTAGTATCATAGTGTGCGCTTATATTCAATTTTTTTAGGTTGTTTATTTGGGCGAAAATTAACTTTTATTATAAAAAATAATTATTAAGTACATTAATTAGTTTGGTGTTCTCATGTTCTGCGTTTAAAATAGCTTAGAAATGATTTTATTAAATTTTTACAATTTTTTTCCTTAAATTTCAACTTAAACTGAACGTTAACCATCTTTTTTTTTTGTTCGATATAAAACTTGCACCAAAAATTATAATGGCTATTCGCAGAACCCAACTTTAGACTGGACTATATCAACATAAAGATCATCCAAAAGAATCTGTCAAAAAAGAAGAAGATCCAAAACAAGTCTAAATAAACAATAAAGAATTAAAGACAATCAATGTCCGGTTAAAAATGAATCTCCTCGAAAACCTCGGACAAGGCTCTTTAAATCCCTTTCATATATATATGCGAGATAAAATAAATGAATCATGCGATGGAATTTTAAGAAACTAAATCAATAATGGTGTAAAATTATAAATTTGTCATTGTAAAAATTTTATTTTGGCACAATGTTAGTACCATGCTACGGAGATAAAATAGCGTGTCCTTAATCATATTGTTCTAATTTACAACTGTCGACTAGTCAGCATTTTTAACGAAAAAAATATTGTAAACGGCATTTCATTAGTTAGCAATATTTATGTCTTAATATTTGATTGGATGGTGGAAAAGAAAATGATAGAGGAGGGAAATTCTTTAGAATCGAATGAGATTTAGTTAGTTCTCCATTATGTTTAAATTTTGTGATTTAAACATGTGAAGGCCCAATTATTTAAATATTCTTTGCAATGGATGGTCCATTGATTAAAGCCAGAGAAAAAAGACTTAAAACTTAAAAGAACTTAAAAAAGATTATTCATGGGACAGCGAGCTAAAAAATGTTCAATCGTACTGAATTCAATCAAAGACAACTTAAAAAAAGCATAATGAGCCAAACATTTTACACTCAACAAACATTTATTAGCTTAAATTTATTTGGATAAATTACTTAGTTTTTAGGCTGAATAATTAGTTAAGTCTATTTTCTTTTTTTATGTAATTTTTGAACATATTTTTGTTGAAATAAGTTCGGGTGTTTTTTGGGCGTTTTCTGTAAGTGTTACTATCACACTCTCACCATGATTTGCAATACAACCTTAGTGTTGTTTTAATATAAAAAAATTGTATTCATTAATTCACTATTTCTACAAAAATTAAGTAATAATCAATTTTTTAAAAGTAATCATCAAATATATTTACCCCAGAACATCATTATGCTTATCCTCTTTTGATGGTATGAGGAAAAGAAAATTACAGTGCTTAATTATGGAAAAATAAAGGAAAAGGAAATTCAGAAGAAGGAAATTCAGAAGAAGTTTAACGCACATTTCTTATTCACTATTTATCTCGATTTTTCAAACAATAAAAAAATCACGTGAAACATCTATTGCTAATTATAGAGATAATTTTTCTTAGTTAAAAAAATGGATCTAATATGCTTTCCATTATTTTTAACAGAGACTGCCAGCCTCTGATAGAGAGAGAGAGAGAGAGAGAGAGAGAGAGATGCATAGTTTCACGTTAAATTTGATCTTATGCTACCAATGGAAGGGAGTTTAGTCATCAGTGTGAGAAGGTTTGATAGACAGAACTCGGAAGCAGATGAAAAGGAGCATAATAAAGCAATACTAAGATCTAACAAGTACGTACTTCCCTAAAAAAAATAATCTAATCAGTACTTCAGTTTGATTAAAATCAAGCAAGTTGCATTCGAATATTCTCTGTCTTTCAAAAACTCCATTATTTTAAACAGTGTTTTAACTAAGGCAATTGACTAAAAAGTCGTATTATTTTTTACATCATAAATTTGCTAATGAAGAAAATTCATTATGCATGCTGAACACATCTAATGTAAATACCTTATAAACTAAATTGCCTAAGAATAGAATCAACGCACTAAAAATAAAGCCACTATTCGGCAAAGCCTCCCATTTGAAAATGATAGCTATAGGGCGCCGGTAACATTAACCTTCAGACATTGTCAAGTGCCAACGTCAGTTTATAAAAATTCATTGTACATTCCATTCTTTCTCAAACGAACACCATTAAAAGATCTAGTGCTAGCACAATCCAGTGTATCTCTTGTGCCAACTTTTGTATCAATCCTGCACACATAGTTGAGAGCTACAAGAAGATCAATTATTGCAGCCTCAGTTTTTGCTTGATTTGCAAAGTAAAGAGTTTGGACAAGTAAAACATTTGTGTTGAAAATCGATTGCTCCTTCTCAAAATTTCTCTCAGAATGCCAGCTTATCATGTTATGTGCCAGAGGAGCCAACCAATCCAATATCTGTGCAAGCAACAGATTCCATTCGGCAGCAAGGTTTGCATCATTACCATTGGAAGATGATTTACTTTTCGCATGGCACTTAAGCTTAGCCCTTAGAGCAGTTCTTACAGTAGTTGGAAGCATATTGTACAGATCATCTCTTGTTGCAAGATCCACCAGGTGAGGTGATGACACCATCCTCTCAATCAATACAATCATATTTGCATAATGTAGGGCAAGAGCCGCATCACCAAGGGTAAGTGAAGATGCCTTTAACCGGTTTTTGATGGATAATTTAGAATATATTCTAATTCTGTTGGAGGGAGATAACTTGTCCACTGTTTTCATTTTATCAATAGATTTCAAATGACAATCAGTCAACCTCATAGAACCACCATTTGTCTGCATACAGCTCTGTATGACAGGAGAATTGTTTGCAGCAGACATACAACCTTTGAAGGCCACAATATGTCCTAACTGCTTGCTTTCTGAATGCAGGTTGTTTCGGAATAAAGCTGGTTCGTGACGAGCTTGCTGCAGTTTCTTTTTTCTTCTGCCTTTGTCAACTAATAAGCCTGATTTAGATACTGGCCTCCCCCCAACAGGTCCCGAATTGAAGCCATAGAGATCATGCTCCGAAGGATGTACAGAAGAATGCATAACAGAAAAGGAATGACTTCGTAGAAGATTGTTAGCATTCATATGCTGATAATCATTTTGTTCTTCAACAGTTGATGGGTGATTATTTGCAAAGACAAGTATGATCCTCTCCAGGATTGTAAATAGTGATCTTGCCAACAACCGGACAACATAGTCATAACTTCTATTCCATGGAGACATGTCTCTCAGATTCCTCACCTCCTGGCGCTGCAACATGACCTTCTTGTGAAACTCAAGCAATTTCACCTTATGCAATTCCGGATTTGCCTGCCTTCTCCTGAAAGTCTGTTCAACCTCTGCTAGCACCTCAACCTCTTGGCAAAACTGTGTCATAGCGGCAACAAATTTTTCCATTTTCTTCACTTTCCTCTCCATCTTTTTCCACCTATACTCCCACCCAGACCATTGGAAATAATTCTGAGCCGGGTTATGAACAAAATGTTCAAAACGATGATAAACTGGATCCATGCACTTCTTACCCAACCTAGCCACAGACCGTGCCAGAGATTGAAAGTTATCAAGTATCTCGTTCAATGCAAGTTCCATCAAGTAATCATCATCGTCAGACACCAGCGTTTTGACTCCAACTGAGTTCAATATCCCTTCCCTCATACTCAATACCTCCACATCACTCAAAGATTGCCATAAATTAACCACCTTCCACATCAACCCTGCAACTTCTAATGCCAAAACTCCAACTACTGCCTTGTTATCTGATGCACTCTTGCGAGAGACTGGCCACAAAACACTGAACCATGACCCGTTCACCGTTTCAACCCCCATTGACACTTGAATCCCCAATCCAATGTATTCACCTAATCAACAGTCCTAATGCACACTCAGTATCCTGTATGCAACCAAACCCACTAATAAAAATTAGAAAGTCAAAACAGTGAAACACACAATGTCATGAACACACCAGATATAGAAAATCATGGATTAAGACAGTAATAATTGCATAATTATGAAAACTGAAAATAGAAAGTAAAAAGAAAAGAAGAAAAAACCCTAATCCCCAATTGTCGTCTTGGTCATGAATAAGCCAAAACCATGAGGTCAATATAGACTAATAGAGTAATTCAAACTCACTTGAGAGAAGACATGAACCTACCTTCAAGGGCCCATAACCCACTTTTAAAAATTCAAAATTTTTGTATCTTTTGTTGTCATTCACCATGTTTCTAATCTAGCCAACCAAAGGCAAGGACAAGAAAGAGCTACCGAGTAAGACATGAAACAAAACATGATAGAGAGAGAGAGAGAGAGAGAAGAGAAACAAAAACATACCTTGGAGTGGCATTGAGTTGAAGGAGAAGAAATTGAGGCGTGGGGAGAGAGAGAGGGACCACAAAGCTGAAACGGTAACGGAGGAGTGAAGAGTGAGTGATTTGTGGATGTGGGGAACAAGATAAATAGAAAGAGAATTCACGTTGACAGTTCAGGCTTGATTGAGTTTGGTTATTGCTCCTTCAATTTGAGTGTGTCTCACGCTGGATGCGGAGATGCCACTGCTCTTTCTTTGGCGGCCCTTTTAACTTTACCTCGTCAACATTCGGGTTTTGATTTAGCATGAGTTTCATTTTAAAAATTACTAGCTTTCAACCAATTCATGTTGGAAAAAAAAGAGAGTGAATGTTATAAAGAAAAGTAAATTATAGTACTACTACTATTTAACTAGTATTTATAATAACATATGTTGATATATGTCAAAGACGTCTAATGTATAGAAATCTTATAACATACTTTAAAAGATTAGATTTATTCATTGATAAAGTGCGGAGAACTAAATGATGTCTATAATAATCACGAATACTTTGTAGTTTCAAATTACAAAGGTAGTGCATAAAGATTGTCCAAAACATTGTCTCTTGAAAGTTCAAATTTTCTTGTTCAAAAACAATTATTTAATACCCCGAAGCAGTAAATTTTATACATTACTTAATACGCAAAAGCAGTAAAACAAAAGATCAAAAAAGTTGTAATATTGTTATAATGTGAAGAAAAAATGTTAACATAAATACAAAAAAAAATTATATATAAAAAAAAAAGATAGATTGTTTTGTACATAAAGTAATAACTACACAGTAAGACAACTATTGTACCGTAACATTCAAAACATTCATCTAACTCTAGAAAAAAGGCATATGTAGAAAGACTCATATATGAAGAAGAAGAAAACTTTCTTGTACATTAAAGACTTTATCAAACATTTTTTTTTCCTTCTTCATTCATTTTTTTTAATTTAATTGTATTAGTTCCTAAATACTTTGTCCAATTTTAGTTTTTCTGCTGTTTTCTCTTTCTTTTTCCCCTGATAAAAAAAACTTTCATTTAACATTTATTATATACTCGTAATAGTATTAGTTCTTTTTTACACGCCCTTCTTGTTTTCCTCTAAATAACTAATTAAGAGTGAGTTTGAAAAAGATTTTTCAAGATAAAATACTTGAATTTTTTATAGAGCCTCGAAGAGACTTGTGTAAATAAAAGTTTAGTATAAGGGATATCAGTTATATTTTGAACTTGTTATGGCATTTTTTTTATCAGGATAAGTTTCTTGTGTGTCTCTCTTATTCATCTCACTCAAATCTTGTTTTCCTAACTAATGAAAATATTTATGAAAAAAATGTTCTATTTAAAAGTTCACAAAACAATTTTGTCATAATACTAATTTTTCAAAGATATCACTAAATCAGATAGTTGCATGTCTAAAAAAAATAATTATTTTCTAAAATGCACAAGCTAATATATTAATTATAACATAATTTACGCTACTAATATATAATATAATTTTAAAAGGTCTAAACAACAATGTTAAATCTTTTTTTTAAGTTGAATTGCGTGGTGGGAGTGGGACCAAATGGGTTGTTGGGTTGGATTGTTTGTTGTAGTTGGTACGTATGAGCGCGTTTTTTATTCGTTTCTTTAACTTCTCCGTCGTCTCATTCTGTCAGTCACAGTTGGGGAATTTTAAGGGAGTATATGCCTGTAACGGACACACTGTGGCTGTTGAATGCATGAGAACAAAAAATCCTATCGGTGAACGCTGTTGGCTGGTTAATGGTAATCGTTTGTTTTTTTCCTTTTGCAACTTAATTTGCAAGGCATTTGGGTATTGCTAATTCATGGACAATTCATTGATCAATATATAAAATATGTAACAGGGTACAATGATTTGGAATTACTCTATTTACAAGTTTCTATGTTAAGCTATAAGGGAATTATTTGAGTTTGTTCTAAATATTGCTAACAATATTTGTATTAACCATGCACGGAGAAGCAACAATGGTATTTACGTCTCCCTACACTTACAGCGTAGCATCCTATTAAGAACTAGCTAGGAAATAAGAACACGGTCAACTTGACAATAAGGTTTGGAACACTGTCCCAAATGACAAGATGATATTGATACTTTCAAAGATAGTTCCAGCACTACAGCAAAACAAAACAGGTACATTAGTGAAGGAAAGAACTTGGCGCGCGGCTTATACTAGAATATTTAACATGGCTGTTACGTTAAAAAAATCTACTCATGTAGGGCTATATTTAGCATCAGCATTTATAATAATGAGGCTCTCATTTTTCTACCTCTTTCTATTAGTGTTGATACCCAAAAATTGTATTCATTGAATCGATCGAAGACATGACTTTTCACTTTCTATCCTAACAAATATATTTCTCTGTGAAATTTTTAGAATCAAATAATCCGTTAGAGAATTTTTAAAGCGGGTGCTTCATGAGTTACTTAATAAGTAAAGTTACTTAACAAGTTTTGACTAATAAATGTCCTGACAACGTATTGTTCAAGGAGTTGTTTATATAAATATGTGTTGCTTAATTCATTATTACTAATTAAATAATTATTTTCAATTACAAAATTTAACGTGTCTTAAGTTAAATACTAACTCTAGAAATTTTAACAATGAAATAAATTTTTGTGTAAAATTTTAAAATCTATATAATATTAGAGGGCTCACAAAATTAAAATAAATAATTCACTTAAACAATCATGCATTCATTCTAGATGTTCTTATATGTTATTTTTAATCAAATTAACATTTTCAACTTGAAGACACTAGTTAATTTAAAATCTTGATTCAATATCATCGATCAAGATTTTAATAAGTTAGATTTAGCATTCAACTTGACAAAATTCAATTTGAGTGTAATCTTAATTTTGTAATTTTGTTGCATTTAACACTTATTAGATTAATTAAGTGTGAATCGAACTCAATTTAATTTAAAGAAAAGTCAAGGGCACTGAGTGTTACTTGATTTAATTCTCTGAAGATAACCAAATTAGATTAGATGGGATGTAATCTTTCTTTTTTATGCAAAATGGGATGTAATCTTTGAATTTAAACCCATATGAAATTCAAAGAACTTTACAATATCTGCATGAATAAAAAAATATTTCAAAAAAAAATTTATGCATGAATAAAAAAAATATAGCATTTAAATTCAAAATTATAAATGTGCAGAGCAACTGTAAATGTAATTCAGAAAAGTTATAGAATCTTAAAGAAAACATGAAAACTAGAGTACGTACGCGTACAGCAAAATGTTAATAACAACTAAATGTAAATTTGCAAGAAATTTAAATAAAGATGGAAATGAATGAAATAAAGAAAGATGCAAAAAGAATGAAATAAAAGTAGGGAGGAATGCAAATAAATTTAAATTAATGAACGAAAATGCAAGAATTGGAAATGTAAATTGAAAAGAAAATAAAGAAAAGTAGACGAATAAACTCAAGAACTAAATGCTGAAAAGATAAAGAATTGGAAGATAAATAAAAGGAATAAAAAAAATGGAAGAAATGTAAAATCTTATATTGAACCTTGGTTGAAAACGTATACATTAACTTTTTTTTTATCCGTAAAAGAAATTCGTATACATTAACTCTTGAACCATTAGCAACTAACCAATGTGTATGATAACATTAGTGAATTAAATTTGTATGTTGCTATTTGAGCTAACCAATGTGTATAGTAAAACAGGAAATTAAAAGTAACAACTAACAATTAATTAATTTATCATTCTTAATTTTAACTAATTGACAAATAGAGAATGGAATCATCTAAGTTTTTGAATCTCCCAACTAATCTCTGTATATCCAACACAAGTATGCTCACAAATATTGAAGTTCGAAATAGCTAATTTTTCTAATTTAGCTTCTAATGGACCTTATTAACAGTTAAAGAGTGACACACGGCCCATCCAACTGATTCACAAAACATTTTTAGGTCATGTATGTATACTTCAGGCTTATAATTTTCTCGAAACATATAGAAGAATCTATTCACCGTGTGAATTTTTAAGCAACCTTTGCCTCAAGAAACTGCTTTCTAATGTCTTCAATTTGTTCTCTTCAGAATAGCCAACAAACCATGCAACACAGAAGCTACAACATGCCTCTGTCTGATTTTGATTAACAAACAAGAAATACCGTCAAAACTTAAAAGTCAGTTTTCAAGACAAATCTTACCCCTTCCATGAGGTTTTTATTTGCATGCAGTGGGTTAGCCTAGTCTAGCTAATCATTAAAACTATTGATTGAATCGTGGCGTTCAATTATAAATACCTATCTATCATAAATTTGAAGGAGAAAAATAGAATCCTTACCCTCAATAAGTCGACAGAGTAAGATATACTTTTTTTAAAAAAATAAGACTTAAGTTTCAAATAATATTAATTTTTTTATACAATTTAATTGATTGATAATGTATTTTATATTAATTAATTTTATATTAAAAATACTTTTCACTAAAAAAGAAAGAAATAATAACAAATATTAAAAAATATTAATAATAAAAGATCATTTTAAAAAAATTTAAATTTAAAATAAAATTATTATTGTTAATTAAATTTATATATATATATATATATAAGAAGAAAGAAGGAAAAAATGTGCAGATATTAATATTACCTTTATCAAGCTTACTAGCTCACACGTGTTAACCCAGAGCTGCAACACGTGGCACAGACTTCTAGCATAACCACGAGAGCTGGAAGGCTGCAACATATCCTCCACTTCCAGTACATTCTAGTCACCAAATATGTCAAACACCGAAGCTCTTATAAAAGCATGCACCTGACACTTTTTGGGCCATAGCAACATAAGCTTGGATGAACCTCACTGAAGAATTAAGGAGAGAAAAAATCAACATAACATCAAAGCATAAAGATGAAGCCGATTGACGAGAAACAAGACACAGTGACGATAAGAGCGGTGAGCCACGACGAGGAAGGGAGAAAGTGGGTAGACAAGACAGAGCTCAACACTCACAACATCGACACTATAAGGTACGTCGAGAAGAAGCTCATCAACAAGGGTGTCCAGCGCCAGGACCGTCACTCCGCCGACGGCATCGGAATCGGCAGGCCACCGCCAAAGTCTGGCCACGGCGGCAAGTTCACGTGGGAGGGCCCTGCTACCGTGGAGGATAACGAACTCATGGCGGCCCCGGCGGCCATGGACAAGGAAGACCCCAACTACGTGGACGGGGAAGAGAACGGAGAAGAGGCGTCGGAGTTAGTTGTTGGGGAGGTGGAAGTGTCCAAGGTTGCTGAGGAACACGATGGGGTTGCTAGAGTTGACGTTGATCCTCGCTTGCAAATTAACTAATTAACCATCATCGTGGGTATATTTCGTGTTGAGTATGGGTTCGCTGATCTATGTTAAATTAATTTAGTTAAGTTAGGTTTTGATATGGACTTAATTTTATTTTTATAACTTGTTGTAATAAAATATTTCTGTTTATCTATTTTTTATATAATATCAAATATACCAATAATCTACGAGTGATAATTCGATCTTCTAAAAATATTTCTTTACATCAATACTCAAGTGCTCATTTATTTGAAACCGTAACAATTATAGATAACAAAAATACAAATTTAATATCTTTCATTTCTTGATCAGAGCGGTGAGCCATTTCATTTCAATAGAATCTAATAGTGGATCATTTAGAGATTTCAATTCATAATAGGAATTTTAATAAATGGAAATACTATCGATGTAAATTTTAATAAGTTTGGAAGTACTATCAAAACTCAAGATAAAAAATGAGTTAGTCAAAGATAAGAAATATGAAAAAAAGGACAAATCTTAACATAAGAAATTGGCACAATGATTTTTGCACACTGGGTGTATATATTCTTAGTGATATGATACTGTAGAAAGAAAATGATAAAATAATGGGAAACGGGATAACATGTTAGTAAAAATTAAAAAAATGGGATAACATGTTAGTGAAAATTAAAAATAGATTGATAAGGATAAAATACTGAGAAATGGGATAAGATATTGATAAACTAAGTTTTTCTAACAGTCAAAGACAAAGTACGCGATCTATCTTTGGGTTTCTCTTTCTCTCATTTAATTACATTGAACCATTGTTTTCCTGCAAAATATTATATTTGATTCCTTTTTCTTTCAATAATAATTATTTACAAATTTCTGCAGACGTAAATCAACACCCACGCTTCTGAATACCATAAAACAACTTCCAATTATATAGGTCAATAAAAATTTACATACATAACATAATAACATCCCGTTCCATATGAATAAAAAAGTGAAACAAACCAACATTGACATCAGGCTACAAACGACTTAAGCAAAGCAAACAACAAATTACATATTTATTTTTGAACTACATAATACATAAGAAAAACATTATAAAAGAAAAAAAAAAGATAAGATGCTCAGTTTATTCATTTCCAAAACCCAAGACCCATTCTTCAATAGCCTCTTTTTTTGTAAAGACTTTCTTTCACTCGGGAGTAAAATTTCCAATCAGGATGAGCAGAGGTAACTGCAGGTATTCCAAAAGGATGACCCTTCACGTATAACTGAACATCAGACGACTCAACAACACCGTTAAGGTACAAGCATAACATACCCTTTGGATCTACAAATAAAATAACACAAATGACGAAAAAATAAATTAAATCAAACCTTCGGAAATTAAAAAATATAACATCTCACCTAAAGCTCTATCCGCATCATTATCCAGCGTATATGTCTGAGGGAATATGGCTGTATTAGGCTGCATTTTAAAAGCAACTGGATTTGTTAAATTTAAAAACAGAATATTAAATAAAGTAGAATATAGTTTATATTACAGGATTGAGGAAAGCCTTGTACGGATTATCATCAATCAACAGAGTATTTGAAGCAGAATATGGACCTCCCTTCTTCACAGATTTCCAAACTTTATTCAATTTCTTGAAAAACAAAGGCTTAGAAACTTTTTCTAAGGATTTGAAGCCCGAATCAGTACATTGACGTTGATCCTAAAATTTAGGAGCCACAATAAGAAAAATAATGAAACAGAAAAAAATTATACATTCATTTATTTATACAAAAACAGCCACTCACCCAAACAAATAACAGTTTGCTTCTTAAAGATCCCATATAATTCAAGGCATCGTCTATGTTGTGCCTGTTTTCACAGTGAAAACCGTATCAGTAAAACATGAAAAAGAAAAGGAAATAAAGAAGAAAAAACCTTCTAAAAAGCGTGCTACTTACTCCATTGCAGATGACCAAATACCGACTTCAAATCTTTCCAAGCAAAATTTCATAAACTCCTCACTAAATGGTCTCTTAAAAACTACATCAATAATTTAAAAATAATAATACGTTAAATATAACGAAAACAAGAAACTTCCACATTTGCAGTAACCTATGTAAGTGAGAATCTTGTATAGGTTTGAATTTGTATATTTAGATACCAAGATAGCCTCTGTAGTGCCCATCAGCTGCACGAGACTTTGGAATTTCACTTTTAGCAGAACGATGAACTCTATGGAGCAGTAACCCGTTAAGGTCCATAACAAGCAACTTCTTTCGTGGTCCGAGATTCAGTTTCTCCAAATGAAGATCCAAGTCTGTCCCCGAGTCCTCAGTTTCATTTTCATACTCATCTTCGGAATCACTAAACTTGGTACTCTTGTTCTTTCCTGCCATACACACAAAAAAGATTTGTAAGTGTTGATGCTTGATGACACAACAATTAGTACTAGACTTGCTTTATATACACCTAGCGGAGGAAATAGGGCGCATCGTATTCCAATACTCTTCTATTGAATGATTTAAATTCATTCAATGTACCCTCGTTGATATTGGAAATCTAAAACGTTACCCGTCTTAGCCTTATTCTCTCCTTCTTGGAAATATCCATAATTCATGTATTCAAAGATGAGTTAAACCCATCGCATCCTCCTTCCTCAGTCCTGACTTCGGAAATCTTAAACTACAAGTTACAACACTAACGTTGTGATATACTTCTACTGGAAATTTATGCCGCACGCAGAAGTCTACAATGCCACATTAATTCTTGTCCTTTAATTTGAAATTTATATATTGGGTCCCTCTATATCCACCAACAACAAATTAAGGCACCAGAATTTTGAGATTTCAGTTTAACATCCTTTTAAGTTCTCTCAACTGAAAAACAAACAAGCACTTAAGCATGTACTTTTTCTCTTTTTATTTTAGTTTTGACCAACTATTTCCTTTGTTCCTAAACTATAGATATTTGAGGTTAGTACATGTTCAATAAAAATAAATATCTTTTTTTTTCTTTATAATTTAAGATTTTTTTCTTACAAAATTATTTTTATTTTTATTTCTTATAAATTATGTTTATTTTATTATTCGTTCTTATTATGCTTTAGATAATATTTTTGTTGTTGTTCAAAGTGTTATTTAAAGTGTTTTAAGAACTAAAAAAAATTATAAAAATAAAAAATACTAAATTATGAGGATGAAAAATATATTTAACCTATAAAAAAATATTAACTAATGTATTTTAGACTAAAAAATATTTCTACTTTATCATGTTGTTGGAACCACCATTAGTCATCAATATTTGGATAGTGATTAGTGAAAAGTCTAAAGCAGTGGTCATTTTCATTAATATGGATGGTTAACTATTGGCTTCGGTAGTACCTAACTTGGATGGCAATAAAAATTAAATACGTTAGTAATGATAAACAAAAGTATAGTTGATATTTTAGTTTTGAATTTGTAAAACATTTTCATTATATATTTTATCATACGTTTTCATCTCTTTATATACATGATTTCTCAACTATTTAAAAATAATAATTATAGTTTATCAATTTTATATTTTTATTTGAATTTAATTTAAATACATCAACCTTGCAAATAGTTTTTATATTTGTCTTATACAAAGTTTTTTACTTTTAAATAACTACTTAAAAAATATAATTTGAATGGTTTTAAATTAAATTAAATTATAAAAGTATTTAAAACGAAAATTAAACTCTTTTAATTTTTATTATATCTTGCTTAAATTTAAAAATAAAATGTATTCAAAACTTGTTAGTTATTGTACAAGTACATCCGTAAGAAGATGGGCCGGTTCTAACCTCATCTAAGGTTTCTCAGTAAAATGGCCCAACATTTGTGCATGTGCGATAGATAATTGGGTTATGCTTTCTACACCCGGCATATTTTTAATACATCCAGCGCATTTTTTTCATTTATAACTTTAACCTCTTATGGATTACCAAATCGTATGTCTCTTACGGATTACCCAATCCTTAAGAGGCATATAGATTGTCAATCCATATGACTCATACGAATTGGTAATAGTCATACAGATAGCCAATTCGTAAACATTTAACACAAACGGATGAGGAGAAACTCAAGGCGGAGGAGACAAAAATTCGACGAAAGCAACGATGAACGACGAAGCAACAGACGAACCACGGCGTTGGGTGCACGAACAAATGATGAAGGTGGAGAAGAAGGAGAACACTCTGCAAACGAAAACAGACGAGAGAAGAAGAAGAAGAAGAAGTTGAATGGTGTATATCCGTTTTTACGAAGGGTATTTTCAAAAATTAACTGTAAAATATTGGATTTAAGAAGCATAACCTAGATAGTTAGTAGTTGGATTGGGCTTGGTTTCTGGGGTTGGGCCTTCGGCTTCAAAATAATTGCTGGACCAACATTTTTGTTAATTCAACACTGTTTGTCGAGGACTCGAGGCACAGTCATTGATGTCTCATTACTCATTAGCTGCATATTGGCCAGTGATTTTGATTTAGACTTTTTTTTTATATATTTGCACACAAATACTGAGATATCGTGTTTTCACCTTTATTTCGTAGGAAATAAAAAATGATTATTAAGATTTAAAAACATGTATTTTTTTGGTTTTTATAATTTAAAATATAGTACAAAAAGTTGTGCATAACATTTTTTTTTTTTTTGTAATTTCTTGTTGACCAATTTGAAAAACTCGAAGTTCAGGTTACTCACAAAATTATTGTTAGCTAATTTTGATTAGTTTTCTTTCGTCACCTTTCATTTTTTAGCAATCATCTCAAAAAAAGTCCATCATTGATTAGATGAAGAGAACTTTCACTTTTAGACAGACACTATTGCTTAAACTTTGTCTTGTTATTATAGGAAGAAGTGAAGAACTCAAAGCCCAACATAGTTGTGAAAACCGGTTCGGACCGGCCGGTTCAACCGGTTGAACCGGGAATCGGAGGAGGTAATGGTCCGAGCTGCCAATCGAACCGTGCATGCTATTGGCTCAAATTAAACCGGGCGGTTTTGCAAAAACCGGTGACTCGGCCGGGTTTTAGGACCCGGACCGGGTCGATGAAGGAATAAAAAAAATCTGGAGACGCACAAAACGAAGCCGTTTTGATACCCAAAAAATCCTTCAGCTAAAACGCAGGCACAATCGAAATGGAAGAAAAACTAAAACGCAGGCACCAAACGACGCCCCCAAAAAATCCTTCAGCTAACAGAGACAAAACCAAAACGCAGGCAAAATTGAAATGGAAGAAAAACTAAAACACAGGCACAAAACGACGCCGTTTCGATGGCTCATAAAAATGGTAATAGAAAGAAAAACTAATATCTACTAAATAAGCATTGAAATGGAAGAAAAAGAAGGTGCAGGAAGGCGCACGAAAAGGAGAAAGGCGCAGGAGCGACAGCCAAAGAGAAAGAGAAAACAGTAAAGGAAGAATATATATAGTAGGGTTTTTCACTTTTTGTTTGGGCCTAACTTACTTTCTGCACTTATGTTTTTTCTTTTTGCAGTTTTTATATAATTTTTTGAAATAAACTTGTGTTTTTTATTTAGGTAGTTATTATTTACAGTTCGTTTAATTTTTGTGTTATCAATTTTAATACTTTAATTTTTATTTTGGATTTTTTAGTATAGAATTAAGAATGAATTTTTCTTAATCAAATAATATTAATTATATATAATATAATTTTGAATTTTTTAACATAGACCGGTTCAAACCGGATCAATTACTAACCCACCGATTAGACCATTGACCCAGTAACCCACTACCTCGACCGGGCCAATGATCGAACTGATTTTTACAACTATACCCGTAACTATCCAAAGTCATAGATATGATGGAATCTCATACGCAATTATGCGATAACTTAATCATGTGACTATGTGAGTGACGACAAGGCCGTGTATAAAATTTTGGAATCTTAAACAACTTGAATAAATAGTTTATGCGAGGCTTACTTAAATATAACTCTTTAAATCTCGCTTTTATTGTTCTAATCTTTTGAGTTACAAAATTACTTATAAAAAACTATTTTGTAATTGAGCCATTTCATTTCAATAGAATCTAATAGTGCATTGTTTAGACATTTCAATTCATAATAGGAATTTTAATAAATGGAAATACTATCGATGTAAATTTTAATAAAAAAATGAGTTAGTCGAAGATAAGAAATTTGAAAAAAAGGACAAATCTAAACATAAGAAATTGGCACAATGATTTTTGCACATTGGGTGTATATATTCGCAGTGATATGATACTGTAGAAAGAAAATGATAAAATAATGAGAAATGGGAGATAACATGTTAGTAAAAATTAAAAATAGATTGATAAGAATAAAATACTGAGAAATGGGATACGATATTGATATTTATTACATAACATCACGTGCATATAAACAAAGTTTTTCTAACGGTCAAAGACACAGTACGCGATAATCAATCTATGGTTTCCCTTTCTCTCTTTTAATTATGTTGAACCATTGTTTTCTGCAAAATATTTTATTTGATTCCGTTTTCTTTCAATAATAATTAATTACAAATTTCTGCAGCCGTAAATCAACACCCACGCTTCTGAATACCATAAAACAACTTAGAATTATATAGGTCGATAAAAATTTACATACATAACATCCCGTTATATTTGAATAAAAAAGTGAAACATACCAACATTGACATCAGGCTACAAAAGACTTAAGCAAAGCAAACCACAACTTACATATTGATTTTTGAACTACATAATACCTAAGAAAAACATTATAAAAGAAAAAAAAAGATAAGATGCTAAGTTTATTCATTTCCAAAACCCAAGACACATTCTTCAATAGCCTCTTTTTTTGTAAAGACTTTCTTTCACTCGGGAGTAAAATTTCCAATCAGGATGAGCAGAGGTAACTGCAGGTATTCCAAAAGGATGACCCTTCACGTAAGACTGAACATCAGACGACTCAACAACACCGTTAAGGTACAAGCATAACATTCCCTTTGGATCTACAAATAAAATAACACAAATGACGAAAAAATAAACTACAAAAAATAAATTAAATCAAAACTTCGGAAATTAAAAAATATAACATCTCACCTAAAGCTCTATCCGCATCATTATCCAGCGTATACGTCTGAGGGAATATGGCTGTATTAGGCTGCATTTTAAAAGCAACTGGATTTGTTAAATTTAAAAACAGAATATTAAATAAAGTAGAATATAGTTTATATTACAGGATTGAGGAAAGCCTTGTACGGATTGTCATCAATCAACAGAGTATTTGAAGCAGAATATGGACCTCCCTTCTTAACAGATTTCCAAACTTTATTCAATTCCTTGAAAAACAAAGGCTTAGAAAAATTTTCCAAGGATTTGAAGCCGGAATCAGTACATTGACGTTGATCCTAAAATTTATGAGCCACAATAAGAAAAATAATGAAACGGAAAAAAATTATACATTCATTTATTAATACAAAAACAGCCACTCACCCAAACAAATAACAGTTTACTTCTTAAAGATCCCATTGCATAATTCAAGACATCGTCTATGTTGTGCCTGTTTTCATAGTGAAAACTGTATCAGTAAAACACGAAAAAGAAAAGGAAATAAAGTAGAAAAAACTGTCTAAAAAGCGTGCTACTTACTCCATTGCAGATGACCAAATACCGACTTCAAATCTTTCCAAGCAAAATTTCATAAACTCCTCACTAAATGGTCTCTTAAAAACTACATCAATAATTTAAAAATAATAATACGTTAAATATAACGAAAACAAGAAACTTCCACATTTGCAGTAACCTACGTAAGTGAGAATCTTGTATAGGTTTGAATTTGTATATTTAGATACCAAGATAGCTTCTGTAGTGCCCATCAGCTGCACGAGACTTTGGAATTTTACTTTTAGCAGAACGATGAACTCTATCGACCAGTAACCCGTTAAGGTTCATAACAAGCAACTTCTTTCGTGGTCCGAGATTCAGTTTCTCCAAATGAAGATCCAAGTCTGTCCCCGAGTCCTCTGTTTCATTTTCATACTCATCTTCGGAATCACTAAACTTGATACTCTTGTTCCTTCCTGCCATACACACAAAAAAGATTTGAAAGTGTTGATGCTTAATGACACAACGATTAGTACTATACTTGCTTTATATACACCTAGCGGTGGAAATAGGGCGCATCGTATTCCAATACTCTTCTATTGAATGATTTAAATTCATTCAATGTACTCTCGTTGATATTGGAAATCTAAAACGTTACCCGTCTTAGCCTTATTCTCTCCTTCTTGGAAATATCCATAATTCATGTATTCAAAGATGAGTTAAACCCATCGCATCCTCCTTCCTCAGTCCTGACTTCGGAAATCTTAAACTACAAGTTACAACACTAACGTTGTGATATACTTCTACTGGAAATTTATGCCGCACGCAGAATCTACAATGCCACATTAATTCTTGTCCTTTAATTTGAAATTTATATATTGGGTCCCTCTATATCCACCAACAACAAATTAAGGCACGCTAAACGAACACACATTTTTAATGCAGGTTTTGGTAGAAATAACCAGAATTTTGAGATTTTAGTTTAACATCCTTTTAAGTTCTCTCAACTGAAAAACAAACAAGCACTTAAGCATGTACTTCCTACGTTTCTCTTTTTATTTTAGTTTTGACCAACTATTTCCTTTGTTCCTAAACTATAGATATTTGAGGTTAGTACATATTCAATAAAAATAAATATCTTTTTTTTCTTTATAATTTAAGATTTTTTTCTTACAAAATTATTTTTATTTTTATTTCTTATAAATTATGTTTATTTTATTATTCGTTCTTATTATGCTTTAGATAATATTTTTGTTGTTGTTCAAAGTGTTATTTAAAGTGTTTTAAGAACTAAAAAAAATTATAAAAATAAAAAATACTAAATTATGAGGATGAAAAATATATTTAACCTATAAAAAAATATTAACTAATGTATTTTAGACTAAAAAATATTTCTACTTTATCATGTTGTTGGAACCACCATTAGTCATCAATATTTGGATAGTGATTAGTGAAAAGTCTAAAGCAGTGGTCATTTTCATTAATATGGATGGTTAACTATTGGCTTGGGTAGTACCTAACTTGGATGGCAATAAAAATTAAATACATTAGTAATTATAAACAAAAGTATAGTTGATATTTTAGTTTTGAATTTGTAAAACATTTTCATTATATATTTTATCATACGTTTTCATCTCTTTATATACATGATTTCTCAACTATTTAAAAATAATAATTATAGTTTATCAATTTTATATTTTTATTTGAATTTAATTTAAATACATCAACCTTGCAAATAGTTTTTATATTTGTCTTATACAAAGTTTTTTACTTTTAAATAACTACTTAAAAAATATAATTTGAATGGTTTTAAATTAAATTAAATTATAAAATTATTTAAAACGAAAATTAAACTCTTTTAATTTTTATTATATCTTGCTTAAATTTAAAAATAAAATGTATTCAAAACTTGTTAGTTATTGTACAAGTACAACCGTAAGAAGATGGGCCGGTTCTAACCTCATCTAAGGTTTCTAAGTAAAATGGCCCAACATCCACCCCTGTGCAATAGATAGTTGGGTTATGCTTCCTATATTCAGCATATTTTCAATACATCCAGCGTATTTTTTTTTTTCATTTTTAACTTTAATCTCTTACGGATTATCAATATGTATGTCTCTTATAGATTATCCAATCCTTAAGAGGTATATAGATTGTCAATCCATATGACTCATACGAATTGGTAATCCGTAATCATACAAATTGTCAATTCGTAAACATTCAACACAAACGGATGAAAATAAACTCATGTCGGAGGAGACAAAAATCCGATGAAAGTAACGACGAACGACGAAGCAGCAGACGAACCACGGCGTTGGGTACACAAACGAACAGGTGGAGAAGAAGGAGAACACTGCACAAACAAAAACAGGCGAGAGGAGAAGATGAAAAAGTTGAATGGTGTATGTCCATTTTTACAAAGGGTATTTTCAAAACTTAACTGTACAGTATTGGGTGTAAGAAGCATAACCTATATAGTTAGTAGTTGGATTGGGCTTGGTTTCTGGCGTTGGGTCTTCGGCTTCAAAATAATTGCTGGACCAACATTTTTGTTAATTCAACACTGTTTGTCGAGGACTCGAGGCACAGTCATTGATGTCTCATTACTCATTTAGCTGCATATTGGCCAGTGATTTTGATTTAGACTTTTTTTTTTATATTTGCACACAAATACTGAGATATCGTGTTTTCACCTTTATTTGGTAGGAAATAAAAAATGATTATTAAGATTTAAGAACATGTATTTTTTTGGTTTTTATAATTTAAAATATAGTACAAAAAGTTGTGCATAACATTGTTTTTTTTTTTTTTAATTTCTTGCTGACCAATTTGAATAACTCGAAGTTCAGGTTACTCATAACAAAATTATTGTTAGCTAATTTTGATTAGTTTTCTTTCGTCACCTTTCATTTTTTAGCAACCATCTCAAAAAAAGTCCATCATTGATTAGATGAAGAGAACTTTCACTGTTAGACAGACACTATTGCTTAAACTTTGTCTTGTTATTATAGGAAGAAGTGAAGAACTCAAAGCCCGTAACTATCCAAAGTCATAGATATGATGGAATCTCATACGCAATTATGCGATAACTTAATCATGTGAGTGACGACAAGGCCGTGTATAAAATTTTGGAATCTTAAACAATTTGAATAAATAGTTTATGCAAGGCTTACTTAAATATAACTCTTTAAATCTCGCTTTTATTGTTCTAATCTTTTGAGTTACAAAATTACTTATAAAAAACTATTTTGTAATTGAGTAATTATTAGCATTAATTCATTTAACATAATTAATCTCAAATAATTTTAACAACGTACTTATTTGGAAAAAAAAAATCTAAACTTATAATATAATTTAATATTCTAATGAGTCTTAATTTGGTTTGTTAATATTTGTTTTTTTTAGATTTTAAATTTTGAAGGTAAATGGAGGTAATCAATATTTTAAGATTCAATTGTGTTCATATGTAGAAGAATGATCATCTATTTAATGAAAAAAAATTGTATTCAAGTTTTAAGTTAATAAAATTCTCTTAGACTAACAATAATCACTCACGTAT